>OY987333.1:100578044-100965544 GCA_963920685.1 Polydrusus tereticollis
GTCATTTGTGATTGTGTTTCCATTGGTTTTTTAATTTATTATTCCTAACGTAGGTTAGGCTTTTAAACTTTATGTGTAAATAAGATGTTTTCGTACGACTCTGGTTTTAGGTCTGATGATGCCCATTGTTTGGGCGAAACATGTAACCACCACCACCTAACTAAAATTATAATTTGACTGTGACCGAGACTAAGTGTGTCTTTATTTATTAATTTAATTAGGCACTTGCCAAAACTCTCTGGAGCAGCTGCAAGTACTTTTGTAGCAGGTAAATTGAGGCTGAAGAAGCTTTATGTTCTTTTTTAAACCTCAGGTATGCCTTTGAATAATGTCT
The DNA here is from genome assembly GCA_963920685.1 of Polydrusus tereticollis. Lineage (NCBI taxonomy): Eukaryota > Metazoa > Arthropoda > Insecta > Coleoptera > Curculionidae > Polydrusus > Polydrusus tereticollis. The sequence goes on from OY987333.1 coordinate 100,578,379, forward strand.
ACGTTTACCACATCAATTGCAAGTGGCATCCCTTGACGGGCATAAACTAGGTAAACGTTTTTTATTGTTTCCTAAGAAGTAACATGTACAAGTTTTTGTAAAAGCAGAAGACATAATTTGATCTTTAAGTTCTTCACGTGTTTCGATACTTCCGGACGTCACTGAATCTATAAATCTTGACGGTAACAGATGAGCAGAGTTTTACTGTGCAGCTTCTAATGATTGAGCTTGGTTCACGGCGTCTTGGAGTTGCAGTATACTATTTTCTAGTAAACGTTGTCGTATATGATTAGAACTTTTTCCACTGATAAAAGAATCTCTTATGTAATCATTGCCGCTTTCATCAGCAGTTAAGCCTTAAAATTGCAATCTTTACTACCTAAGTTGGTTTAATTCTTACTGATATTTACTTATTGTCTCACCAGGCAGTTGTTTTCTAGTAGTCAAACAGTGTCAGAATCCAGAGTTTTATCAGCTTCTTCGGTAATTATACAGTATAGCGTTTTCTGACAATTTGACGAATTTTGAAAAACTTTTTTAACTAACCTGGAAGGACGTTATTTATTAACATCAAAGGACCGGCCAATCTTGAAAAGAAATTCCGTGTTTTTAATTAATTACTTAACAACACGCTTTTGGGACTCGTGAAGTGAATCGTGGTGCTGGGTGGGGTATAGCACTAAGTGAAGTAAGTGTTGGGGAAACGATTGCTCAAATGCAATAAAAATAATGAAATTAAATGCAACCAATATTTTCAAAATCAATCCTACTCTTTGTCTAGATAAAATAAATGCTTTTTAAATATTCCATTAGCAACACAATTCCTCAACGGTCAGAGAAAAAGCAAAACAAAATTCATTTAATGTTTTCAAAACGAATAATATTGTCGCCCAGACAAGCTACCAAATTTGCAAATATTAACCTAAAACAGCTGCCTGTCGCTACGATTAATTTAGCAAGAAATTGTTCTCGCCACAATTCAGTGGTAAAAAGTCTATTTTTGAAGATTGTAAAAACGTATATGTGCTTTGTCGCTGGGAGATTAAGCTCACCGCAGTACACAAGGCGGGAAAATTAACCATTGGTCCAGAGAAAACATGGCGGAACAGTAAATAGCCAATTAGAACATGATTGGTTGGTCTGACAGCTGAGCATGATATTCTAATGACGAGAGCACACTTACGTCTTTTCGAGAACCACTGCGGGTTAAACTAGTGAAAGGGCAACACGTACGTCAAAATTATTGTGGGCCATCGTCCGTTGGACCTGACAAAATTGCAGGTGAAATAAAAGCACCAAGTAATAATTGTAGTAATGGTATAAAAAGTTAGTAATGTTATAAGTTAGTAGTTAATCATGTATTAAAAAGTTGTTGTGTAAACAAGTGCCAAATTGGATAAATAAACGCCAAATTAAATGGGATCTAACTGTCTAATTCACTTAACCAATATATAAAACGAGCCAGTGAAATAACCTAACTCGAGGAATATACAAAGCATCTACGTTTAATATTGGGAGTTAAAAATAAAACTTGATTCCCACAGTAAGTATAAAAACGTAGATAAGAGAAGCTCACGTTTACACTAAAAATATCTCTTTGTTCAATAGTTTATCATTAAAAAAAATAAAAGTACAAATCGAAACGTCATAACCTAGATTTCAATTTTAGGTTAGGCGATCAAAAGCAAAACGTCCAATAGACAGCCTCAGTGATGACATCACAAGTGGCGTGTTTTTAACCTTTTCAAACAAAAATAAATTGCATTAAAAATCCCATAAAAGATTTTTGCAAGCCTTGGTATACGTTTATAAGCGACAAATAAGCAGTTTCTTCAAATCATTCATGTTTCCTTGAAATATTTTATCGGTGTCTGAATAGGTTTGAGGTTATGTTACTTCTGTTTACGTTATTGTTGATCAAGACATAATTGTTAGTTTTTGGTCAAATAAAGCTTATGGTAGTGTTTATTTATTAATATAAAGTAAACCCAGTCTATAGCCCGAATAGTTTCTATTATAGATTCAATATCTGCTAAAGTGGTTATGTGTTTTGTTACCCGATTGCAAACATAACGACGAAAATTTGCAAGTTTGTTGTATTCCCTGCAAGAGATAAAAGAAAAAAAAGCCTGAAAATCGCCAATATAACGGTACCTAATAGAATAATTATTATTATGTTAAAAAGGAATAAACACCTTGGAGTCAAACCATTATTTGTTTTACAATGGTAGAAGACAAGATAGAGTAGAGAACCTTCCCAACATTCTTTGGTTTGTAGCTGCCATTTTGTCAAGAAGTGACAGAACGAATAGGGCTACAGTATTTGAGTTCAGCGATAAAAGATAATTTGGCATTACTTCTCCAGAAAAAAAGGTAGGTATGTTACAGGCCCGGCAGGTATACTGGCTAGTTCTACCCACTCGAGAAATTCCGACTGGGTAAATACCCACTCGAAATTCAATCGTAAATCATAAGTTTCAGGAGTTTTTCTGTTCTGCGTAGACTGAAAACATATTTGAGATCGACAATGTTGCAAGATCGGCTCAACAATGTTGCTATTTTACATATGTGTTCGGATATGACCGACCAGATCGATTTAGCTGAAGTGATGAATGAGTTCATTTTGCGAAATTCGAAACGTGCAAGTGTTTTTGCTTTGAGAAAATGAGTTTTTTGTTAAATAACGTGATTTTTTAAGTTATTATAAATAAAGAATATGACGAACTATTTCGAATATTTCAACAATTTCATAACGTTATTTCAACATTCATAAACATTCTCTTCCATACCTTTTCAATACTTATTTGCTTCCACCTTCCCTCCTCTCCCCCTCCACTGACCAGCTACCCACTCGGGCTAGGCATGATCTGCAGGGCCTGATATGTTATAGCTTTTATTATACAAAATGTATTCAGGGTCCTAAACCATAAAATAAAAAATGTGAACACTTAATAGTTTGTTTTAACTTTTTATAGAAAAGCAAACCCAACATTATTTTGAATTATTTTTAGAAAAAGAACCACTGGTGAGCAGGCAGATATTACCGAAGATCTTGCCTCATTCTTAAATCAGAACTTAATAGATTTTCAATAAGCTGGACCATTAACCAGTACACCGTCAAGTGCGAAAGATATACCTTCAAAAAATGTCACTAGAAGTTCATCGTTAAAAACAGAAAAGTACCTTTTTTTTAAATCGACCGGAAAGCAACCACTTTCTACTCAATTTTTTAAGCGGAAAATGTCATTTTATCGGTCTAGACCAGAAAGTCATAAAAGAGGGACCGGTAAAGTACTTTACCGGTCCCTCTTTTTACTTTACCGGGCCCTTTTTTTACATTCCGATCAATATTTGAGAAAACGAACCAAACCCATAATAAGTAGGCTTTGACTTGATTGTTTCTTTCATGGCGTTTCATGGCAACGAACTGTCAAATTTGATACTGCTTATTAAAAATTGTGTTTAAAAGTTAAAAGTTAGATTATATTATGGAAATGAATGTGGATGAAGGTGAAATTCCTCTTGAAATAACTGAAGCGGCTGCTAGAGCTACTCACGATTTGTTGCCGCATAAGTCCAGGGACAAGTATGAAAAAACGTTTGCCGTTTTCAAATGTTGGTGTAAAGAAAAAAATGTCAGAAATATTTCTGAGGATGTTTTGTTTGTATTTTGCTGAAAAATCCGAAAAATTAAAATCATCTACATTGTGGAGTGTGTACTCGATGATTAAATTGATGTTAAATTTAAAAGAAAATTTGGATATAAGCAGATATTATAAACTTATAGCATTTATCAAAAGGAAGTCGGTTGGATACATACCCAAGAAATCGAGGGTACTAACCAGAGTAGATATTGACAAATTCCTGCTGGAAGCTCCTGATAATGAATATCTTTTAATCAAAGTAAGTAGGACTTAAATATGTATTTTTTTCATTTTCTTCTCTCCTTATATTTTTTAACAATAATTATTAAAAACGGCTATTTATTTTAATTATTTCTTTTTTTTTTTTAGCTTTTACTAATATTGGGATCGGCTGGGGCCTGTCGCCGTGAAGAATTAGTTAATATGACAATTGACGATGTTGAAGATAATCAATCGATGCTGGTGATAAAAATTCCAAATACAAAGACAAATCATCCCAGGTCATTTATAGTTGTTGACGAACAAAACTTAAATGTATATAGAACATATGTTTCTTTACGTCCATCCAATGTCCCACATCGAAGGTTATTTATTTTTTACAATAAAGGAAAGTGCTCTATTCAACCAGTAGGTTTGCATTCTGTAGGAAAAGCGCCATCAAAAATAGCATCCTATTTGGGATTATCAAACCCAGAGCAATTTACAGGGCACTGTTTCCGACGTAGTTCGGCCACATTGTTAGTGGAAGGTGGAGGCGACATCCTTAATTTAAAACGACACGGCGGCTGGAAGTCATCACAAGTTGCCGAAGGCTATATTGAACAGTCTCTACAAAATAAGATTGACATAGCCAGCAAAATTCAGGAAGCAGGAGGGTCAAAAGTACATATTACATCACAAACAACCCATAAAGATGTATCAAAAAATGAAGCAGGAGGGTCAAAAGTACATATTACATCACAAACAACCCATAAAGATGTATCAAAAAATTTTCCATCAAGTCTACAATTTAATAACGTACAAAATTGTACTTTTAACATAACAGTTCAAAAATAGATATTATTAATTATTAGAATAATTCTAATTTTAATTATTTATTAAGTACCTATTATCAAATAATATTTATTATAACTATTATAAATAAAAAAAATTCCTGACCATAGAGTTTTCAATCTGTTTAAAACTATATTAATGTAGTAAGCCATTATCTAAATTTTCTTGTACGCCACTGGTCTTGCGTCGATTTAAAAAAAAATATTGTACGTTACACAACCGGAAAGTACGTTTACAGGACTCGCAGGCTTCCAGGACTCGCCTGGCGGCTCGCCCTGGAAATTGCCTGCTTCGTCCTGTAAAATAGTACTTTCCGGTCTTGTAACGTAATATACTATTAAAGGCAAGATTTGGAAAAAACTACAAAAAAGCATGAAAAGCTTTCAGTACGCTTTAGTTACAATTCTCACGTCCTTATACATGCACAGGTATATCATTGCTATACCTAATACAATTTCAAATATATATTATGTAGATTATAAATCAATGTTATAGAAATAATAATAATAAATATTTATTTAAATTTTTATTTTTTCAATACAATTGATTGCCATTAAACTTCAATGTTGTTAAGGCCTACAGTATTTCTAAAATTTCTGAGTAATCTGATGATCCACAGCTGCATGAATGAAGCTTACTGGGACATAGCTCCTCAGCTGTTTTTACTTTGCTTGATTTAGTTTTTGGGGCACTCCTTGTCAGTGACTGATATGTAGTAGTGTTCAAATAGTGCAGTTGATGACATCTTAATCCGGCTAGAACACGAAGAGTGGGCTGATATTGTGTCGCCTGTTTTGTTTAGTATAATCTAAAATTAAAATATTATTTAGCATCAAGTATACAGTGCGTCCATAAAGTCTTGCACAAATTCATTTAAAATTCAGGTATTTACTTTTTAAAAACGCTCGGACACGTCAATTAGTACTTTTGTTTGCGCATTTTTTAACGTAAAATGTTTTTATACAGGGTGTCGCACGTATGAGGTATGAGGTCATCAATAAATGTGTTTAAAATAAATTTTCAAACGTCAATATTTCGGAAACCGTGATTTCCAGAGGTGTTAAGTGTTCATCATAGAATTCAAAATTGATATAATATACAGGGTGTTCCATTAAAAAAAATCCTTGATGACCTCATACGTGCGACACCCTGTATAAAAACATTTTACGTTAAAAAATGCGCAAACAAAAGTACTAATAGACGTGTCCGAGCGTTTTTAAAAAAAGTAAGCCCCTGAATTTTAAATGAATTTGTGCAAGACTTTATGGACGCAGCGTATAAAAAAAAATGTGTGATAATAATCATTATCGTATAAAGATGGCGACGAACAGTAGTTCTCAGTTTGACGCTTTCCAACTTATAATAATTTGTGGAGTTTGTAAATCGATTACTGCAGTAAAAAGAGTTCAATGCATTTTATGCAATGTGTTTTATTACCTAGGTTGTGTGTCCAAACTTGAGGGTGTACAAGAGTAAGAAAATTCTACAATTATCTGATGTGATGTGAAGGAAATCCCAGTATCGCCAAATTCAAACTAAAACACTACAAAATAATCAACTCTGCCTCCGGAGACTCTAAAAAACTGATGCCGGATAAAGACACTCTCCAAACTAAAACAATTATTGTCGGTACGAGAGTGGTTTCTAACAATACAAACCATCCTGCAATTATTGCTTTAGTTCCAAAAAAGCATCTTTTCTTGAGTAAAGTATCGCCGAGTATAATGTGTGACAGTGTAACTGACTATGTGAAGGGTGTTACAAGAATCTCCTCCCTGGACTGTCAGGCTCTTACAAACAACAGTGAGTATTGCTCTTTTAAATTAGGTGTATTGGAAAACGATTATTCTAAGCTAATTAACGAAGCTGTATGGCCTGAAGGTATTCTCTTGCGTGACTTTACTTTAATCTCGAAGTACTCTACGCGCCAACGATATGTACCACAGAGACAGCCTTTGCAAAACCAGAGCTAAAGATTCTTCAACTAAATTCGAGAAGTTTACGTAATAAATCTATCGCTTTTACCACACTGGCAGACATTTATATTCCTGATATTCTTGATATAATAATTGTGACAGAGACTTGGCTAAAGTCTACTGATTTTGACAATAAGTACCGCCTGCCAAAATATAATTTGCTTCGTAGGGATAGACCCCTCACGCAGGGGGAGTATGTGTTTATATATGTTCGTACTTTATGTCATCGATTGTATGGAGTAACCCAACTGATGAAATACTCTGTGTAAAACTTAAAACTTTCCTTGCAGGGCAGGGATTGCTTATTTTTGCCGCTATAGACAGCCTAATGGTGGTCTAAAAATATTTCAAACCCTTACCTTCGCGCTGAATTCCTTTGGTTGTGAGCTCAATCCCAATAAATCTTTTGTAATTGGAGGAGATCCTAATCTTCCTGAAGTGGAGAGGAAAGGTGGTTTTAGCGAGAGGGGTGATCAAGAAGTCGTTAATGCCTTTATCAATAAGTTTAACTGCATTCAAATAGTCAAACAAGCGACGCGCATTTCTAACATTGACCACAATATCGGTAATGTACTTGATGCTTTTCTGTTGCGTCTGCCCGACTTACTTTTGTCATATGTAGTTGATGACGCGGTATTGGTGACCATAAAGCTGTCATGTTACGTTTGGGATTTAATATCCAAGAAAAATGTTCCTACTACTAGGTTTTATTGGTGTTATAAGAAAACAAATGTTAATGTGCTAAACACGTCCATAAAAAACAATTGTAACTGGGCGATGTCTCCCGAAGACGTAGAAACTGGCTGGATGCCTTTTAGTGATATTATGTTGCGCCCCAGGAAAATATCAACACCCTATAGGACTGCAAAATCTAATTCTGACCCCGAATATAGGGATAAAAACACTATACGGCTTAAAGGTAAATGTAGATATGCTCACATAAAAAGAAAAATAAGTCAGATTTGTTTATTTAAATCTAAAAAATATTGCGATAACGCAAGAAATAAGGCATATGAAAAATGTATGGCTAATCTCTTTAATGCGAATGAGTCACGAAATTATTAGTGGAGAAGTTTTACAAATACTTAAATTCTAAAAAAAGTTCTTTCGGCTGCTTACCAGTGTTAACTACGGACAGCGGAATCGCTGTCACTGACCTTGATAAGGCTGAGATCTTTAATACGGCTTTCAATTCTGTGTATACAGTATACACCGAATAGGCCCTGGCTAGGGAATATAATCACTCATAATAACAACAATATGGCATATACTTTACTTTATGAATACCTGATATTATAAAGTGTATCAAGGGATTAAAACTAAGTTATTCACTCGGGCCCGACAGATTATGTAGTGAGCTTTTGTTTCTTGTACGAAATTCTGTAAGACCTTTGTTTGATATGTTCATAAATAATAACACAATTCCTATAAACTACCGCCCTATTAGCTTAATATGTATCGTGTGTAGAATCTTTGAGCAACTTCTGTCAAATTATGTTAAAAGAGAGTTGGACAGTAAAAATTTCTTTTCTTCCAACCAATATGGCTTTAGACCTAATTATGTTGGTGATCTGGTTAACTCTGTCGATGGCGGTGTGCAGGTGGACGCCGTCGTCATAGATTTCAGCAAGGCTTTCGATGTGATCCCACATGACATACTGCTGAATAAAATGGCGTAACTAAATATTGACAAAGAAGTAATATCTTGGTTACATACATTTTTGAACAATAGAAAACAGTAGGTGAGAGTTGGTGACAGCATTTCTACTAGTTGTTCTAGTGTAACATCTGGAGTGCCTCAAGGCAGTGTCATTGGCCCTCTGGCAGTTATAATTTTTATTAACGATATCTATAGGTACTAACATTCATTCAACTATACGTCTTTTTGCTGATGATTGTATCATTTATAGACAAATTAGGGATGCTAAAGTCTGTGAAACTTTATAGAGTGATTTAAATACACTCCAGTACTGGGTACATGTAAATTGCATGCAGGTGAATGCTGATAAAACTCGTCAGATTTCCTTCGGTAAAAAACGTTTTCATCGCAATTATATCCTCAACAAAGAAAACATCTTAACAACCAATGTTAATAAATATCTCGGAGTATATCTTACTTCATCTTTGAATTGGTCTTAACAGGTTAACAAGACGAAAGCTAATGCTTACAGGGTGCTCAATTTTGTAATGCGCAACTTAAAAAAGGCAAGTCGAGCCTCTAGAATTAAAGCATATCTGACCACCTTTAGAGTAATGCTCATCCTTAGGGCATCCCCAACAGCAGACTCTGACAACCTAGCTGGAGATAGTCCAAAGAAGGGCTGTTCGCTGGCTTTATTTGAATTTCTCTCACTCCTTTAGTCCCACTGCTGCATTAAGGGAACTTGGCTGGCCATCATTATACCAACGCAGGGAATATTTCTTAAAGGTTCTCATTGTTCTCATGTATAAAACCTATAATAGGTTACCGTCTTGGACAGAACTTTCTGATACACTCGCTAAACCCACTTCGCCTCACTTTTTCGAGCCACCCTGTATAATGTACAATATTTTTAAAATATTCCACTTTTAATTCCAGACCTCATGCTGTTTCAGTATTTTTAATAAGCTCTTTGATAAGGATGTAATCTTCCGTCCTCGCTTCGTTGACGGACCCGGTATATTTTTAAATTCCAAAATTATCATTTTTTATTTTTAATTTTTTTACTAAACCTTATTTGTTTAGTTCTAGCACACAAAATAGATTCGTATTGAATAAATAAAAAACCAAAAATATCCTATCCGCTCAGAGCATGCGTTAAGTTTGTTCCCTAGCCAATGCTGTGTTTTTGTATTTGTAACAATTTTATTTTGAGTTTTAATACTAACATATTTGTGTTTCTTGTAAAATTCAAAATATGTTTTAAAAATTAAAGCAGCTTGCTGGACTATGTTTTGAATTTCTGCGGTTGGTACTACTAAAGACATGTTGCTGGTGCCATCACAATTTTTATTTAAAAGGAAAGCCTGTTTCCTTGTCGGTATGAAATGATTTCCCAATTTTCTAAATAGAAGAACGGCAATATTGATACTTGGATTTATCTAAGATTTTCTTAACAAGATATCCTGAATAATAAGATATACCTAGCACATTCTTCTAGGGACTGTTCGCATCATTATCGTTTGTTTATCAAAGTTAGAATATGACTGTGTCGTATTATAAACAGAATACGAATCATTATTTTCACCTGATATGATAGGCAATGTTATCGGGATATCTAAATCCTCTTCGCAATTTAAGAAAATTGACGATTTTATGAGATTTGTAATCGTTTGAATCCTAAAGGCTAATCTAAATGATTTTGCGGTCGGATTCAAAATCCATTGCACTATATTTGAAAAAAAAAAAACATTTCTAAAGAATCTTGATTTAGTCGGTTGATTAAAATAAAATTTTTATTGTCCTACTTTTCGTTTTCAAAAAGAGAAAATACCCCATTTATGTTTAGGTACACCATGCGTGCGCATGCCATCGAAACATGGCGGTCTGCATTCTCTAAAGGTTTGCAGAGAACATTCAGGAATATTTTTTCCTCTCTGAATACAAGCTTTAATGTTAATGAAAGAATGTTTCGGTGATTTTGGATAAACTGAAAAGTCAGCTTTCACTTTACTAATAAGAAAATGAGAATTTTTAGTAGTAGATACGATGAAGGATTATTCAGAAAAGATATTCAAAATTAAGGTTTGTGGTAGTATGCAGAATTTTTAGAAGATCGGCCAATATTCATTTTTGCCAAAGATAGAACGTTTCACTAATTACTTTCATTCTTGTAATTATAGTTGTTAGTTTTGTTCCTTAATGGTATGAAAATCCGGGGTGTTAAAGTTTTAGAAAAAAAATGAAAATTAATTAATATTTTTGAAACCACTTGAGATATTTCAGTGATATGTAGTACGTAGCGACAGTTAATAAAGGTGCATATTTTTAATACAAAAATAATTTTTAGCTTCAACTTTGGCGTGCCTACGGGCACTGATTTTTAAGGAAAAGAATGGTACGTCAATGGTTTTTTCCAAAATATTTTTTTTTTAATTGAATTCATCATTCAATTTGAAACATTAGAGCTTTCCTAAGTTGTTTTCCTGTGATGTGCCATTTTTGAGTAAAAAAAAACAAAATTATTTTTCTAAATATCTAAAAAAAGAACAGTATAGGTAATAGGTACCTACTAAAAACACATTAATTGTGCAAACACATTTTTTAAATGTACAGGTAAAGTTAAAAAAGTTTTCGCAAAAATTGCAGTTATAATCTAGACCTTGCACCTATTAATATGAACCACCTCCAAGCTTCTAAGTGAAACCACCTGGGACACCAGTCACATCCCACATTCTTATCACCTTCTGCTGCTGCATCACTGCTTAGTTCATCGTCACATTTAGCACAATATTTGCTTTAAAGCGTTCTTCTAAGATCTCGCTTCTTTCGTTGGGTCTTTTATTTCTTTTATTAGTATTATTAACCATTTCACATTTTCTTCTCTCAAAACTCATCCATTTTCTTTTTCTTTGCTTCTTCTTTCTTATTTTGTACTCTATCCTTCTTTATGTATGTAATATGTTCGACTTCAAACATTGGACGAAATGGCACTTGTGGAAGGGCTCAGCTTTCGGACATTTTGTTTTTGGAATTGATTGAGGGTATTTAAGATATTTTTTAAATGCATCGGTTGGGGAAGTGGACGTCGGTTTCTGCTCTATTGACAAAGAAAAAATGTTCTGGCCGAGTACTGGCACAAACATTAATTTATGACTTTGCCAGTAGTCGGCTACTAACTTGAATATCCCCTAGGGACTTCATCATTCAATTTAGACCGGGCCGACTACTGATACGTACGTTTTTGATACATCATAGTACATGATGGCAAAGGAAAAATAATCTGTTTATATGTACTTGAAAGCCTGCAGACAACATATGTTTTTTAAAATTTTGCCAGTACTCGGCCATGGTGGCCGATCATTAGCAACTTTATCATAATTTAATGTCAGTAACCGGCCATATTATTTTTGTACCTAAAAATAAAAATGAATTTATTTAGGACTTGTTACTAGTTATTTAAACATATATATTTTTCCAAACAATCTTACTCCGGTAAACATATCTAGTATAGAATTAGTTTAACTTACCTTAAAAGTTGCCGTGTTTGATCTTCACTGGCTTTTGTAAGCTGTTTTCGGAGACACAATGTCTAACACCTAATTTTTCGCGCCAATTTACGAAAGCAAGGTTCGACTTAAAATTAATAAAGAAATTGATATATGTGTTCTTGGAAAGTAAAGGAAGATAGCAAATGTAAGAAATAGAGCTAAAGTCTCGCGAAATTCGAATTATAAGTGATTAAAGTCATTTTCGGCCGACTACTAGAGGTGGTCGGCTTACTAGCGCAACCACCCTATTTGAAGATGACAGTAAAAAGTGAGAGAGACGTGCTAACCAAATTCTACCACTTTCTGTAAAGTGTACCACGAGCTTAGAGGAAGGCAGAAGCTGGTGTCACAAGCTACATTTCTTCTATTTTTTAAGGACGCTTTATTAAACACTTAAGATACGGATGGCGATGTCCAATCCTTTATGTCTATGACTGGTTGTTGTGGTTCTTGTGCCTTATATGTCAGCTCGAATTTCGTAACTTCTTGAATTGTTTAAGAAGCTTAACTCAAATGGAACACATTAAAGCCAAGAAATCGTTGCATGAAGCACTATTTTCCGAAAAAATAAAAAATTTGTAGAGGTTAGGTCAGGTTATTTTTGGTAATTATTTGAAAAGCTGGGTAGCTTCAGCGAAGTTTGCGCTAATTTTTTTATTTAAAGCCTTATTTGAGATTGCTGATCACGAATCCGAAGTTGTATTTCTTCGAAATTTAGTAGTTTTTGAGAAAAATAATTTTTAATATTTTATAACATTTTTTCGTTTACAGGAACGATATTTGGCATGTAAAATTTTGTCATTTCTACTAAAATATCACTTGTGGAAGTCACAATAAATACTTACTTGTTAAAAGAAACTAAAACTATCACAAAAAGAACCGAAAAAATATCGAAAAACCTAAAGTAAGTAATTTAAGCGTCCAGCCATGAATTTTAAGCCGGCCATACACGTTGCGGTATACCCGAAAGGTGAACCCTGAACAGGTAACTTGCACAGGCAAACCGGAGCGTGTGTGCCATCAAGTTATAATATAACTGCACAGGCATCGTGACCTGTACAGGTGACCGGAGAAGGATCAAAATTCGATTCCTTCTATCTTCGCCAGAGTGCAGACCGGAGCGTGTGTGGGGTTCGCGGACAGATTTCAACTGTGAAGTAGATTTGGACTGTGTGTGTATCCAGTGTTGTTTTGCGTTCGGTGAGGTGTTAATTTTTTTGTGAACAGAATAAACATGGCATCGAACCGGAAGCGTAACTAAATTATGTGATCGCTCTAAGAGAGATGGTGCATATGCAAAATTACTTCAATAATTAAATGGGATAGAGCCTGATGCTGTTAAGAATACTGTTGTGAAAAAAAATTAATAATCTAAGAAGCAACGTACGGAAAGAGAAAAAAAAGTGAAAGCGTCGTTGAAATCTGGAACATCAGCATATGACGTATTATACAAGCCTACACTCTGGTATTACGATTTATTTGATTTCCTGCAGGATCAAGTTACTCCCAGAACATCAACATCGAACCTAGATGACGAGGAAGGAAATGAGAGGAATGAGGTGAGAAAATCTATATCTACATTATATTACGTATGTATAATTTTTGATTGCAGCGAAAAATACATCAATTCGAGTTTTGTAATTCTAACTTAACATTTATGAATTATGTATATTATTGAAGTCATAATTTCAATTGTTTGCTCTTAATTGTCGTCTCTTTTTAAATATTTTTTTATTTTGCCATGATACTTTACCATCATTCATAAAGTAGTCCATGAAAACATGTCTGACTTGTTTACCTTCATTACTTATATTCCCCTGGTTTCGACGTTCCAGTGCGATCATGCTCAATTTGGGAAGTATCGTAGCCGGTAGAAATAACAGTCCCATCTGCAGTATTTTCTTGATAAAAACAGTTTGCAGACGAATAACAACTAGATTCCTCTTGGATCGAAAAATTATGTAAGGCACAGGCGGCCCTCACTACTTTTACTATATTCTCTGGTTCTAAATTAATTTGTGTATGGTAAATACGAAATCGTGAAGCAAGTATTCCGAATGCGTTTTCCACAATGTGCCTTGCTCTGGATAATCGGTAATTAAAAATCTCTTTGTCAGGTGAATCTAATTGCGCTTGTCTAAATGGCTTTAATATATCTCTTCTAAGAGGAAACGCATCGTTAGCAACAAAGACATAAGGAACATTTTTGAAACTTGCATTAACGTTGTTGGACTGTGGAATATTTAATTCGGTATCCAGTAATTTTTCGAAAAATGTAGTATTTTGAAGAACACCTCCATCTGATATTCGTTCATTAGTCTCAAAATCTGCTAAGATGAATCGGTACGTTGCATCCACTATTGCTAGAAGAACCATGCTATGTCTGCCTTTATAATTGTAATAGTGTCAACAAAATGGCGGCACCCAACTTTCACATGACTCGACCACTGTGCGTTGAGGTCGCGGACCACTGTGCCATCCAATGTCAAGGTTAATAGAACAAGACTTAGCACTTTCGGTGTATAAATACCCGAACATTGGATGGACAAGGTACCTTCGTCTTTCGACTTGGTCAACCTTCCCTATCCTGGAGCGGCAATAGCCAATACGGTCTACGCCAACTCTCTATCCCCCTTCCTGCCTACAACCCTATCCTGGAGCGGCAATAGCCAATACGGTCTACGCCAACTCTCCATCCTGCCAAACCCGTCGGGGCGCCAAGGCCACCCGACTGACCACGGTACCCGTCCTAGTTAACATCCCCTAGTAGGACTCCGCCACGTCCCCCAGATAAGGTCCCCCGGAACATGCTAAGCAGTCTCTGGGCTACTGGGTAAATCATTGTAGAATACTTGTCATTAATAAAAGGGTACTCTGTTTTTTAGACGAGCGTCTTATTTCCCACTCCACGCCCCCTCTAGGACCAAAACGGCACTAAGTCGTGACATGGTGGAGGCGCCTAACCGTTCCCGAGAGGCTTAATCACCAAATTAAGTCAACACTAGAGCCAAGGAGGACCCCCGAAGCGTGAAGGACCAAGCAACGAAAACTACCCCTCACCAAGAATTCTTGACGATTTGACGGACAAGACGATAATATAGCAGTACATCACGAATTCCTGACAATTGGCGACGATAGGAAGAATCCAGCCAGTGCCCACGTCCCAAAGCAAAAAGCCGATGCCAAACTACGACCTTAGAAGCCGGGAAAAGCAGCGTACCCAGTCAACTAGCGCCCTATCGGACTTCAGGCCTGACCATCAAAGCACGGCCGTCGCTCCCTCCCCGTTCCAACGAAGCCAAAGGTTAAACCGCAGCCCAACAGCCTCCCCTACGCTAGTAGAAGTGGTCCTCGTCGATACCCCCCGCAGCGCCACACAACAGACCATCCCGAAACCGAGAAGCCAGTCCTCTGAAAATACAGGAAATCTGATAAAAGCCACACCACCAAGAATTCAGGAAGCCACGACACCAGAGCGCCGAGCCGGCAGTCCAAACACAGGCAGCAGCGACAGGGAAGTACACAACCTCACCCCCACACCAATAATGGCGACGGTGAACCAACCAAGTATGAACATCACAATATCGGACGCAATGGCATCACCCAGACAAGCCGCTGTACCGCAGTTCGTGAGCCCAGCTACATTCAACCCGACGAAGGTATCAGCCACGAACTACATCAAAACTTAAAACCTACGAACGGACGGCGTTAGCAAACAGCTGGGACGAAAACCTAAAGATAGCATATTTCGGAACATTCATGGACGGAGCCGCAAACATATGGTTCAACGAGTTTAAAGCATCTAACGGCGACAAAACTTGGGGCGATCTATGCAGAGCATTCCTCCACGAATTTCAAGACACAAACACACAAGCAATACATAAGAAAAGAATCGAAGAAAGAAAACAACACAAAGACGAATCAGCAAGAGAATACTTCTACGAGTTGCGAGTCCTATACAATGAATATAAGCCCACAATAGACATAGAAGAATTCACGAATTTTTTCGAAAGGGGCCTACTGCCCGACACATATTATCACTTTTACTGGCTCACAAACCCACCAAATTCACCACCTCAAACAGAAACGGAGCTCAAGAAAATCGCCACGACAATTGACAACGCACCCAAACTGCCAGAAGCAACAAGAACAATCAGGTTCAGCGACCCACCCCGCAGTCAACAGGACGAATATCGTCACAACGACAGTTATAGCAGCCACAGAGCGCCCTGGAGACCACCGCCAAGAAGCCCCACGAATTACAGAAGATATTCACCAACCCGACAATACACGCACGAAGAAGTACAGAGACCCGTCCAAAGTTCACGCACCTTCAGCAGAAGCACACCAACGCACCCACAACCTAGGACCTACGACAACAGGCCCACCTGTCACAATTGTCGCAAACCGGGGCACTATGCCATGTCATGCAGAAGCAACCTACACCCAAACGACAATGGACGGCGAAACCAATAAAAACCCGCGCCGTCCTGCTTCAAACGGGGCAAAACAAGAAAAATCATTCATCCGCCCTATGCATCGACTTATCTATCAACAACAAACGAACTAGGGCAATAATAGATACTGGCGCAGAAAACAGTGTCGTGAAGAAAAATCTACTACTCACAGAGACCCGAATGGACAACACTAACTCCGTACTTATCACGGCAGGAGGACATAAAATACAAGTATTAGGACAAGCCAAATTACCGCTCAAGATATACGCTAGGACAAAGCCACTATACAGCTGCTGCACCGCACGAGTCATTGAAGAATCACCAGCAGCAATCATTCTGGGCATGGACTTCCTACGGCAAAACGAGGCACAAATAAACTTACCAGAAAATACACTAACGTTACGAAGAAACTACGTGATACCACTGATTCAAACCAGCGACATCCAACCCTCAATACTAATGGCACACCAAGAAGAATCAACGAAGGAACAATGGAGAGACCTATACAGAGAATATACACGTTGTCCGAAATCAAAAAATGACCCATCAATCGCAGACAAAAAACCTACGTCAAACACATGCAGAATATACTACCTAACCGAGGATGGAATGGTAGACAAAAACATAAACACACGCACAAAAGACAATTACATAAAATGGAAAAATATTGGTTTTAAGCCACAGAGAGGCGAGGCCAGATTAATACAAGAAGACGGGTATAATACATATTACCTTACGACTAAGAAAAAGTCGTACTTTAAGCCAAGTTATGCATACTTCTTTAAATGCATACTAGAAGTCAAAAAATTACTGCAAGAGACAGGTGAAAGAGAAGCCGCACTACCAATTGCAGCGTATAGAATGAACACTGACCGAATAAAGCACATAATTAGTCACATCTTCAAAGAAACCAACATCAACATCACCATGTACAGACCAGACAGCACGACCACAATCGAAGCTACCGAAACGGAAGACGACGTGATAAAAACACTAAGCGATATTGAAGTGGACAAACAAGCAGTCACCCATAAAATTACTGCAACAGAAGACTACAACCTGGACAGCCGTGACGAACAACCAATTAAACTATCGAATCCTGAATTAGCTGAAGACAAAATTTACTACTTCCAACTGAACACAGCGGCCTTCGTAAAAAACCAATGGAGCCCCACTTCAGGACTATACTTCCAGAACAAAAACTGGTACATGAACATAAAACCAAACGCATCCATGTCTCCACCTATCAGAAAATACATGGCAATAGGCTACCTATCGGAAGCTAACGAAGACGAGTCAAAGCACCCTCTTTGCCTAACCTTGCAAGAAAACAAAGAAGATATAGTCACCCTACAGGATCACGAGCTATCCACAATGCACGACCAAAGGACTAAAAAGAAATTAGAAAACCTTCTGTCTCGATACAAGGACGTATTTGCCAAACATCCTAAATACATGGGAAGGACATCCTTGGCAACACACAAAATAGACGTCGAAAACGAAAAACCAGTGAAAAGTCGCCCATACAGGGTCTCCCAGAAAGAAAGAGAGATAATCAACGACCAGATAAACGAAATGCTAGATAGTAATGTCATAAGGCCCTGTCACTCACCATGGGCCAGCCCAGTAGTCCTAGTCAAAAAAAAGACGGTACTACAAGATTCTGCGTCGACTACAGAAAAATCAATGCCGTCACAAAAAAATCCTCCTGGCCCTTACCACAGATTGATGACATTCTTACATACTTGGGAAAAGCAAAATACTTTAGCACGCTCGACATGCTGTCAGGATATTGGCAAGTACCAGTCGAAGAAGAGTCAAAACAATACACGGCATTCGTGGCACAGGGACACGGCGCCTACGAGTTCAATGTCCTAAGTTTTGGTTTGTGCAACGCGCCAGCAACGTTCCAGGAACTTTCAGATAAAATTTTTGGCGACATGAAATGGAAAGAAATTTTAATCTACTTAGACGACATCATCATCTTCTCAGAAACACAAGAAGAACACCTGGAAAAACTGGCCAAAGTCTTCCAAAGACTAAGAGAAGCGAACCTAACCCTCAAACCATCGAAATGTAAATATCTGCAAGAAGAAATAAGAATTCTAGGTTTCAAAGTAAGCAACACGGGTATCCGACCAGAGGAAGAAAAAATCGAGTGTATAAAAAAGTTCCCAACCCCAAAAAAATTGAAAGACTTATAAAGCTTTCTGGGACTATGTAACTTCTACAGAAAATTCATAAACCAATTCTCGGTTATAGCAAAACCACTTCATGAAGCTACAAAAAAAGGAAACTTCACATGGGGGCAACAACAAGAAGCCGCATTTCAGAAGCTTAAAGAAAAACTAATTACAGCTCCAACCTTGCAGCACTATAATCCTAACAAGAGCTGCATTTTTCACTCAGATGCTTGCACCGAGGGCATTGGAGGAGTCCTGCTGCAAGAGGGCGACAAAGATATTGCTCATCCCATAGCATATATCAGCCGAAGCTTATCACACGCAGAAAAAAACTACGCCATAAGTGAGCTTGAACTTCTAGCAGTAGTATGGGGCCTAGGATACCTGCGCCACCTTATATATGGCCAACCTGTCAAGATTGTAACAGACCATCATGCACTGTGTTGGATTGACTCTATAAAGGAACATAATAAACGACTAGCAAGATGGGCCCTAAAACTATCAGAATTCGACTACACAATCGAATACAAAAAAGGGGTGGCTCACAAGGACGCCGACTGCATGTCCAGGAACCCAGTACTGTGCCCAAACAAACATACAGAAGAAACAGAAGAAATTCAAACATTTACCACATTAACCAGCGATTTAAGAAAACTCCAGGAACAAGACAAAGATCTAAAGCAACTCATAAATATACTAGAAGAACCAGGAAAACTGGACGCACCAATAGGCACAAGAAAGAGGGCAAAAGGGTACAGATTAATAGACAACATTCTACACAAAGCAGTATCAACTGTAACAGGCCTACGTAATGTACCAGTAATCCCAAAAAGCATGATAGAAGAGATCTTATGGGAACTTCATGCAGCTCCCGCTAGTGGCCATTTGGGAATAACAAAAACTATGAACAAAATTAGGACCAGATACTATTGGGACAATATGACAAAAGACATCGAAAGATATATAAAAGGCTGTCCAGATTGCCAAGCGCGAAAGGGACAACCATATCGGAAAACACCGGGTCTGTTGCAGCCAATACCAGTCGGTCAGATTTTAGACAAAATAGGGATAGACTTATTGGGACCCTTTAGAAGGAGCAATAAAGGAAAAACAATGATAGTAGTGGCGACAGATTATGCATCCAGGTACGCCATAACAGCACCACTACCAAATGGCAAGGCCGAACCAGTAGCGAAATTCCTAGTGGAAAAGATATTCCTAATTCACGGCGCACCAAGGACCTTGTTGAGTGACAGAGGCAAAACCTTTCAATCCGAGCTGGTACAAGAAATTACAAAACTTATGGGAGTCCAAAGCCAGTTCACCACAGCCTACCACCCAAGCTGCAATGGATTGACAGAAAGATTGAATAAAACAATAGCAGACATGCTCGCTATGTATTGTAACACTCAGCAAACAGATTGGTGCACCTACCTACCATACATAACATTTGCATACAATACAGCGGTGCAAGACACCACAAGATTCAGCCCTTTCATGCTGACATATGCACGGGAACCAACCCTACCCTCGGAGGCGATGCTAACTAATACAGACTGCAAAACAGATGCTGTGGAAATCAGAAAACGGGCACTAGTCATGAGAAGCATAGCGATAGAAAATATAACCAAAAGGCAAGCCAAGGACAAAGTCGCCTACGACGCCAATCACAGAGAACTGACGTTTGCACCTGGAGATAAAGTAAAAATTTTTACACCAATCAGAAAAGTTGGTCGCAGCGAGAAGTTACTATTAAAGTGGTTGGGACCATACACTATAGCTGAGAAACAAGGGGAAGTCAATTATAAAATAGACAAAGGACGGGGAAAGTCAGATGTCGTACATGTAAGCCGAATCCTTCCTTATAATGATCCATGGACAGGGCAGGACACCATAGAAATAGAAGAAGATAACGAAAAAGCAGAAGAAGAGGATAACGAAGAAGAAGATGAAGTATACGAAGACGCGGAGGAAGCCTAGAAAAGGAATCCTAGAGGGGAAACCTGGAGGGAGACAAAAATAGACGTAGGTAAACAAAAAAAAAAAAAATATATACAATTATTATATTATTATACGTTTATACAATTATTATACATTAAATTATACATATACACAAATACGTAACACGTAAAGATAGTTACTAGGGATAACCGTATCAAAGTAGAAACCAAGTATAACTTTGACATGACCAATTTATACAAGGAAGTCAACGTTATACATACAGGGGACGGTACAAATATAGAAATAAACAAATTATTATATACACATTTTTATTTATTATAGATTATATGAAAATATTTATACTTAAGATATTAAGCTACCGATACTACATAAGATCTTTCTGTTGTTACATGTAACACCCACGACTCCACCAGTTGGCAAAAGGACACCAGACCATCCGGCAACAAGTCAAGCATCAGGAACACCAGTAACCAAAAGGACATAGCCGGCTGGAAGTCAGACAAACTGGTGGATTGGGGGATGAAAAATCAACAGACAGAAGAAGCAATATAAAATATATATGTATCATAAATTCAAAAAATGTTGTAAAGCAAGCCTAGCATGTTCCTTAACATTGGGGTCCAATGTTTTTCAAAGGGGGGGCATGTCAACAAAATGGCGGCACCCAACTTTCACATGACTCGACCACTGTGCGTTGAGGTCGCGGACCACTGTGCCATCCAATGTCAAGGTTAATAGAACAAGACTTAGCACTTTCGGTGTATAAATACCCGAACATTGGATGGACAAGGTACCTTCGTCTTTCGACTTGGTCAACCTTCCCTATCCTGGAGCGGCAATAGCCAATACGGTCTACGCCAACTCTCCATCCCCCTTCCTGCCTACAACCCTATCCTGGAGCGGCAATAGCCAATACGGTCTACGCCAACTCTCCATCCTGCCAAACCCGTCGGGGCGCCAAGGCCACCCGACTGACCACGGTACCCGTCCTAGTTAACATCCCCTAGTAGGACTCCGCCACGTCCCCCAGATAAGGTCCCCCGGAACATGCTAAGCAGTCTCTGGGCTACTGGGTAAATCATTGTAGAATACTTGTCATTAATAAAAGGGTACTCTGTTTTTTAGACGAGCGTCTTATTTCCCACTCCACGCCCCCTCTAGGACCAAAACGGCACTAAGTCGTGACAATAGTAAGAACCGGAATTTGTTGGAGGGATTATGTCTATGTGCTTTCCATCCATAGCACCGATACAATCTGGAAATTGCCACCGTTCCTCAAATACATTTGGAATTTCTTTCCATTTGTCAATGGAATTAGGAAACTGAAACAAATACATGCATTAAAACTTAATTTAATAATTCATTATATTAATATAGGTGGATACTATAATTTTAACGTTACTTTCAGGAAAGTATTGAAGAGACACAACAGTCACTGCCAGGAGCTGATAACGTGAATAAAGTTTTACTAGTTAATGAACGTGAAGATTCATCACCAATAACTCCAATTATACCAGAATCGCCAGCAACAAGAACTGCAGAGCAATATCGAACACCGACCTCAAGACCGATTAATAATAATAAAAAGAAAAATGATGACTTGACGACTGATGTGTTGATGTAAGTGCGAAATCATTTCAAAAAACCGCAGGAACCGGAAGATCGCTATGATCACTGGGGGAAACTATAGTTATGAAGGTTAGAAGTCTAGACAAACGTCAGCGCCTAATTGCTGAAGACATGATCAATGGCATACATTTTGAAGCAGAAATGGGCACTCTTACCATACCATCATATCTGCGTTCTCCTGGGTACATGGAATATCACGCAAGGACTTCGAACACCGGTACTTCAGAGAGTCCTAGCCCTAACTCATATACGCCAAGCTTGAGTCCCTTGCCAAACTATTCGGAAGGCTCATTCTTGTTACCCTCTGTCAATAATGACACTAGTGAGCAATCACAAATGATGAATGTCCCACAGCACTCATCTTCATCTTCGTCACAAAATACTGCTGCTTCTTTCTTAACTCAGTACAGGGACTTTTAATGTGATGTATTTTTATATTATTGTAATGAAGGTTTTCAATAATAAAGTGTTATTGAAATAACCTACTAGTTTTATTGTACATACCTGCAGATATTTTCTCAGGACTTTGTACATGGCATCGCAAGTCTCCGGGATAATTTTACCCAGAGCTTGAGGTGATATTAAGGTTGAAAATTTGAGGCATTCATATGACCGTCCTGTTGCAAGAAATCTCAAAGATGGCTTTCCTCATAACTGTATCACTCTTTTGTATTAAATGAGCCACTAATGAAAGCAATTTTTGGTATACTTTTTCGTTCATACGCAGGTAATTAAGGTAAGCTGTGGGTTCTACTGTTAATTCTATTATTAAGTTGATATGCGTGTACTTATTTCTTTTTCAAAATCACTGTTTACACCACTTTTCATCATCATCATTGCAATTGCATCCTCCTATGTCGGAGCCATGACTGAAAACCGACAGTTTTTTTACCTGACTGTGTGTGTCCACACCTGTGCAGGTTTAACTGAGAGGTGAACCTGTACAGGTGTACCTCTCAGGTATACCGCAACGTGTATGACCGGCTTTAGTAGGCATTTGGTTTTTTCTTAACTAATCTCTATCTAAAAAATTAATTTTTTAGTTACTTGGCAAGTACTTATACTAATAACAAAAGAACAAAACATTCACCAGTGGCGTACCGTCTAAAAATGGCAAAAAAAGTGACGAAATAAAAGTTGAGGCATTTAACTAAAATTTCATGGTTGGCTTAGTTTTTTTATTTGGAATAACTTTTTCTTATAAGATTTTGCTGTATTTTTATAAGTTAAGGTACTTTACTCTTGACGCGATAACGGAGAATAACATTTTCTCCCGCACTAAAAGCCATAGGTATATAAAACCTGAAATTATTGGTTATTATTTAAAAGCAAGCACCAACTTCTATCGAGAATAAGATTTTTTGAGAAACCAATAATAAAGAAGTTTCTTCAATGTTATCTACATACCTTTTTAGACACACTGAATAAGGTGTCCTATTTAAAATGAGCAACTTGTCAGCCACATCCGGAACCGAACTTGCCAAATATCAGATTTTTCCTAATTAGGTATAGTTTTTCCGTCGTTTTTTCATAATCCCGGTGGAACATCCTGTATAGGTACCTACATAATAAAGAAAAAATATCTAGTACTTCGAAAAAAATTCATTTACAATTTTTCTTTTTAATAATATTTCGTCACTTAATTACCTGAACAACAGAAGTTTTTAGGTTTTTCGACATTTTTTTGGTTCTTTTTGTGATAGTCTTAGTTTCTTTTAACAAATAAGTAGTGTATATTGTGACTTCTACAGGTCATGATTTAGTGGAAATGACAAGCCAAATATGGTGCCTGTAAGTGAAAAGATTTTAATATTATTTTTCTCAAAAACTACTAAATTCCGAAGAAAACCAACTTCGGATTCGTGATCAGCAATCTCAAATTAGGCTTTAAATAAAATTAATATATTATTATCTTTAAATAAAAAATTAGCGATTTGAGTTAAGCTTCTTAAAAAATTCAAAAAGTTACGAAATTTGAGCTGACATACAAGGCACAAGAACCACAACAACCATTCATAGACATAAAAGATTGGACATTGCCATCTGTATCTTAAGTGTTTAATAAAGCGTCCATCAAAAATAGAAGAAATATAGCTGGTGACACCAGCTTCTGCCTTCCTCTAAGCTCGTGGTGCATTTTACAGAAAGTGGTAGAATTTGGTTAGCACGTCTCTCTCACTTTTTACAGTCATCTTCAAATAGGGTGGTTGCGCTGGTAAGCCGGCAACCTCTAGTAGTCGGCCAAAAATGACTTTAATCACTTATAATTTGAATTTCACGAGAGTTTAGCTCTATTTCTTACATTTCCTATCTTCTTTTACTTTCTAAGAACACATAATATATCAATATTTCTTTATTAATTATAAGTCGAACCTTGCTTTCGTAAATTGGCGCGAAAAATTAGGTGTTATACCCTACTTCAAAATGGTGTAGAGTAATAAAAGCTCATTAGGTATGCAAAGGGACTACAGAGTGACCCAACGAATATTTAAGCAACTTTCATAATTTTGCATTGATTTCATTGCAAAATTCTTTCTTTTCATCAAGTGCAGGTAGTACCACCCGGGTTTGGGTCAATTTATGAGTTTTGCCTATTGTTATCTATTCACAAACACTGAAAATGGTGTGACAAAGGCGTGCCGGTAGGATATTTCTAAAAAGAACAGAATTTTATTTTAGCATAATAAAAATTAGGCATTATGTACATACTATTAGCTACACTTATTTTTTATTAAGTAAACATTTTTAAAAAAATACATTATACAGAAATTAAATTATACTCGTAAAAATTATAATAAATTAAATTATACTCGTAAAAAGGAAATAATTTTATTTTAACAGAATAAAATTTAGGCATTATGTACATAGTATTAGGTACACTTATTTTTTATTAAACATTACAAAAAAAATACAAAATACAAAAAATACATTATACAGAAATTAAATTATAAAAAATCGCAATATTCTTCGTCATCTGAGAAACTGTCATCTCCTCTTGACGTTATAATTAACGAGTCGACGGTCCGATCGATCAGGTGGTCAAGATCCCACATTTTCTCCTCTTCTTTAATGACATGATGGACTGCTTTTTGTCAGTTCTCTGGTGTCACTTCCTTAATGGCTTGATCAAACAGTAGCTTAACGTCTTTCATTTTGAATGTCGTGTTGTGTCTTGCTACAAATCCTTTCACTTGCGCCCATATAAGTTCTATAGGATTTAGCTCGCCATGATATGGCGGTGTGCGCAGCACAGTTACACTATGTTTTCTGCTATATCTTTCACGGCATATTTCATAAAGCGATGTTTGTGTAAATTTGCTATTGCTAATAGTTCCTTCTTTATCAAATTATCTTTAAATTCAATACTTTTGGTGGTTAACCAGTCGATAATTCCTTGTTTTCTCCAAGATGAAGTTTGGAGTCGTCTCTGTGCGTCGTGAATGATAGCTTGCGTTATCCATAACTACTACTAAATCAGCTGGAAGATATTTTATCATTTAACCAAAATAGTCCTCAAAAACATTCAAATTCATGTTATCGTGGTACTCTCCCGTATAATATCCCATTGAACGACTAAAAGGTTAGCAAACCTTCTCAATTCTCTAAAATTTTTGGTTAGTTATCATAAATAACTTAATGCACAAAGTTTACCTGCGCCTATGGCCGACACCGAAATTGAGCCGAACTGGACGGAATTTCCCATTTTATTACTCTACACCTTTTTGAAATAGGGTATAGACATTGTGTTTCCGAAAACAGTTTACAAAAGGCAGTGAAAATCAAACAGGGCAATTTTAAAGGTAAGTTAAACTAATTCTATACTAAATATGTTTACCGGAGTAAGATTGTTTGGAAGAATATATACAGGGTGTCAATTTAAAAACTTCCCACCCTTACTATCGTTCTTGCAGTTAAAAATATGAAATATCGGAAAGACACGTCAATTTCACTTATAAGGGGGACACTTTAAATGAATAGTTTAGCCTTCTTGTTTCAACCTCCTAGGAGGGGTAGATATCACCCTTAGAATCTTAAAACGGAATGGGGGTCAAGTGGCACATCGCTTTAAAGGGCGTTCAATTCTCTTTTTAGTGGTATCCTACTTTGTTGCTTTTGTCCAGAGGTGTCCGAATAATCGCGTTTCAAAGTTGCAGAAACAATTAAGCTTGCCTGCATTGAGATTTCGCTTTTCAGGTTAGTGTTTACCCAAAAATTATTGCATTGGGTCTCCTTGTAGTACAAATGATTAGAAGATTAGGCGGCACCGTTAAAATCGTTGAATAACAGGAAGAAAATCTAGTTTAAACAATTGATTTCTTATTTATTGATTATTTTACTTCGACAAAAATAACTTTTTATTCCGGATGAGAAATTTCTACAATAAAACACATGGGATCTACTTACGCACTATCTTATAAGTTATTCAAATTGTTGTCCATTTTCCTGTAAACAATAATAAAGTCTGTTTTCGAACTCCTCCCTAACATTTCGGAAAACTTCACTGGGAATTGATCTGCATTCTGCTGCAATTCGCCTTTTAAGATCATCAATATCAGCAGGTTGTGTTTTATAAACAATGGATTTAGGATGTCCCCAAAGAAAGAATTCTAAGGGTGTTAAATCCGGTGATCTTGGAGGCCATTCAATTGGTCCCCTTCTGCCAATCCATCTATCCGGGAATCTCTCGTTTAACCACTGTCGGACCGGAAGAAAATAATGAGGTGGAGCACCGTCCTGCTGGAATGTTATCAAATCCTCTTGTAAAACTGAATTACCCTCTGCATCAATTTGAGTTTCTAGCTCCATGGGTGATAAGAGGATCAATAGTCTCTTCAAGCATATTAAGGTACAGATCACCTGTCAAGTTTCCTTCAATAAATAAAGGACCAATAATGGCATTTCCAAGAATACCATCAGCCCAAATATTAACTTTTTGGGATATTGTGTATGTCCTTGTCGAAAAATATGCGGGTTTTCGTCACTCCAATATCGACAATTTTGTTTGTTAACATTTCCATTTAGAAAAAATGAACATTCATCGCTGAAACAAATATTCGGCAGAATGTTAGGGATGGCGTTGACTTGACGACTCATGAATTCACAAAACTCTATTCTTCTATCAAAATCATCGTCATAGAGTTCTTGAAGTATCTGCATTTTGTATGGATGGAGTTTATGCATTTTCAGTGCTTTTCTTCCAGTCTCGTGTGATATTCCTGTCTGTTCTGCTACTGTCCGCAAGGAGCTGGTGGGCTCTCCAGCAAATAATCACAAAACCTCAATTTGCGCTTCTTCATTCATCACTCGTAGGTTATTTATTTTTCTATTACTCACCGAACCAGTTTCGGAGAACTTTGCCACCAAATCCAGCACATATCTGTGACTTACTTCACGATTTCGATTTCTTTCATTGAAAACCAATGCCGTCCTTTGTGCGCACTTTCCAACCTCTCCATAAATGAAACTAATTTCAGTTCTTTCTTAAAGATACTAAACCATTCTCACACTTTATGCGCTTAATAAAAGTTATCACTAAACAGCCCAACAAGCAAAAGCGAATTAACAATAATATTCCTGTTTTAACTACATCTTTTAAATTTGCTGACCATGTTTTCTTTTTGTTAAAAAACAACGTATTTTTAGAATTTGTTGATAGAATAGCAAGGCTTTTTGTGGAATTTCAGTGATAAGTCTTCGAATAAACGCAAATTAACTAGGTACTCGTAGTATCATCGAAATTTTATTAGATTATTTTTTTGTAAATTTTTCGAGGTTACTTTGCCAATCCCCAAATAAAGTTTGAAACGGTGTCACCCATGGGCGTAGGGAGGGGGAGACAGCGGAGGGCCATGCCCCCCCCCCTGGAAGTTGCCACTTATTGGAACTTGATAAAAAAAAACGTTAATGTTTATAATGTTTTGTGTTTATTAGTATTTGGCCCCCCTAGAAAAGTGTCTGGCTACGCCCATGGTGCCACCTAATCTTCTAATCATTTGTACTACAAGGAGGCCCAATGCAGTAATTTTTGTGTAAACACTAACCTGAAAACCAAAATCTCAATGCAGACAATTTTAATTGTTTCTGCAACTTTGAAACGCGATTATTCGGAAACCTCTGGACAAAAAGCAAGAAAGTGGGATACCACTGAAAAGAGAATTAAACGCCCTTTAAAACGATGTGCCCCTTGACCCCCCATTCCTATTTAAGATTCTAAGGGTGACATCTACCCCTCCTAGGTGGTTGAAACAGGAAGGCTAAAAGTATTCATTTAAAGTGTCCCCCTTACAAATGAAATTGACGTGTCTTTACGATTTTTCAAATTTTTAACGGCAAGAAAGATATTAAGGGTGGGAAGTTTTCAAATTGACACCCTGTATGTTTAAATAACTAGTAACAAGTCCTAAATAAATTCATTTTTATTTTTCGGTACAAAAATAATATGGCCGGGTACTGACATTAAATTATGATAAAGTTGCTAGTGAGCGGCCACCATGGCCGACTACTGGCAAAATTTTAAAAAACGCATGTTGTCTGCAGGCTCTCAAGTACATATAATCAGATTTTTCCGTTGCCATCATGTACTATGATGCATCTAAAACGCACCGTATCAGTAGTCGGTCGGGTCTAAAATGAATGATAAAGTCCCTAGGGGATATTCAAGTTAGTAGCCGACTACTGGCAAAGTCATAAATTAATGTTTGTACTAGTACTAGGCCAGAAGATTTTTTCTTTGTCGATAGAGCGGAAGCCGACATCCACTTCCCAAACCGATGCTTTTAAAAAATATCTTAAATTCCCTCAATCAATTTCAAAAACAAAATGTCAACAAAAGCTAAACCCTTCCACAAGTGCCATTTCGTCCAACGAGAAGGATAGAGTACAAAATGAGAAAGAGGATGAAAAGAAAACGAAAAGGGATGAGTTAGATAAGAAAAAAGTGAAATGGTTAATAATACTAATAAAAAAAATAAAAGACCCAGCGAAAGAAGCGAGATTTTAAAAGAATGCTTTAAAGCAAATATTATTCTAAATGTGACGATGAACTAAGCAGTGATGCAGAAGCAGAAGATGATAAGAATGTGGGATGTGACTGGTGTCCCAGGTGGTTTCACTTAGAAGCTTGCAGGAGGGTCATATTAATAGGTGCAAGGTATAGATTATAACTGCGATTTTTGCGAATAGTTTTGCAACTTTACATATACATTTAAAAAATGTGTTTGCACATTTAATCTATTTTCAGAAGGTATACTGTTTTTTTTTTATGTTTTTAGAAAAATAATTTTTGTGTTTTTTATAATACCTACCTATGTTTTCACCTTTTCATTGAAAAAATAAAAAATTCAAGCACGGGCCTGTGCTAAATAACCAATAATCAGCCCTATGATCAAATGCTCACTTTAACTTTTAACGTGAGTGTTTCCATGACAACAACCGAAAACAGCCTACTTGTTGATTTTTCACTGTGGTGGGGAAACAGCTGAGCCGTTAAAAGTTATCGGATGTGATTGTCAGATTTAAGTGTCAGAATTCTTAACCTAAAAATAGTATAGATTTTAGAGAGAAAGTTTTATAGTGTGCGTTCGAGATACATTATTTTATGTCGTAAGTAGGTACCTATTTATATATTTCAATTGAATGCTTGTTTACATATTACAGCCGTTTTTTTTAGAATATGGATTGGAATCAAAGTATTAACCAGTAAAGAACACAGACACGAGACAAAGTTTATTTCAATTGGTAACTGTGGCAAGTTTTCACCAAGAAAATGGTAAAAGAAAATATTTGATACCTAAAGAGGCTAGTTATTAAACAATTATAATATGTATTTACCTACTACTTCATATTAAATATACTTTTAATTACTTTAGGGCTCCTAGTGGGAATAAAGATTATTAGAATTTGTATTTGTAGTCCGGCTTACACTTATGTATTAACATCAGTAGAATGTGATTGCTGCATGATAATTAAATTAGGTACTCAATAATTTATCTGCTTAACAGAAATTGAGAACAACTTGTGTCAGAAAACTCACTTAGAAAAAAAGAGATTATGGTATGAGATGCTTTTCAACTAGACAGATAACTCGAGAGATTATTCGCAGTGACCGCAAAGTATGTATTGTATAATTTTAGTTTTTTTTTTTAATTTTAGCCTTTTTCTCAGTGATATAATGTGATGTTATAGGATATGACCAACCTAAAATTACCAGCACATATCAGGACTCAAGAAGATTCCAATGTGATTAAACTCGATTCAATTTTATTCACTATAAAAGGATCATTATCTAATAATGTGAAGGTAGGTCCCGAGGTAGGTCCTGTCTTAAAATATAGTACCTACCTAATTTTTTATTAGTATTGCTCAAACTTCTCTACTAGCACAGCTGCTTACGATCTCTTGGAATATATTTATAAAACAATAGATTCTAATTACTATACTATAGCTCTATTTTTCGATTTAATACAATACAATAGTATTTATTTGTTCAATAATAAGATGCTTACATTTACTATAAACATAATAAAAAAAAAAACCAATAGGGGCTGTTGAACAATGTCTGGAGAGATTTTTGTAAATAACCATTTTAAATTTGTAATTACATTACATTTAGACAATGACAATTTTGATAAAATTACACATGCTTAAAACTGTAACAAACATTTAAAATTTAACACTGAATTATTCCTTTATCAGGATCATCAAAGAATTTATTAAGGTTGTAGAAGGCCTTACTGACTAGATATTTTGTTAAGGTATATTTTAGTTTATTCTTTGGCAGGTTTCTAATTTCGTCTGAGAAACAATTAAAAATTTTTATGATGCAGTATTTTACATTTTTTTGGAGGTATGTAAGTATAGTTATAATTTTCTGGTACTAAATTACTTTTATGGCGAGTATCATAATCATGTTTCACATTAAAATCGAGAAAAGATCCCTATTATCACATACAAATATTACAGAGTCCAAAATGTACATTCCTATTACCGTCAGAATATTTTTTTTCTACAAAAACAGACCTACAACTTTCCTGCTGCTTCATCCTAAAAATATTTCGGATGCACCTTTTTTGCATGACTATAATTCTGTGTATTTCCGTTGAACTACCCCAAAATATCACTCCATATTTTAGCCCAGCGTTTGACTGCGTCGACACTGCCATCTTGCTCAGAAAGTTGCATGCTATGGGAATACGTGGTAATATTTCTGACTGGCTGGAATCATTTTTCTCTAATCGCCAAATAAGAGTAAAACTTTAGAGCTCCTATTCGGAGAAACTAAATATCAGATAGGGCGTTCCCTAAAGAGGCGTAATCTCTCCCTTGCTTTTTAGATTATTTATAAACGATTTGAAAAAATGATGCAACAGTAGTCATACCTGCTTCTACACTTAATCAACTACTTGAAATAACTTATACAATTCTGCTTAGATTTTCTGTTTGGTGCCAAACAAATCATCTAGTTGTTAACACAAATAAAACCCATTACATGGCATTCTATAAAAAGCAGCAGGTTCCTGATTTATACTTAAAATTGAATAATAATTTTATTACAAGAGTAGAACAATGCAAGTTTCTGGGTCTTCACCTAGACTTACAATTAAAGTAAACAGCCCTTATTATGCCTTTGCCAACTTAAAAACCTTTATGAACCCCAAACAATTGTTAAATATATATTATTCTTTGGCCTACAGCCACTTAACTCTTCTTGTGCTTTACTGAGGACAAACTACTCAGAACTTCAAAGATTATTTATTCTTCAAAAAAAAATTATTCGTAAAATCTACTCCTTAAGCCCACTTGAGTCATGCAAAGAAACCTTTCGGCAGCATTAGATTCTCACACTTCCTGGTATTCTGATTCTTAGTGCACTGATGTTTGTTAAAAAACACTCTTACAAGTTTTAATATACTTCAGATACTAGAAACTCAAATAAATCTATATTTCAGGCTACAAAACATCATCATATCCGAAAAGCCCTTTCTGCTGTTGCAGTTTTAAACTGTTCGTATTTGGATGTCTATTTGTGTCCTTTAGCAGGCAGCATTTGACAATATTATTTTGCAGTCATTTAGAAATAGGTAAAATCTTGAAGATTATTTTAAAGATGAAATGACAAAGGTCGAAATTTGTCGAATCCTTATGCGTTTTATTTTGATTTGAACACAACGTTTCGGTTGACTAACTTGACCTAATCGTTTGCTAGTGTAAACTTAAAATTGATAAAAAAAAAGTGCTAAGGCTTATCATTAATAATTGGCTGTAGTCAACCCTACATAAAAGGTCTCGCTTTCATCTACTATAAACTACATAGTATATTATTCGACGTTAGTAATGTGTAGACATTTTAGTTTTTGCTTTCTGCCATGGGGATAATTACTATACAATTTAAAAATATGTTAAAATAAACTTGATTTATTTTTGAATTTCATTCCAAAATTCTCATTCAACAAACCTTTTTTGAGCAATCATAAAAGTAGGTTTGTCAAATGGGAAACTTCAGGAGTGACATTCCAGGATGCCCTGTAGCTAGGTAAAAAATTAATTTGTAAAAAGCTGTTAACAATTTTAGGTTTTTGGAATATCTAGTTGCAGTAGATAGAGAAAACCCCACCACATGAAACACAAAGCCATGAGACATGACACTAGTTTGCTGCTTCCAGTTGTAATTTTACGTTATAAAATGTAAATTTGGTTTAACAATTAAGTTACTCCTGTAATTTTAGATATTAATTTAGTAAAACCATTATATAAACTATTTTCGTTGTTACTTATTTATTTATTAGCGAGCAAAATCACATTTACAATTTTTACAAAATCTGGTAGGTAGGTACTGCTAATAATATTCAACACGATTGTCAAGACTAAAATAATATCGTATCAAGAACTTGCTAAATTTTTTTTGTAATTTGGTTTCACGACAAAGCTATAATATTTTTCAGTTTAAAAATAAGTTAGTTAACGTTAGAATTTTATATGTGTCACTTTCTGCTTACTAAAAAAAGTAACCCAAAACTCAAAAGAAACTTGTTCAAAACAAAATCGTATTCGGGAGTATTTTATTTATTATTTGATAATTATTATAAAACTGTAACCTTGATTGTTTAACCCTTTTGGTGATGTTTTGAGACAGCTTCTTTATGTAATATTAAAATTAGTGTGAAAACTAGAAAATTTTCGATCAGGAAATCATAAGTATACTGTTCCCTGTACCTCCGGAAAAACGTGGTAATTTAACCAATTAATATTTTAAAACCCCTTAACATGTCTTTAATAATTTAGAGTTGACCTTGTTCGTTACTGACCTCGTCGCATTTTAATTAATATAAAAAAAATATATATTAAATCCGGTCCTAAATCAACATATATCTCCACCTAAAATAAAAGTAACTAGAATGTGATACATGCCATAAAAATGTAACCTCAACTAACTTCTTTCTAAACCGAAAGATACTATACCTACTGTTTTTGCGAAAAAATTTTAAGGAAGTCTCAGAGATACCTTCATACAGGAAATATAAAAAGGGTCATGTTTTTAAACAATGCTGTTATGTTAAGCGATTCTTTTAGAATTTTAGTATACCTAAAGTTATCTAAAAGTAATTTCTATAATTTAATATTTTTATTATAAATATGGGGCTGTACCCTGTTCCTGTCGCGACTTTACTGCAGTCTAAAGTTTATCCATTGTCCATGTTTCTGACACTAATTGCTTTAATAATTTTTGCACCTCGGAACATTTCAGGTACATCTCAATTTCTAATCTTGCCCATTCTATACTAGTTCTTCGTATTGCATCCAGCTGCTTCTGCCTATTTGCCTACAAACAAAAAATAGTAAAATAACATTCGAACTTATTTAAATATTTTTAGTATTAACTTTGCTCTAGGCTACCATTCCTCGATAGTAATATTTTAGTTTCTGAATTTTACAGGTGCATATGTTCTTTGTTAAGATACTGGTAGGTATAAAAATAGGACTGAATGTTTTTTTAATACTAGTAGACATCATCTCGATCTAATCAAATTATTAATAAAATGGTAAAAAAAAGGTTTAATAAGATAGAATGTTGATATTTTTATTAAAAATAAACAAAGGAATGCTCTGCATAGGATAGATAGGATAACTAACCTGAATCCTTACCTTATGAGATATTTTTACAAGCACTTAGGTAAGTAAACAACAAAAATATCTACTCTCTATTCTATTTCTAACTTTAAAACTGTTGTAAATATTTTAGAAAAATGGATCAAAGCCCAACGAATACCAAGGGACAAAGCCCTTACTCTCACTTTTGTATTCCTACCTGGGCTTTTGAATTGTGACCCTAGTGGTTCAATTTTTTATAAACATTAGGTACCTACTAAATGATCTATAAATACAACTCAAGTTGTGTAATTTGTACGAAACAATACTTGGTTGATCCAGGTTTTAATAATTATCTAGTATCTAGCTACCTAGTTTAAAAACTTACCTCTATTAGGTATAAATTGTTGCCAAAGCTGAATTTAACTTTAACATCATGTATTTTTCAGCTTGTAAATTATAGGAAACTATTTGAAGGCTTCAATAAATATTAGAAAATGGTATAATTCTTATATTTTATTCACTTCTACGTGTAATTAAGTAGCTGGTACGGATTTAGGTAAATAGAAGGAAATCTCCTCGAAATTCTCTCCTCTCATGTTTTGTTATGATCTAAAAGGTATAAAAGTCACTATAAGGGAGTTGTAAATCAAATCAAATCAACTTTGTTCAGTAATTTCAAGATTTTTAAAGTAAAATAATCTGAAAGTAAAATCCTTTGTAAAAATCTATACCAACAATGTACTTACAATTGTGTTTTTAACTTACTGTTATTAATATATTTCCATTTCTTTATAAAAAACTGGCTAATACATCTAACAAACGTTGCATTTTTCACCAAAAACTATTCGATTACTAATTTTTGAAGCAAAAATCGCCTAAAATCAACAAATATGCGAATAAAACCCAGCTGTGGCCGTCAACCGCTGGCAAAAGTTCATTGACCGCTTGACAACTTGACATTTCCAAACAATCTTCAAAATTTCCGCGATTGATAACCGAACTCGTCCCTGATTGGCTCAAATATGCTAAAGTACTCACTTTAAGGATTGCGTCACTCCTGTTTAGGATGACGAGATCGAGAATTAACACGACCGTTAACTGTAGTTGCATCATACCAAAATGGAAAATAGCATTGGATTTTAACACACTCACTTTAATTTTGAAATTAACTGCTCGTGTTAACTTGTGAGTTTGATCATAGGTCTGATTATATGACGGCCGACTTCTGATATAGGCATGGCCGACAACTAAACAATAAGTGGCCGTCTTCTGAAAAAACTGTTATTTTTCAGAACAACTTAAAAGTAAAATATTTACGTGCCTTCTCGAGTATCTCTATCTGTTTCGATCGCTTATTCAATGTTTATACTTGACAAAAACACTTATTGTATTATAATGTTTAGTATTAAATGAACAGATTTATTTAAAAAACCAAAATAAAATTATCCAAAAAGGGCGACTATACTGGCGCAATCACCTTACGCCGTGCACCTTCCAGTCCTCTCCATGGTCTGTCGTATGATAACGGCCCAGTAAAAAAAGAACTGTTCCCAGACGTGCTTATAAGGTTGCAGCATAACATTAAAACACTGTCTTAAACTAAAAATGTAATTTTACTAGTTTATTAATTTATCGATGTACTTACCTACTTTCAAAAACATCGATATTCCTATAGGTACATCGATCTAGCCTATATACCATCGGAGTCATAAAACATTGATTCACAATCCATCTATGTAGAAACATCAATGTTTTGAACCGATGTATATATCGACGTTCTTGATGTATCGAACAACATCGTGCATCCCTACATACTACCGACTATATTGGCCATAGAATAGGAGGGGACACTCACTCCTGCCCCTCCCCCGCCACCCCAACCACCAAAAAAATCCAGCCGCCAGGCCACCACGACTTACAAGAAACTAAAAGTAAACGTACTTCGCTGCTACCCGCTACCTAAATTAACTAGGGATAAATTCCTGTAATCATCAAGTCCCGATGAAAAGCAGCACTGATTAAAGAATCGAAGTCAAAGTCCTCGATTAACTTAAAAACCCACAAATGATCTCATATCCCTGAAGTTACCTATTTACTTAAAATACAAAAACACCCTGTCCCTGTATTTAGTAGCGCAACCAAAAAATAAGCTCGGGGGGCTGGAAAAAAATAGCGGCGCAGGCGAAACATTTTTGGGTGCCACGCCCTTTTTTCAATGATGGTGCTTGGTTTTCAAGTAAGAAAAATAAAAAATACAATAGAAAATCACAAAAACAGCCAGGCTCGTTTCAATTTTTGTGTAATGTTACGTAACTTAGGTAGTGAGGAGTTAACATTTCTTGTAAATAGGTAAAGTCGACCCGAGCTACGCTCTACATGTTTCAGTGGCGGATCCAGAGACTTTTCTCGGGGGGGGGGGGGGGGCGATTAGGGGAAATATTAGACTTGACTTTTACTTTTGGGTGTAACTTGTTTCTACTATAGTGGCAAAATCTATGAATTCTGAGGTCCAAGCGTGGGGGGGAGGAATTTCCCTAAACAACTCAGATTATCGAGTCATGATTTTTTTTATTATTGTACTGATATATTAAGTTATTAATTATATATATACAGTATGTCGACGGATGGGGTTTCTTCTTCTTCTTCAAGTGCCATATCAGGTCCCCCTGACGTTGGCAATTACTTGGGCGAGTCTTTCTCGATTCTGCGCCAATCGGAACAGTTCCTCTGCGCTGCGTATACCGGTCCATTCACGGATGTTCCTCAGCCAGGAAGCTTGTCTTCTTCCCACTCCTCTACGTCCTTCCACCTTTCCCATCATGATCAGTTGCAGGATTCTGTATCGCTCTCCTCTGAATACATGTCCGAGATATGAAATTTTCCTGCATTTAACTGTATTCAGTAGCAAACGTGTTGTGTCGGCCCTGTTTAGCACCATTTCGTTGGTCTGCATAGCTGTCCAGGGTATCCTCAGCATTCGCCGGTGTAACCACATCTCGAACGCTTCCAGCCGATTAATTGTAGCGGCCTTAATTGTCCAGATCTCTGCCCCGTACAGCAACACTGACCATATGTAGGTTCTTACCATTCTCTGACGTAATTTTAGGTTCAGATTATCATTGCAGAATAGTGGTTTCATTTTTTGGAACATTGTTTGGGCTGTCTCTATTCTACACCTTATTTCTCTGTCTGGATCTAGATGTTCGGTGATATAACATCCAAGGTACTTAAACTGGGTTACTCTGTCTATATTTTCCGTATCAATCTGTAGCGCAGCATCAAGGTGTGGTTGTCGACTGAAGACCATAAATTTTGTCTTGTTGATATTTATGTTGAGCCCCATTTCTTGTCCTTCTGCGTTTACATAGTTTAGTAGATGTTGCAGGTCCTCTAGTTTGTCACTTAGAATGACAATGTCGTCGGCATATCGTATCGTATTTATATATTCTCCGTTGATTTGTACTCCCATTTCTTGTTCTTGGGTAGCCCGTTTAAAGATTTTATCTGAATATATGTTAAAAAGCAGTGGTGACAGTATGCAGCCCTGTCTGACGCCTCGTAGAATTTGGCTTTCTTCTGTGAGTTTTCCGTTTAGTCGTACTGCTGCTTTTTGTCTCCAGTACAAATTTTCGATGATTCTGACGTCCCTGCTGTCCACCTCCATGTTCTTTAAGATGTCTATAAGCTTTCTGTGTTGTACTCTGTCGAAGGCCTTCTCGTAATCAACGAAACACACAAAAACGTCCTTGCGCTGGTCACGACATTTTTGTAGGAGTATGTTCAGAGCAAACAGTGCCTCTCTAGTTCCTAAAGCGTTTCTAAATCCGAATTGAGTTTCATCCAAATCTGCTTCACATTTGGATCTTATCCTACCGTGAATAATTTTGAGAAAGACCTTCAAGGTGTGGCTCATAAGGCTTATTAGTCTATATTCGCTGCATCGTTTTGCTCGTTGTTTTTTTGGAATTGGAATGAATACGGACTTCAGCCAGTCTTCCGGTATGTCTCCAGTCGTGTACACCGCATTAAACAGTTTGACCAAGATTCCAATGTTTTCCTCTTTGATCATTTGCAACAGCTCCGTTGGGATGTCATCAGGTCCGGTGGCTTTTTTGGTTTTTGCAGATTTTATTGCAAATAGAACCTCACACTTGAGAATTTCTGGTCCTCCGTCTATATCAGCGTGGTCGTCGAAGTTGGATTCATTCGGCCTATCATCATCAAACAGCTCGTTTATGTACTTGAACCACGTTGGGGTTTACAAGAGGACAAATGGACTAAAAATTGAAAGATACGAAAAAAAGTCACTCTTAATAAACGTTTTTGCTTGTCTAGAAAATACGATTCACCATAAGAAACTTCAATTTTTTTATACAGGGTGGGTAAAAACTGCAAAAATGTTATTTTGCTTAAGAGTAAACATACTGTATTTTGAAAGATACGAAAAAAAGTAACTCTTAATAAAAGTTCTTACTTGAATAATAATAAATAGGTGATACTTGTTGTCAATATCTTTATTTAATGAAGTAATTATAATAATAATACGAACATTTTTATTAACATTAAAAGAATACGATAACGATTTCATAATTCAACAGGGGCGGCTCGTCAATAAGTGCGACCGTGCGCGCGCACTGCCTAAGAAAGCCAAGCACCAAGCAAAAATAAAATTTATATAAAAAAATATTTAACTGATATCAAGAAAACTTGTATATAAGAATGGCGAATGCGAAAGACTTCAAGCGAGATCGTAGCGTGCAAGGATGTCTATGGCGTGCACCCACTCCTACTGATTGAAATGGTCTGAATGAAAGGACGTCGCCGTGCGCTATTTGAATAAACACTTGAATAATTTAATATGATTGTTTTAGAGTTTTTTTACGCGATTAGAGAAGTTTGAAGTTTATTGACGGTGTTGTGGGTGTTTTTTGTTGTTTTTAAATTAATAATGGGTAGAAGTTCGGATTGTGTCACACGAAGTGTTATAGTTATGGACCAAAATTCTGTTGAGAACATTCTAAATAACTTTTCGACAATCGATTTCCAATTTAAATAAAAGTTCTATTTAAAAACCGCGTTTTTTTTTTAATATTCTTCTGGGATAAAAAGCACAAAGAAAATCGATACAAAGGTAAAAAGGGGCGTGGCACCTCGAACATTTTTCGCCTGCGGCGCACACCCTAAGTTATATGTCACGAGCCGCCACTGTAATTCAAAAGAGCTCCACCCCCATACTCGACACATTTTTCTAATTGCTTTCTCAAATAAGTGAAAGAATTTCTGATTCCTTCCTGAGATATCGATTGTTCAGCCTGGATAATTCTGTCTTTCAGCACTTCAATATCATTTGGTACTGCGGTAGCAAAAACAATTTGTTCTAAACGGCCCCATAAAAAAATTATCCGCCAAGGTTAAGTCGGGGCTTCTTGGGGGCCACAAAACTGGGCCATTCCTGCCAATCCACCTTGGACCAAATCTGCGGTCAAGCCACTCTCTAACCTCACGAGCGAAATGGGCTGGACAACCATCTTGCTGAAAATACATATTTTGTCGAAAATTTAATGGTAGATTTTTGAGTTCATCATTGAAAAATGTATCCAGCATTTCTAAATATGATAATCTATTGCACGTGTTATCAAAAAAATATGGCCCTATAATGCCATGGATGGATATCGCGCACCACACGTTCACTTTTGTGAAATATTGTCTTCTCGTCATAATTCTGAAATCGGGATTTTTTAAAGACCAGTACCTAACGTGCTGGGTTGCAACGGTTCCATTGGTAGAAAATGTACTTTCATCAGAAAACATGATACATTTATAAAAATCAACATTTCCACTTAAAATTTTGTCTCCTATCCACAAGCAAAAATCAAGTCGTTTCGCGTCATCTCCCTCTTCCATTCTTTGATTAAAGTGCGGTTTATACGGATACAATTTATTTGCTTTAAGGATCTTCTGAATTTGACTTTCTTTCACAACTTCCAACTGAGTAATACGATTTCTAAGGGACGTCATAGGATTTTTTTCAACAGATTGAAGAACTAAGACTGTAGCAGCATCATCATGGACGTACTTCTTCTTTTTTTTTTGAGATCCAAAACCAAACCAGTTCTCTGGAACTTTTTTATTAACTTGCAGATTGTCATAATAGTTATTGGGATTCCTACAAATTTCTCGGTAAATTGTTCCATGACGTAGCGGTATGAAACTTGACCATCCCCATAACATTGTATTACAAAAACTCTTTGTTCAGTAGATAGCATTTCTACTTAAATAATAACTTCATTAAATAAAGACATTGACAGCAAGTACCTATCACCTTAAGTGTCATTATTATTTTAGCATAGGTTCACCAGTCAGAGGTGTGCCAGCGAATACTTTTTGGGAAATAATTTTTGCATAGGTAAACCTTTTAATGAATTGTTCTACTTCGGTTTGTTGTGTAGAAAACACATTCATTAAGAGTGGATTTTTTTCGTATCTTTCAAAATAAAGTAGGTATGTTTACTCTTAAGCAAAATACCATTTTTGCAGTTTTTACCCACCCTGTATAAAAAAATTGAAGTTTCTTATGGTGAATCGTATTTTATAGACAAGCAAAAACGTTTATTAAGAGTGACTTTTTTTGGTATCTTTCAATTTTTAGTCCATTTGTCCTCTTGTAAACCCCATCCGTGGACATACTGTATATACTCTTTTATACCTTAGGAACCCAAAATATAAAACAAGATGCATGTTTACACAATTTAATTTCTTTCATAAAGTAATTATTAGGACAAAAATCCCTTGCATAAAAGAGAAGAATTTTAGTATAACTAATCAATAAAGTAATGATATTGTCACGAAGGGTTCATTGTCTATCACTCGCTTCTGGACTGTTGTCGCCTGGTCGCCCTGTATATCGTTTCACGGCAGGATCCGTGAGTGGGGGAGACCAGCGCGAGGACGGGCTAGAGGCGAGGGGATAGCATCACCCAGCTCGCTGCGAAGCCGTGCGGTCGAACCGAGACGACGACGCTAGCCGCCGAGACGCCCCCACGAACGCCGTGACCCTTTCGCCCGTCCTGGGAAGTTGAAGATAATAATTAAAGGTAGGACTGGGTTGTTTTAATTGTATAGGGTAATAATTGTGTTAATAAATAGCTGCAATCATTATGATGACCGCCTTTTAATCAAGGATCCCGGTGCCCTCGTGACAATTTGGTGGAGGCTGCCGACTTGATTATTGGTTGGATCATTAATTTTTCGAACAATGTGTCAATGTAATAAGTTAAGGTGTTAATTATAATTGTTGTAAGCTTCACAATTTTCTCCACAAACTATTTTTTAATTCTTGGGAAATAAAAGTGCAAAATTTAACGTTTCATGATGGTGTATAGCAAGATAAAAAGTTCAAGGTGACCTAAAAAAGTATGTTTCAATTTTTTTTATTAAGGTTGATCGTTCGCATTTCTGTTTTTTATAATGAATTCCTTGTGCGAAGCAAACTGTTTGTGATATTTTTGCGGAGTTTTGTAGATTTTATTTTAAATTTTGATGAAAATATTAGTATTTTTAAATGAATATGGTTGCTAGTACGAGTTGATTTTTAGGATATAATCTATTTTTGAGAAATAAAAATTAATGTTGGATTATAAATGGATTTTTAAAAGAAATTTTAATGTGATTTAATGATTATTTAGTTAATGAAGTTGGAAATTTTTTTTTTAACGATGGGCAACGCTTGCTAGTAACGGTATATATTTTTTTTATATATGGGCATATGCGTACCTTCTACTTTTTTTGGGTTGTGCTGGTAATAATTTTCTAAAAAGTGTTAAATGAAAATTTAGTTGAAAAATTACTACAAAATTTTTTTTAGTTTGGTTGAAGTCAAATTTTTTTTTAAATTGTCGTCTTGCTTTTATTGCTTATTCACGCGTGTTTAATATGTGTGGTTTTATTTGTTAAATGGACAAATTTATGGTTTTAAGAAGTCAAACGAAAAAGTCAGAAACTAAGCTACCTAATAGCACAAAAAATAAAAACGAGATAGGAATTTCTGTGCAACCATCTGGAAGTCAAAATCGTGTTTTTTCGACGCCAAATTCAACCAACGCTAGGCGGACGTTAGTTTTTAACGAATCA
Source organism: Polydrusus tereticollis (assembly GCA_963920685.1). Classification (NCBI taxonomy): domain Eukaryota; kingdom Metazoa; phylum Arthropoda; class Insecta; order Coleoptera; family Curculionidae; genus Polydrusus; species Polydrusus tereticollis. Next base: position 100,620,690 of record OY987333.1, read on the forward strand.
TTCGAATCTTTGGAATCCACAATTAAACCGGACGATACTAAAATTAATAATTCTACGGATAGCACAGGTTCACAAAATTTGGAAATTTCTGAAAATTTAGAAAGTTTGGAAAGTCAAAGTAAATCATTTAAAATGACGCAGTTTAACGCAACTTTAGGAAATTTATTAAATCCAAATAGGACACCCAATGCGCCTCATTTTATCCCTCCGCGCCATTTTAATCCAGATTGCGATGATTTACTTGTGTTTCTGCAAAATTACGAACAAACAGCAATTTTCAATAATTGGGACGAAAATTTTAAATTATGTTTTTTATCGCAATATTTGTTGGGTCAAGCACAAACGTGGCTTCAAATTTATGCACTGCGAAATCCAGATGCCGATTGGAAAACAACAGTAGCAGCATTAAAAGAAGAATTTTCATTTTCATCGTATATAAACGAAGCCAAACTAAAATTGAGGTACAGAAGACAACAACCAGGCGAAAATGTATTGGTTTACCTTAGAGAAATCCTGCGACTATGTGATCTAGTAGACCCGAAGATGAGCGAAGATTTAAGAAGGGAACATTTTGAGCAAGGCCTTCTTCCAACCTATGCGTACCAGGTTAAGCTTAAACAACCACAAGATTTTTCAGAGGTTCAAAAATTGATAAAAACCATAAATGACGCAGAAAATGAAATTAACCAGGCAACAAAGGTCTTTGCAGAATTATCCTTGATACAAAGCAGCCCAAAGAAGGATGAACCAGAGCAGCACAAAAAACCGGAGATAATAGAGGAAATCACGCAAGTAATAAAGGAGGAAATAGGAAAAGCAATGCAGAGCAGACCTTACAGAGAAGGCAATATGCAAGCACGCACAACAACGAGCCGTCCAGTATGCTTTCAGTGTGGAAAACCAGGTCACAAAGCTAGAGTTTGTTTCAGGAACCCACAAAATCAGAACAGGCCTAGATACGGTGCGCCACAAAACCGCAATTTTCCACAAACATGGTCGTCAAACCAGCAACAAACCGCAAATCAGCAGCATTCGGAAAACTCCAACGGGCGGTATTAACACAAATAAGTACTGCGCCAAAAGATGAAGAAACAGATGTTCTTACGTTAGCCGGAAGTTGGAACGACAAAAATATTGAAGTTATAGTGGATACGGCATCAGTTAAAAATATTGTAGATAGTAAATTTGTAAATAGAGATAAAATAAAACATTGCAACAATATGCCTTTTATTAAAGTAGCAAACAGCTCATTGATAAGAATTTTGGGATTTACAGAAATAAATGTGTGTTTTAATGATTATACCTTTTCCTTAGAAGCAATGGTGTTGGAAAACCTACCAAAACCATTATTATTAGGTTTAGAATTTTTAAAGTCTCACGAAGCAACAATCAACCTTAAATCAAACAGTTTAACCCTGATAACGAAAGACCATAAAGTTATAGAGTTACCATTGAACCAGAAAGTTGTAAATAATGCGGAAGAAACGATAAATGTCCTGGGTAGTAATGTAAATAATTCAGAAGAAATGCCAAATATAAGTAATAATGTAAATAATTTAGAAGAAGTAACAGATATGGGTAGTAATATCGTTAATGTAAATAGTAATAGTAGCATAGACAGTTTAATGGAAGAATTTAGCGAAATTAACCTTGAAAACGAAATTACGGAAAATACTAAAATTACTCTGTGCAATGACATTTCAATTAAAAAAGACGTAGTTAAATGTGAAATTAAATTAAAAAATAATGGTGACAAAAAAATAACTTATGTTCCGAACTATGAATTTTTGCTAAAAAACGGACTAGAAATTAATAAAATTTATAGTGAAAACTCATCTTTTTATGCAGAACTGCAAAATTATAGGCGCAATGCAAATAAACTTTTCGCTGGCACGTGTATCGCGCATAAATTAGGAAATGAACATTTAATTAATGATAGTGACATTAAACATTTCGAAACGATATTGACTTTAGAAACCGAAAACTTGAATAAAACATACAATGTAAATAAAAATTTAAGTGAAAATGACTTTCAATGTGTGAGCAGTTTAGTGTATGATTTCGAAGATATTTTTGCTTGGAGTATGAATGACCTTGGAAGAACACATTTGGTGAAGCATCGTATAGATACAACAGACGACGTTCCAGTAGTTTCCAGGCCATACAGGGTGTCACACAAGGAAAGAAAAATAATCAATGACCAAGTAGAAGAAATGTTGACAAATGAAATTGTAAGAAAGTCCTTAAGTCCTTATTCAAGTCCAGTAGTTCTAGTACCTAAAAAGGATGGAGATATGAGATTTTGCGTAAATTATAAGAAATTAAACGCAAAAACTGTCAAAAATGTGTATCCTCTACCAGTGATAGATGACATTTTGACATATTTGGGAGAAGCACAATATTTTTCAACATTAGATATGTTTTCTGGGTACTGGCAAGTGGAAATTGAAGAAAAAGATAAGCATAAAACAGCCTTCGTCACAACAGATGGGTTATTCGAGTTTAATCGACTGAGTTTTGGACTAACAACAGCGCCAAGTACTTTTCAACAACTAGCTGATGCAATTTTAGGGGATTTGAAGTGGAATGGAGCGATGACATACCTAGATGATATCTTAGTATATGGAAGGAATTTGGAAGAACACAATAAAAACCTTAAAAAAGTTCTGTTAAAACTGAAAGCTACAGGGCTTAAACTAAAACCATCTAAGTGCCAATTTGCTTATAAACAAATAACAGTGCTTGGTCACACTATCAGTGATCAAGGTATTTTGCCAGATTCTTCTAAATTGGAAGCAGTGGAAAAATTTGCAACCCCCATAAGCAAAAAATCACTTCAAAGTTTCCTTGGCCTTGCAAACTATTATAGGAAATTCGTAGAAAAATTCAGTGTGATTGCTAGACCGTTGTATAATCTTCTCAAGAAAGGAAAACCATTTTTATGGAAATCTGAACAAGAAAATGCTTTTCAGACAATCAAACAAAAGTTAATTTCACCACCAGTCTTGACACACTACCTGCCAGAAGCAGAAAAAGAACTTCACGTCGATGCATCAGACTTTGGAATCTCAGCGATACTTCTACAGAAAGTACAAGAGGAAATGCACCCAGTTTGTTACATTTCCAGGACGCTTACCAAAGCAGAACGAAACTATGGTGTAGGAGAAAAAGAAGGTCTCGCTATAGTATGGAGTTTGACGTATCTTAGAAGCTACATTTGGGGTCAACATGTGAAAATTTTTTCAGATCATCAACCACTATGCTATTTACAGAGTATAAAAAACGTTACAGGAAGATTAGCTAGATGGAGTTGTAAGTTACAAGAATTTGACTATGAAATAATTCATAAGACTGGAAAATGCAACCAAGATGCCGACTGTCTCTCTAGACAACCATGTTTTGAAGCTACAAGCACAGACGAAGATACCGCTAATGAGATACCTACATTTTTGTTACCTTTAGTGGATATCACAGAATTTCAAGAAGAGGATCCAGTAGTGTCAGATTTGTTACAGGCAGTCCAAAATCAAAATTATGGTAATTCACATCTTCAACGCCGTGCTAAGCACTTCAAAGTCATAGATGGAGTATTATACAGAAAATCAGTGGTGCCACACGAAACGGACAAATTAGTAATTCCACAGGGACTGAAAGCTCAACTGATGAACCAGCTACATTGCGAGCCTTTATCAGGACATTTAGGATTTGCTAGAACGTATGACAGGGTAAACAAACGTTATTATTGGGACAAAATGCATATAGACATCAAAAAATTCATCAGGGGATGTCCAGACTGTCAAATAAGGAAAGGTCCAAATAATGAAAAACCACCAGGTGACCTACAACCCATAAAAATAGACGATTTGCAACCCTTCGAAATGATAGGAATCGACATATTGGGGCCACTAACAAAGACAAAAGAACAAAATAATAATATAGTAGTTTGCACAGACTATGTAACACGATTTGCGATAACGAAAGCCATGCCAAGTGCAAAAGCTGAGGAAATAGCTGCATTTTTAGTGGACTTTGTCATAAGTATACATGGTGTGCCAAGAAAAATATTGAGCGATAGAGGTCAGGTATTCAGATCAGAAATGGTGAGACAAATGGTACAAAACATGGGAGCAGAAAACATATACAACGTCGTATCATCCACAAACAAATGGTTTAACAGAACGTTTCAATCGAACATTAGCAGACATGCTCAGTTTATATGTATCAACAGCACAGGACGACTGGGATAAATATTTACCACTAGTCACATTTGCATATAATACCAGTAAGCAAGATACCACACAGTTTTCGCCATTTTACTTAGTTTTTGGTAGAAATCCAAACCTTATTCCTGACGCAATGTTTTTGAAGTCAACAACTTTGGTACTTCCAAATCCGAATATAGCAGCACACAGGGAACAAGCGAAGAGGAATATTGCACAAAAACAAATCAAGGACAAAACCAGATATGACGATAAACACAAGGAGGTGACGTTTGAAACAGGAAATAAAGTGAAATTGAGGGTGTTCATAAGAAAAAAGGGAAAAAGTGACAAGTTACAATGCAAGTATCATGGTCCATTTGTCATTGTCGAGAAAGTTTCACCAGTCAATTATATAATTCAGAGAGGAGAGGGAGCAAGAGCAAAGCAAGAAATAGTTCATGTCAGCAGATTAGCCCCATATTATGAACCATATAATTTTTCCAATTAGCTAGAACAATGCATAAAATATATTTTAATTAATTTTGTTGTATACCACTATCAAAATGCAGTAGTAAATAAGGGTTATATTTTTTTTTCTTGTTGCTTTCCCCCAAAAAAATGAAAAAAGTATAAGGTAATAGTCAAGGTAAAAAAAAAAAGATGAAAATTAAGTGTGTTTGTTTCGAAGTTAGAAAAAATATTAGGGATCGTGAGCAGCTGCACGAGGCTCTGAAACAGTTGGGTTTTGCTTGAACGCATGTCTGATCAACTTGTAAAATTCTAGTAATTTTCAACTGTCGTGTCGCGTCTTATATGTAATTTTTTTGTTTAGAAAAGAAAAAGAGGGTAAAAGTAAACCGGAGGACTAAAGTAATAGGAAATGTAATTTTTCATTTTGGGGATAATTTCTAGTAAGGGAGGGGGAAAACTGGAGAAAATAGTGAGGTAAAAGTTTAAAGTTTATAAAATTAGCGTGGTTGAAAGACGCATTGTTCGGGGAAAATGGTTCGATCGAGGTTAAGCGGTGGCTAATTGCCAATGTAGAGGGCAAGCTGAATTTTTTGTTGCTCTATGTATATAGTGTGTTGGTCCTACATGTTTGTCTTGTGTTGGTAAGTGTCTAATCCTTGTTTTTTTTCTTTTCATGTGTAATGTCGACGATGGGCGAGGTTTGGCAGCAGGCAGCCGGAGGTGCGAGGTCCCCAAGGACAGCAGGTGCCAGGAGCTGTCACCCCAGGCGAGGCGAAAACCTCATCTCCCCATGTCGGAGACCTGACGTCAGCAGGACGGGGCAGGAGAGAAGGGAAAAACAGGAACGAGGACGAGACAGAGGGAGAAGACAACACAGAGACGAGGACGAAGACAAAGAAAAAAGAAAACAGAAAGACAATTTTTTTTATGAATTTAAGAGCAGCTTACATTGTAAATTTTTTGGATTCAACCCAGAGTTTTTTTATTGTAAATAGTGTATATATAGGTTTAGGGTACTTTAGAAGGTTTTGAGACAAAAACCCTTCAGGTTTTTGTTTTCCGTGGGGGGGGAAAGTGTCACGAAGGGTTCATTGTCTATCACTCGCTTCTGGACTGTTGTCGCCTGGTCGCCCTGTATATCGTTTCACGGCAGGATCCGTGAGTGGGGGAGACCAGCGCGAGGACGGGCTGGAGGCGAGGGGATAGCATCACCCAGCTCGCTGCGAAGCCGTGCGGTCGAACCGAGACGACGACGCTAGCCGCCGAGACGCCCCCACGAACGCCGTGACCCTTTCGCCCGTCCTGGGAAGTTGAAGATAATAATTAAAGGTAGGACTGGGTTGTTTTAATTGTATAGGGTAATAATTGTGTTAATAAATAGCTGCAATCATTATGATGACCGCCTTTTAATCAAGGATCCCGGTGCCCTCGTGACAATATTTCTTTATTTTTGGAAGTAGGTACCTACCAGTGGCGCAGCCATGGGGGGGGGGGGCGCGTTGTTGATTAAACCTTGCAGATACCAAATAAAGCAAGTAAAACAAAATTTTTATTATTTTAAACGTTTAATAATACAATAAAGAAGTGAACAATTTCTAACCATAAACCACTTTACGTCGCAATGATGCGAAATAAAATGTACTTATTTATTTACTCTAGGCAGTAGGCAGTGACTTAACACTCTGAATATTCTCCCGTTAATACCTTTGACATTTTTCAGAGAAAACTTTCAAACAAAAAACACGTCTATTGATGCAAGTGATACACTAGTTTTTAATCTCTAAAACCTAAACATAAATTTAATTTTATTTGCAAGATTACTCGAAATAAAAAGTATTATAAAACTTAAAATATATACCTAATGTAATACCGAAGTGTAATACAACACAGTAAGACTATAACAGAATAGAAAAAGGAAACCTTATCCCATACAAAGGGAACAACATTGTCATTATGTGTCTAAAACTCAATAATAAATTTACAATGATAAAAACGTTAAATAAGGATTAGTTAAGAATATACTTACATAAATCTACAAATTTGGTACAATAGTTAGTTTATAATTTTTCTCCCTGCTTTTTGAGGCTGCTAAATCACGATTGAAATTTGAGAGAAATAAAAAATTTCCTTTAGGACTGCCTGATCTTTTTGCGTTTATGTTGGCTTTAATTATATTGCAAAACCCTCAGAAAAATACTCTTGGCAAAACTTTAGGACATCTTCCTTCAAAGGCACTTTCTTTTTACTACCACTTGTCCCCAAGTCAAGTTTCCTTGGAGTATCGTGAGATAGTGAGAGGTGTCTGGGTTCCTGTACCTATCTGGAATAAAGGCATTTTTGTAAAATACAAATTATTTATTTAAGTTTGTAACAGCGAACAGAGGAATTGAAGATTGTCTATTGTCATAATTATCATTATGATTTGCGTAATAAATGTTTAATTATTATGTTTAATGACAGGGTAGCTCAATTTGTAAGTTTGAACTGTTAACAATTTAGTGTGTCTTATTTTAAGAACCCCATCTTAGGGTTAAAATTAAAAAATATATAATATATTTTTACAACATTGTGACGGTACTGTGTAAAATGTAATTAAAATTGTAATTTAACATTTTTCTCTCATATACAGTGACCGGCAGAAAGTGCGCAGCATAATGGAAAGTTTTTTATCTTTAAGTTTAGAAAATTAATTTTATTTTAGATAGGTTCTGCATGTTCTCAAACCAAAATAACACCCATTAAATCCGGTAAAAGTCTTATGGTATACGAGGTAGGATCAAAAATTTGAAATTCCGCTAAGAGTAAAGTACCTCCTCTTTCATTTTAGAATAATTTTTTATCAAGAATTATTGTTTTAGTTTCAAAGTTATACCCAAATTCCAAATTTCGCTTATTTTGGACAAAAAAATGGATTTAATCGTGTTTTCTGAATAACCCTGTATAAAAAATAAATGGCAACCGAACAGTACGAAAATAAGATTTTCTGCAGACTTTGTTAGAGATAACCGTCGATCATAAGTCCGATAAGTTTGTTTTCATAATATTATGGCTTTTTAAAATAAAAACATAAAAATATTAAATATTTTTGCTGCACACCGTATTTTATTTTCTGAGGGAGCAAGTTAATTTCATCTAATTGATATTTTTTTATTTACTTTGACTTAAAGCATCTCCTAAATAGTTTTTATACATTGAAGTATGCATAGAAAGTTTCCTTTTGATTTATAAAGAAAAAAACTTAAATTGTGTGTGTGATGGTGTGTGTGTGTGTGTGTGATACGTTTATTTGGCTCCGGATTTAACCAACTGGCCAGCCTCAAAATTCAAATTAAAAATATATTTTGAACGGATTTTATTTGTCACGCAAAATTAGGATCAATATAGGTACTAGGTTATTTTTATTTATCAAATACACTTTTAGGATAATCCAACTAATAGGTAATACATTCTTTAACTCAATAATAGGAAACAAAAAATGCTAATTAAGACTATTTACATTAACAATAATTATTATAACTTTATATTACTACATGTCCTCCTCCATTTTCTATACATTTTATAGTTCTTTTGTAAAATTCTTTGGCTACGTTCCTGAAAAAAGCCGGATTCATTCTAGCGATAGGTACACTGTCTTATAACATTTTCCAGATGGTCCAAATTTCTAAAAGGCCGATACTTATACACCTGGTTTTTTACGTAACCCCAGAGAAAGAAGTCTAGAGGAGTAATATCCGGCGATCTTGCAGGCCAGGGATTTTCTGAAAACCGTCCAATCCATTTGTTGTAAATTTGTGATTTAACCATTCCCTTACTTGTACGGTACTATGAATAGAAGCACCATCTTGTTGGAAATACACATTTTCTCTTAAGTTTAAGGGCAGATCATCGAAAAAATGTTTTATTTCATTCTGCAAGAAGTTTAAATATCCAACGCCATTTAAATTTTCTCTGAAGAAATATGGGCCCCACTATTTGAGTATTTAATATACCACACCAAACGTTGGTCTTAAAAGAATATTGATCTTTACATTTAATTATAAAATGGGGGTTTTGGTCAGCCCACCACCTGCAATTTTGGGAAATTACAGTGCCGTTGCTTGTGAAGGTTGCTTCGTCAGTAAATAATATACTATGTCCAAAATGTGGATCACCTTTTTTTTTCCATGGAACCAAAAGCAAAAGTCAAGCCTTGCATCTAGATCCCTATCTTGAAGGGTATGCAGAAAGTTGGGTTTATATGGTAAATACTTGTGATTCTTAAATATTCTTCTAATAGACTTTTCTGAAATACCAACTTGTTCTTCTCTTTCGGACAACGGCATTGTAGGAACTTCATTTACTGATAACAAAACATTTAAAGCGTTTTCTTCCGTAGCTGCAGTTTTTCTATGGACAGTTTTATACTTATTTTCCACCGATCCACTTTGTTTAAATTTATTGACAATTCTAAATATAGTGGAATTGTGAACATTTTTATTGTATCTATTGTTAAAAATAATTGCTGTCTCGCGGTAACTGCATGTGAGAATTGTCACCATGAATTAAAACTATTGCAATTTTCTCCTGTAAAGACAACTTTTCAACTTCCATTTTTATAGCAGAACTAACTAAATGTCATTAATTTAATTTCAATGTTCGACTTGTTTTCATGGCTGCTTTGATCTTAAATAGTATAGATTATTTTTAGGCTTTAAGCTTGCCCTTGGGGCATAAAAAATCAGTTTTTGAAGAAACAATATTTTAAAATTATTTAAAATGTATACAAAATATATTATTGATCCTTATTTTGCGTGAGAAATAAAATCCGTTCAAAATATATTTTTAATTTAAATTTTTTTTCTTTATAAATCAAAAGGAAACTTTCTATTAATACTTCAATGTATAAAAAGCTAGTTAGGAGATGCTTTATGTCAAAGTAAATCAAAAAATATCAGTTAGATGAAATTAACTTGTTCCCTCAGAAAATAAAATACGGTGTGCAGCAAAAATATTTAATATTTTTATGTTTTTATTTTAAGAAGCCATAATATTATGAAAACAAACTAATCGGACTTATGATCGACGGTTATCTCTAACAAAGTCTGCAGAAAAACTTATTTTGGTACTGTTCGGTTGCCATTTATTTTTTATACAGGGTTATTCAGAAAACACGATTAAATCCATATTTTTGTCCAAATGTGTGTGTGTGTATCTGAGTTTTTTGGCACTGGTTTAAACAAAGTGGCCAGCTTTAATTTTTGTCCAAAATAAGCGACATTTGGAATTTGGGTATAACTTTGAAATTAAAACAATAATTCTTAGTCAAAAAAATTCTAAAATGAAAGATGGAGGTACTTTACTCTTAGCGGAATTTCAAATTTTTGATCCTACCTCATATACCATAAGACTTTTACCGGATTTAAAGTTGGATTACCGACGCCATTTTCTATCTTTTAAACGTCAATCAGATTTGCTTCAAATATAGGTTCGTAGATGGCGCGCAAATAGCAAAACGGCAATATATCATTTTTAGCGTAAAACATTCTTTGCGTTTGTAAACTGCTGAGGTCGGCGACCCGTCAACCAAGTAAAATTTTGTAATGCAGAGTTGTCATGTTGGAAAAATTATCACAATAAATTTTATTATCAGAAAAAATGTTTTTTCTATGTAGAAAAACTAATTGTACGATTAGGTAATCGACTTTTTCTACTTCTATAGTAGTAAGAACCTACTTGCGCACTTCTACCACAGAACAGAAAGCCTCTGTCTACTCTATATACTCTATTAGTAAAATGTTAATTACACAAACTAACAGTTCCAGAATCACATTGGCCGCGACCCGTCAAAATCGTGATATATTATGTTGCAATAGATTTTGTGTAAGCACAGTAGTAATACCTCAGACGAATTCGTCTGAGAGTGTTACCCACCTACTCCTACTATGTATTGTGTATACATAATTATTCGTAAAACAGTGGAGCTTACAAGTAAAATAAAGTGTAGCCAGTCCGGTTAATAGCTAAATAGAGTACTTTCTTTAGATCCACTGAGAGTCCGAACGCCTTGTTTATTTTTTACAAAATGTGTTAGATTTCAGTTTGCAGCTGCATAATATTCTCCTTATTCCATATCTGTGGATTTAACAATATTTGGCAACATTGCCGGTCGGATGATTTGTCATTTTTCTTCACGGTGTCAGGTCAATCGTCACTTCTGTGACACTTGACACTTTAGATTTTGAAACGTAACGTCTTTTGCTTGATTTTATATTCATTTTTACCTACTAAAACCATTATTTTTCGTGTTTCCAGTGCCAGTGTTAGTTTTTGGATATTCTAGTGTAGTGTATTTTTTCTCAGTAAAACTTTGTTGCGTCTTTCACGACGAGAACATTCGAATAATGCCGCGTCATCGCACAAAGCATATCTCGAAAAACCGAAGCCTGGCTCAAAAGATTTGATGCGGCAACGTAAAGAAAAAAAAAAGACGTAAGTATGTTATAAAATCTAATTTCTCATGTATATAAGGAGGCCATTTACCTAGTAATATTTGCGGAGACCAACCAAAATACTGTACCTAGTGTTATTGTACCTATAGGTATTCTTCGAGGTATTCTCAAGGGTTTTTTTTTTCGATATATGTCCAAGTAATGGATGGTGCCAATATTTGTTTTAATTTTTCGTCGACGTTCGTAACAAGTTTCGCAATTTATACAATATAAATAAGTATACATTAATATTTCTACACCCCTCACAGGCCTTACTTTGTACAGTCACATTTCTTACGAAATTATCATTTGGTGGGACAGCAAAAATATTGGTCTTCAAACAATTTCATAAAATTAAAATATATTGTTGGTTTCCTTGTGTAAATAATTGGAAAAATAATTTTATGACTAATATAACTATAGTGTGTCCACGGATTGACTCCCGAAGAGAAAAAACTTTTTTATTTGTGGGTTTATAAAAAAAGGGGATTGCCTACGCTTCAATACCAAATTTTGACTCATTGCCTAAATGTACAGGGACTGGCAAAAAGTTACACCCCTTATAAAATATTATTAGGTATCTTTAAATTAACTTAGGTATAGCGAATTCCATTGGTAAAAAAAGTGCAAAATTTGAAAACCATTGGACAGTTCAGCGCAAGTATTTGTAAACCATTGGGAAACCGGTGCAACACTTGTTGCACCGAGTGCAATCAGTTCCGCACCTGCTCTTGGAGACTGTGCTGCACCAAAACTGGATGAAAATGTCAAAATATACAGTGTTTGACTTTTTCGATCTTTAAAATACTATTGTGTCTTAAATTTTGTCCAGTGGTAAGTAAAATCAATGAGGATTGAGGAGTATTATCATCAACTTTGTTGGAAAAATGCACTCAAGGTCTAAACTGAAAACCATTGGTGCTCAAATAGTGCAACACTTTTTATGCACTGGGGCAGTTTTAGGAGCATTTCGGTGCCGCACTTCTTTTACCAATGGAATTCGCTATTACACTTTTGTAAATAAGTTAAAACATCCGGTGTGATATAAATTTGAAAAAATAATATGCTTTTGGGTCTTTTAAGCACAAGCAGGCGTTTTTATGAATAATTACTTTTTTTCATAAACCCACAGATAAAAAAGTTTTTCCTGCTTGGGAGTCAATCCGTGGACACACTGTATATTCTGACTATCACAATCTTTAAATGTTTCTTAAATAATTTGTGTTTTAGGGAATATACCGGTTTCCTTGCTATGGAGCATTCCTATTCTAGTTTAGTAGACATCCCATAAAGTACAGTTACGTCAGTACCAAGTTCTAGTAGCAGGTAAGCAGGCCTCTATCTCCATCTACGAAGAATTATATTATTTAACACCATATTGATACTAGGGCTTGCAATCTCGGATGTCTGTGTGGATGCCGTGATTCAGGGATTGCAAGCTCTAATTGGTACTTACACCTGAAATAATCAAGTATTTGTGTCTGATACAGTCTTTGTCCCCTACCTATTATTTAAAAGCACCTACTATATATTTTATATTACAGCATTATTGCTTCAATCAGCGAGGAATTAAGTGAGGAGAAATTACCAATACAGGATGACTCTAAATCTCCCAGGTAAAACATCAAACTAAAACCTAAGACTTTATCTGTTGAAAAGTAAGCTGAGAAGAGTTTTCAAGTCGTAAACATTTATACGCAACTAAGACCATCTTTAAAAATATTAGCAACTGTTTTTCTAAAATCATCTCGAAATAACCTTTACTACTTTCTTACATTTTTTAGTGAATTTTTGGAAATGGAGACTGATGATGATAATGAAAATATAGTGATTCATGAGTTTTCCTTTATTTCTGAAGAGGAATACAACAGGTATGACTGTGACATGAATATCATTCGCAAACATAATTTACTAACAACCAAAGTTGCCTCATTAGCAAATCCACTTTTTAAGCTAACCAGGACTTTCTGATTGTGACAAAAAATATAATTTGCAAAGCTTATATATATTTTCTGCTTTGTACCTACCTATAATGTAACATATATTTTAGAGTAAATAATGAAGAGTTGGAAATTGAAGTGGTTCCTCCCAATGAAGCATATTTAAAAGGTCATCGCATTGTTGATCTGCAATATGTTTTGAACTGGTCAATGAAAATGCAGAAAAAACATTCAGGTTTGTTTTCACAGTTTAGTCACCCCTTCTGGGAATATACAACAATAATTTATGCACAGGGGTTATTTTTAGTTTTATGGAAAAGCTTTAAGACCCCATGATAATATGTTTCACAGAACTAGTCACTAAAAAATATAAATAAATAATCAATAATCATAGTTCTGGAAGATTAAGCAATTTTTTAGGTTGGCATCCTGTACCTACATCTATTAGGTCATTTTTAAATTTACCACAGAATTATACTACATATTTTATTTTATTATAATATTATGTCTGAAATAATTTTAATTTTTAGATATTGATAATTTACATTATGTCTTTTATACCTTAGGTTTTTACTTTACTGTGTTTCAAATAATACACTATTAACTTTATAGGTAATTGGATTTACTGTGTTTTAGGTCAGTGCTCAGTTGGTCAAATGAAGGTAGTACATGAAATAAACATAGGTCTTAATTCTATCTTAACCTTCCAATGCGACTACTGTGGTATTTGCGAGGACCATTCTACTGAAGATAGAATATTAGAAAAGTCATCTTTAAACTATGGAGCTGTGTGGGGTACACTATCCACTGGGAATACGTACACCCACCTTATAGAGCTTTTATCTCTTTTGGATATACCTTGTATGTCATACAAGGTATTTCAAAACATAGAAATGAAGCTTGGGGACAAATTTACAAATAACTTACATCTTTCCATGGAAAAAGCCGGCAAAGAAGAAAAAGAATGGGCAATAGAAAATGGAAAGGTAGATGATAGCGGAGTACCATATATCACAGTTTATCTGGATGGAGGTTGGAGTCATCGGTCCTACGGACATAATTATAATGCAGCATCTGGTGTGGTAAGTATGTTCATTAATATTGATTATACAATATTTATTAGTTAGTTATATATATGGTGCGAAGCAAATACTTACAACACATCATCTCAGTGGGGTATGGTTAAGAGGGGTGTACCACAAGGATCAATTCTTGGACCCCTTCTCTATATAATATACACCAATGAGCTATCCTCAATAACACCTAACACTATTCAGTTTGCCGATGATACATCTGTCATATTCTCTGTTGATTCTAAAGATAGTGAGCGTGAGCAAATTTTGAGTACCCTCAGTGTACTGGAAAGTTGGTTCTCATCAAATAATCTTCTTCTTAATGTTAAAAAAACAAAACTAGTCAAATTTAATTATCAAACTGATCCTATCAAAATGATGTAAAATCACTTGAAACAGTAACTTCGGCAACCTTTTTAGGAATTGAGGTGGATCACAGGCTTGACTGGCGACATCATACTGACAGACTGGCTAGGAAGACAGCGAGCTATTGTTACGCCCTAAAGGTCCTTTCCTCCAATATTGACATCAAAACAGCAATCATAGCATATCATGCTTATGTTCATTCGCGACTGAGGTATGGTATCATTTTCTGGGCTAGGGGTGTTGAGGCGAATAGGGTCTTCTTGCTGCAGAAAAGATGTATCAGAAACATTTTTAATCTAAAATCCATTGACTCTTGCAAACCTAAATTTGTCGAAGCAAAGATCCTTACTCTTCAATAACTCTATACAGTATGTCCACGGATAGACATCCCCATAGGACTAATGGACCAAAAATTTCGTTTTTCGACAAAAAGTCATTCTTGATAAAAAGTTCTGCATCTCGAAAAAATGTAGCCTACGAGGAGATTTTTTGATTTTTTTATACAGGGTACCCAAAAAATAAAAAAACATGAAATACCATCAAGAATAAATTAACTTTACTTATCGTTTTAAAGTAAAATCGCAAATAAAAAAAGGTTTTAAATCATATTCAATTCTGAGTTGGGGATTTTCTCTACTCCAGCATCATATTAATACGTGTATTATTTTTACTGAACAATCTCTAGTTTTACCTTTTTTACCTATCCCACCTAATGCAGGTATCCTATAAAAATCTGATAAAACGTCATGATATTATTGTAATGTTATGAAGTTGTCAAAAATTTCATTTTAAAATATTAAAAGAAATATGCTGTCCGTTGAACAAAAAATATTTTTGGTCCAGTGTTATGGTACCGGTGTAAACTCTTACAATTATGTACAAGAAAGGTTTTTAGAAAAGTTTCCTGGAGTTTATGTTTCGACGTATGCAATTAGACAATTAATCAAGAAATTCAAACACACGGGGTCGGTGGAAAACTTAAAAAGGAAGAAGAAACTGTTTGATGAGGATGATGCAGCTACCGTTGTGGTCTTATAATCTGTTGAGGAGAACCCACTTGTCTCACTAAGGAAACGAGCTCAACATTTGCTTATTGTCCAAAAAAGTCAAATTCAAATAATTTTAAAACAAAATAAGTTTCACCCAGTCAAACCGCATTTTAATCATGCTTTAGAAGATGGAGACCATGCGAAACGACTGGATTTTTGTTTATGGGTAGGGGACAAAATTTTAAATGAAAATAACCAATTTAACAAACTTATTTTATTCACTGATGAATCAACTTTTTCAACAAATGGTACAGTGGCTTCCCAGCACGTACGATACTGGAGCACAGAAAATCCCCAATTTAGAATTCCTGCCCATCGCCAATATTTTAAAAAAGTTAATGTATGGTGTGGAATTTCGTATTTTGGAATAATAGGTCCGTTTTTTTTTGAGAACACGTGCAATAGGAATTCATACATGGAAATGCTACAAACCTTTTTTTCGGATAAGTTAGATGAGCTGCCATTGCAGTACAGGGGACAAATGTACTTTCAGCAAGATGGGTGCCCAGCGCATTGTGCACGCGAAGTTACAGAGTGGCTTAACATGAAATTTGGAAATCGATGGATTGGCCGGTACGGTCCAGTTATGTGGCCTGCAAGGAGTCCTGACCTCACGATTTCAGACGCGTACCTTTGGGGCCGTTTAAAGCAATTAACTTTTCAGCAACCCATTGAATGTAATGTTGATATTTTGAAACAGAGATTTTACAGTCAGTACAAATGATTTCCCTCGAGGAGGTAAGAAGAAGTTATGATCACATTAGAAGGCAATTTGAACAATGCGTCGAAAACGGGGGAGGCGTATTTGAATAAATAATAGTTCTTGCTTTGCAATGCAGTTCTTTTTGTTGTGCAATGTTTTTGTTTAATACGTTTATTATGTAAGCACTGAATATGATTTAAAACCTTTTTTTATTTGCGATTTTACTTTAAAACGATAAGTAAAGTTAATTTATGGTATTTCATGTTTTTTTATTTTTTGGGTACCCTGTATAAAAAAATCAAAAAATCTCCTCGTAGGCTACATTTCTTCGAGATGCAGAACTTTTTATCAAGAATGACTTTTTGTCGAAAAACGAAATTTTTGGTCAATTATTCCTATGGGGATGTCTATCCGTGGACATACTGTATATATGAGGCTGTTATCTTTGTCAAACAAAACATAAATCTATTTAAAAACTGTGACCGAGAGCACCACCACCACCCCGACACAAAGAAAATCTAAAAGACATGAAATGCAATTTTACTTACATACAAAAAAATGTACATTCCTCCATTATAAAATTTTTTAACAAAATTCCTATCGAGGTTAGGAGACAGGATATAAATTCTGTGAAGAAATATCTAAAAAGACTGCTGATTTCAAGGGCATACTAAACTCTGGAGGAGTTCTTTCGAGATAATCTGTAGTTGTGGTGCCAAGTGATCACCAATTTTATAACATTTTACTTGTTTCTATGTCATATTTTGTTGTAATATGTTGATTATATTTTAAATTAAGTTATATAATTTAATAGTAACATGCTAGTGAATTTTTAAATTTTTAACTATTTTAATTTTTATATTTTGCTGTAATATGTTGATTATATTTTAAATTAAGTTATATATTTTTTAGTAGCATGCTAGTGAATTTTGAACTATTTTAAGACACGTCCTACGCCTAATGGGCAAACATTTTGTACTACGTTTGATTGTCAGATGATTGTATGTTGTTTAATGGACAAATATAGACTTTTCATTTCATTTCATTTCACATTAAAATTAAACCTAAGATAAAACACATAACATGGAAACATAATAACTGGGCTTTCTATTAGAAGTTCTGGGAAACTAGTAGACATATCTTTTTTCATACAGAACGTTTATGTTACGTATTATAATATGTCTACTAGTTTCCAAAATTTCTCACACTTACTATGAAACACACTGTATTGTACTTGTAGGTAGGTACTATTGTACTTTTATGCGTTCACTTTATAACAATATAAACAATTTTAGGCTGTCATCATTGGAAAGCATACACAAAAGTTGTTGTTTTTGGGTGTATGAAACAAATATTGTGTTGTATGCTCTCGAGCTGCTAACCGTGGAGAAGAACCGCATCAGCACATATGTTTCAAGAACTGGACTAGTTCCTCAGGCGCTATAGAGGCTGACATTGTGGTTGAAGGCTTTAATCTAAGTGAAGTTCAGCATGGGGTTAGATATAATCGCTTCATAGCTGATGGTAATTCAAGTGTTTAAGCACAAATCAAGCGAGAAGTAGCCTATAGTGTCACAAAAGTGGAATGCAAAAACCACGCTGTAAAAAACGTTACAAAGGCACTATACAACTGTGTGGTGTCTTGCACCTTTAAATGGTATTCTTAATATTTTAGGATGTCCAAATCAAACACAGGATTTAAAATGATATTTTTATATTTACCACGGTTACTGAGTATACACGTCAAAAAGTGGGGTAGTGCAACATGGCCCAACATATATATACAAATCTGTAACCGGAAGTGGAGAGACTAACGGCAAGGCGCAACATTCAAACTATTTACAATTCTCAATTATTTACAATACTACATCATTTTCCCCTTCAAAAAATTTTACAATATACTAAATAAAAGATCGGTATTATTTTTTAGTTCTACCTGGTTAAATTTACATGAATATATTTACAAACCTATTCTAGTTTATTTATAAATTTAACCTTTCTACTGGCAGTACTGGCTTAACAATACGCTTAGGTCTAACCTTCCTAACTAAACTGGACGCTTCACAACTGCTGTTACTAACGTTTTGATCCACACTTATAGAATTAGTAGGAGCCGTATCCGGACTAGGTTGCTCAGTTTCTGTGGAGGAAACAGAACGTGTACATGTAAAAAGAAGCTTTGCACCTGCTGGCACTACCTTGTATTTTTTAATTTGATTACAATGCCTTCTCCAAGTTTTTTCCAAATCTGGCACCTCCACCAGATAAGTCCTATTACCAATTCTTTTTTTAATTATTCCCTTAATAAAAGTTGGCTTGTTAACATATTTATAATTTTTTTACTAAAACCGCTTCCTCAACATTATATTCAATATTTTTGTTTGGACTGCTAAACTTGATCTGATTATTTTGGCACTTTTCCACCCTTTTGCGCAAAACACCCTCTTGAAAATTACTTTTAACTTGTTTTGGTGTGGGCAAAAAAGAGGAAAATCTAGTACGTAATTCCCTACCGAACATAAGTAGAGCTGGACTCACCCCTGTAGTGCAGTGTGGAGTAACTCTATAGTCGAAGAGAAATCTACACGAAGCTAAACTTGAATTCTCCCCTGAACTTAAAGCATTTTTTAAAGCTAACTTTACTGTTTTAACAGCATTCTCAGCTGCTCCATTTGATGAAGGGGAGTAAGGAGGACTCGTCATGTGTTTTATATTATTTTTTGACAGGAAGTTTTCAAACTCATCCGACATAAAAGATCCGAAACAACCAGACATGGCACTCCGAAAGTAGCAAAAAGTCTCCTTAGAATCTGAACTGTTGAGGTCGTAGTTATATTGGACATTTCAAAAACCTCCAGCCATTTTGTATACGCATCTAGAATAACAAAATAGTTTCTCCTACCTAACTCACAAAAATCTATGTGTACACGTTCCCATGGAGCCCTTGGCCAAGGCCAGGGACAAATTTGTGCTTTTGGTGAACTGCTAGCATGCACTAGGCAAGCATCACAGTTTCTTACTGTTTTCTCAATTTCTGAATCTAAACTTGGAAATCAGAGATAAGCACGAGCTAAACTTTTCATTTTAACTGACCCCATGTGGGTATTATGTAATTCCTTTAAAACATTTGACTGCAAGGCTTGAGGAATAACTATTCTGTGATTCCACATTATACAACCGTCTCTAATACAAAAATCAAACCTTTTACCAAATACGGTTTTAAAACAGAGTTATTTATTTTACGAGGCCAACCGTTTTCCATAAAAGAAATTACTTTTTGCAAAACACTGTCAGTGGCAGTATGATTTTGAATATTTTCAAAATTTAAAATTATATCTGTACTATTTGAAAAAAAATAACAATAATTAACATCAATGTGATCATCATCAAAAAAATCATTTTCTTCCCCGGAAGGCATGCGAGACAACCAGTCTGCAGTATTTTTGTTACTTTTAACGTATTCGATCTCGTAATTATATCCAGATAAAATTACTGCCCACCGTCTAAGCCTATTTGCCGAAAACTGTGGTATACCTTTATTTTCGCCAAATATTGTTAGCAAAGGCTTATGATCTGTCACTAACTTAAACTTATTTAAATATAAAAATTGGTTAAATTTGAGAACACCAAAAATTATTGCCAATCCCTCTTTTTCAATTTGTGAATATTTTTTTTCTGCTTCTGACAGCGTCTTGATGCAAAAGCAATGGGTTTTTCCTCACCAGAAGAAAATCTGTGGCTTAAAACGCAGCCTAAACCCACAGCTGAGGCATCTACAGTAAGCCTAAGTTCGAGTTCAGGGTCAAAATGAACCAAAACCTGGGCTGAACCTAAAATTTCCTTTATCTTCTCAAAGGCCTTATTACACTGAGCTGTCCAAACCCATTTTACATTATTTTTTAATAGGTTGTACAGCGGGCTTAAAACTGTTGACATATTCTTAATGAACCTGCCATAATAATTAATGCTACCCAAAAAAGATTGCAACTCTTTAACATTTTTTGGTATGGGCGCCTTATCAATGGCAACGGTTTTATTTTTTGATGGATGCAACCCCTCTTTGTCTATGACAAAGCCTAAATATTCAATATTTTTCTGAAAAAAACTACATTTTCCGTAATTTACTTTCAACCCAGAATTTTCTAATATGGTTAAAACCTTTTTAAGGTTTTGCAGGTGTGACTTTTTGTCTACCCCAGTTACTAAAATATCATCTTGAAAAACTGTTACGTTAGGCAAGGCACCCAATAATGAATCCATAATTTTTTGAAACTTTGCAGGTGCACAAGAAATGCCAAAAGTTAGCCTGTTATAACGAAAAAGGCCCATATGAGTTAAAATTGTTAACAGTTCCTTACTCTGTTTGTCTACCTCGATCTGCTGAAAGGCTTGAGATAAATCAAGTTTGGAGAACTCCTTTCCTCCCTGTAGCTTACGAAAAAGCTCCTCAATTCTTGGCAAAGGGTGTTGATCTACTTCGATTATAGGGTTGACGGTAACTTTGAAGTCTCCACAAATTCTAATATCTCCGTTTTTCTTAAAAACTGGGACTATAGGGGCTGCCCATTGACTGTAATCTACAGGCGATATAATACCTAAAAATGATAATCGTTTAATTTCTGCTTCCACCTTAGACTTGATAGCAAACGGTATAGGTCGAGCCTTTATAAATTTAGGAGTTACATTTGGAGTTTTTAAATACATTTTCTCCATCCCCTTATTGAATAACCCCAGGCCGGGTGAAAATACCTCTGGAAATTCTCTAATTAAACCTTCTGTATTTTCCGTCAAATTAAAAACAGAAAATGCAATATTATATAAAACTAAGAAATCCCGACCCACAATGGGTGGTTCACCATTTTTCATAACAAAAAAGTGTATTTTGTTTACTTTGTTTTGATACTTTGCATTTAAACTTAAAACACCTAAAGGCTTGACCTGTTGACCATTATAAAAAATAAATGTTTGATCAGTAGACTTTAAAGGTAAACATTCGAAATTGTTGATATAGAATTCATATGAAAAACACGAAACACCACTACCTGAGTCTATTTGGAAAGTAATTAATTTATTTTCTACAAAAATATCTACGGTAAACGGCTCTATATTAAAAATATTTTTTTCTGCAACATTAAATAAACCAATATCGTCGTTGTCCGAATTACGGTTTATATTTTCGACCTTTTTTTTGCTGATCTCCTCTATAAAATTATTTGAAAATTTATTTTTGTTATTTTTTGTACCTGCTTTTTGTTTACAAACGGACGCTAAATGTCCCTGCTTTTGGCAATAAGAACAAACAGAAAATTTATAAAAGAACTTATCTTTTGTATGGTTGTTCCTTCCACAAACATCGCAAAACATTGCTCTCCTGTCATCAGTCTGTCTTAACCCTTGCTGATACTGGTGATTGCGTTGATGTTGACTCTGCGGACGTCCGGGGAGATAGTTTGCTTGTCCGGTGCCATGTAACGCTGGCCTGCGCGTACCGCTACTTGATGCGCCGTATCGGTTTCGCACATGATGGAGGGGCTCCTGCTTGATCATCGTTTCCTGAACGTCTTTTGCCGCCATTTTGGATGCTGCCAATTGAACCATATTTTTGAAACTTGCCTCTACTTTTTCTTCCATTAATCGGTCCAATATGGGACCTTTTTCGAAGCCAAAAACAAACTTGTGTCTAAGGCACACTTTTAGCTCTGTTCCAAATTCGCAACCAACCGCCAGTCCTCGTAATCGAGCTGCCCACTGATTTGCAGTTTCTCCATCCTCCTTCCTCGCGGCGTAAAACTTGTAGCGTACTGCAAACGCACTCTGTTTACAGCTAAAATGCTCGTCAAACACTTTGACAAGCTCTTTATAGGTTTTATTTTCTGGTTTTGAAGGGCTTACTAGATCAAAAATCAATTTATAGGCGTCTTCATCTAAAATATTTAAAAGCACTGCACGCATTTTTTCACTTAGCGCTTCTACTTTGATTTCGTTAGCCACGAAATAATTTTCTAGACGTGGTTTGAAAATGCTCCAGTCCTAGTTTTTTAACGAAAATTCGCGTAAATGTCCGACTTCCGCCATGCTGGTTCTTATTCGACCAACGACTTTTAACCGATTTCACAGAAACTTCCACTATGGGTTCGGCAAAAATATCCTCGCCACTTTTGTGGTGTCTTGCACCTTTAAATGGTATTCTTATTATTTTAGGATGTCCAAATCAAACACAGGATTTAAAATGATATTTTTATATTTACCACGGTTACTGAGTATACACGTCAAAAAGTGGGGTAGTGGAACATGACAGTACATATATATACAAATCTGTAGCCGGAAGTGGGGAGACTAACGGCAAGGCGCAACATTCAAACTATTTACAATTCTCAATTATTTACAATACATTATTTACAATATTACAAACTGTTTAAAAAAGTTTGACACCACAGGCCAAAAAACTTTTGACAGGAAAAAAAATTAAGGATTTACAAAGTTCTTATGAAATTACTTTATGTTAACGCACACGGCGAGGTAGAAAAATTGAAACAAGATATAAGTAATGCAGTAAGCCATATTTATGAAGACCACATCCATTGTCAATTAGATTATTGTGACAATGTAGGAGCGATGGCAGTGAGTAAGATGGATGAAGTAAAGGCTTCAGGCTTAATACACCACCTTAACAGTAAGTTAAAGAGATTATAATAATATACAATTTCTTCTTCATAACTTATTTTCATTTGTAGGTGCACTTAAAAGATTACACGAAAAGGGCCACCAACTTATTGATAATGAGACAAACAACCGCGCTGAACTTTACATGTCTTTGCTGTGTAAGTTTAATGCTGCCAAGAGGCTGAATTTGACTGGTCGGGGTTCCTTTCAGACTAGATCCATGATGTCTGGCCTAAGGTATGTGTATGTCAGTATCTGTATATCTTTTTCATGTGGTATATGGACTTGTAAAAGCAGTTGTGTGTAATTATTACCAATAAAGATCAATACAATATATACTGCTTAACATAGCTTTAAGAACATTTCATAAATTCATTTATGCTAAGATGCTTCATACCAGTATATTTTTTATATCAATCAATATTTTCAGATATAACAATGGTCCTGACTGGCAGATAGACCAGTGGGAAGCGATTGTTGGAAGCCCAGCCGGTAAAAGTTTTAAAAAATGCATGGCCCAAAATACAGGGGCTCTCGAGTTAAAAAGTGGGAAGCAGAGGGAACGAAAATCCGTAAAGAAAACCACTTCAAGCATGACCCTAACTAAAAACGTGGATTATGGCAAGATGGCAGAGCAACCACCACTATCTGAAATAGAGTATGTTTCAGAAAGGGAGGGGTTTTTAAAGCAGTTAAAGGTAGGTATATTAAATTGATACCCCAGAAAAAAAATCATAATTGTTTTAAGTAATTTATAATTTTTTTAACAACACCATCGGTCCAGCCGCTTGTTAGTTCCAAGAATAATAATAATAATAATCTTTATATTTAAAAGTTTCTTTGTAGAGTGTGAGTACTGTGTATATATTTTAGAAAACAACCACTATGGCAGTTTCGTCCCCTAACTTCTCATGGGGAAGAATCGTTAAACCTGCCAGAGAAGTAGTTGTTTAAAAAAAAATACATTTCTAATTAAATTTCCGTACTTTCATAATAAAAAATACATAGCATACAAAAACATATTTCAAACTAAAGTAACTTTTTCTTTCTGTATCTTGAAAAATGTTTTTTTGGTCATTTTAAGGTGACTACTGAAGAAATCGTTGACATTGAGGGAAAGACAGTCGGCCAATGGGGTAATGCTACTTATGAAGCTGAAAGAAAAAATCGCCTAACGGCATCTCATTTGGGCACTGTGTGCCGTCGAAGAGCTACCACACCATGTGTA
Source organism: Polydrusus tereticollis (assembly GCA_963920685.1). Classification (NCBI taxonomy): domain Eukaryota; kingdom Metazoa; phylum Arthropoda; class Insecta; order Coleoptera; family Curculionidae; genus Polydrusus; species Polydrusus tereticollis. The sequence continues at coordinate 100,644,852 of OY987333.1, forward strand.
ACGCTGGTAAAAAGAATTTTAAATCCCATCTCATGGTCAACCGAGGCAACAAAATATGGACTAGAAATGGAACATGTTGCTAGGCAAAAATTTGCACTTAGTAGGCATCATGCTGTAGTTAGAGAATCTGGTATTTTTATTGCTGCAACGTATATCCACATTTAGCTGCATCTCCTGATGGTAAGGCCGTATTTTGTAGCTTAACCGTAAACAAAACTTTTTAAAAATTACTTTGAATACTTATTTATGTATCTGTAAAGTTCCACTTTTATGCTCTATAAAACAACCTATAAGCAGTAAAAAAGAGAAATCGATTTGTGCTCTTTTTATGTTCCTTACTGAGATGTGTCGGTGAAAAAAGGGCTATTTTCTTGTACATCAATATTATAAATATGCTAAATGTAAAAACATATTTGCTTACTTTGTAGGTCTGGTTGGAGCTAATGGCATAATGGAAATAAAATGTCTCCATAGGGTCCACAAAAGTGGTCAGACACTACAGGAAGCCATGGAAAAGGATAAGACAATTTGTCTAGAAAAATTTCAAAACAAAGTTCGTCTAAAAAGGAACCATGATTACTATTATCAGGTAACTATTCTAGATAACGATAAACTACAAGGGCAGTCTTGCTTATTCTCTCATTGCCTATTTTTTCTCAAATAATAAATACAAATTTTTAGGTACAAGGACAACTTAACATTGCACAAAAGGATATATGCTTCTTTATAGTGTACATCAATGATAGGGAACCGCTTCATGTAGAAGCTATTTGTCGTGATGATGAACTATGGCACGATAGGACGCTTCCCAAGTTACACGATTTTTACATGACTTGTATACTCCCTCAGATTGTGGACAAAAACAGGAAATGTTTAGATCCTCGTCACCACAAATAGTAGAATAGTAGTACAAATGATGTAAAGGTATGTTGTATTTTTTTTAAGAATTCACAAATATCTACTTTGCTGTGTTTTTAGATCTTGTACACAAGTTAATGGCATTAAATAAAATATCCCCATACAAGAGGGATGAGACACTGCAAGGAGCAGGTTAAAATTACAAGATAATTTGTACTTATAGAAAACTTTTGCCACCCCAGGAATCACAACTTCAGGTACTAACCTAGAACCTAAATACGCCATAACTGTACCACTGTACTCTTATTGACTATTTTCTTAGAAATAATAACTTTTTTAGATTAAAGGCGAGCTGAACATTCCACAAAGATAGCAATGTACATAAATGATAGGAAGGCACGCGTATATAACCTATTTGCCGTAATGATGAAATATGCAAAAATAGGATATTATTTTTACACCTGAAGTTTAAACTATTCAGACTATTATGCAAAACTTAGCTGTATAAAGCCATAATTAAATGAACTATCCCCGTAATTCCCCGACAATTTTTACGGCGATTAGTATTCGTTCCATGTTTATTTATTTTATTTCATGTAATCAATTTTTTCTACAACTGTCATGAAAACCTGAATTTTGCACAAGATTAGTATAGCTTGAAAATAGCAGATTGCACACACATCACCGTTGATAATTTGCAAATTATCAAGTTAGAAAGGGCTACAGTCCATAACAACTAGTGATCGACCGATATGACTTTTTTAGCCGATACCGATAATCGGCCGATACCGATAATGTCTTGGCCGATAACGATATATATCGGCATATCGGCCTTTTTTAATTGATAACATTATTAATGTCTAAAATCTGAATATTCTGTAATATAATTTATAATTCTTTAACGTTCAATTTAAAATCACAAAAATAAAAACAAAAATTGCACTTTGGCAACACAGCAATAGGCGGTAATTTATGTGGCTCAGCGCCAAGTCATTGGTGAATCCCCTTAATTTGAATTTCTCGGTGAATCCCGTGCGTTTATTGCCGTGCATTCAGTATTGCATTCTTAAAGCAGATCGTTTTAAGTTCGATTATTTCTTGGCGTAATTTAGTTAATCTTTAACAAAGACATAATATTAATAGTTAATAATAATCCTATTGGAGTTTGGTGGAGTGCAAAGTAGCGAAATGGATGGAAAAAGTATTTATTGGAAATATTTCATAAAGAATAAATTATCCCCACCAGATAAGAAATCCACCGCAAAATGTAAATTGTGTGACATAACCATTTCATTAGGGGGAGTGGGAAAATCGGCGAATACCTCAAACATGAAATACCATTTAGAGAAAAAACATCCTCAATAATATTATAAATTGAAAGGGACTGATTCAAGCTCAGGTTAGTACTAAATTTTTATTTTCCAGTTCACGTTATAAAAATATTTACCAACAATAGGACCTGCTCATTCAGGATTATATTATTATATAGGATTGAGGGGCAAACCACCCAGGAATTTTTTGCTAAAAATCTAGGGATTAATTTTATTAGGAATTTAGGGAATTTTAAGGGAATTTGTGTAAAAAAATTACTGAAAAAATCTGAAGAATTAAGTAATTTGTTGGGAATTTGGGGAAATTAAAGGAATTTGTGTAGGAGGGGGGACATTTTTCTTTTTCATCACTTTAAATCGTTTCATTAACAATTAACACCTACGATATGATTTTATTTAAAAACAAATTTCCCCGTTTATTTCAACGTTTTGACTTTTGATCACCCTGAGTCTATTTTTTTTTAGAAACGGCTGGACCTTCTAGTAGTTCTAGTAGTACTTCTAACTCTAACTCTAAGCTATTGCAAGTCTCACTGGCTGACTCTTTCAAGCAAATGCAAAAGTGGGACATTAATTCATCCAGAGCGAAGGAGTTTCACTACCTTATAGGTGAAATGATATGTTTAGATAATCAGCCATTCAGCATTGTATTGTACTAAAGAAAGCTATTCCAAATTATGAAATTCCTTCTGACAAATACTTCAGAGAAAAAGTTGTACCAGATATTTACTCAAGATGTAAAGCACAAGTGACTCAAAAAATTTCAAATATGTTGGGAAAAGCATCTCTTACTACAGATATTTGGACGTGCAAATATACAAACAGTTCTTTTTTGTCTCTCACAATCCATTTTTTTGAAAAAACATGTTTAAGTTTAAATCAGAGATCCCATTTTTCACTTGCCTGCAAGAAGTTCCCAGGATCTCATACAGGAGACGCCATAGCTGAAGCATTTAATTCTTTGTTACAAGAATGGAATATAAAAAGGGAACATATTCACTTAGTATTAGCAGACAATGCTGCCAATATGAGGAATGGTTTTGTTAAGGCAAAAGTAAATTATGAAGCATGCTTCATTCATTCTTTACAACTTGTAATACAGGATGCTATACAAAGTCAACGTTCAGTCAGTGATTTAATAGCAAGATCAAGAAAAATCGTTTCGCATTTTAATCACTCTCAAACTGCTTGCGATAAACTAAGTAAACTACAAGAACAACTAAACCTTCCTAAACACAAACTTTTCCAAGATGTACAAATACGTTGGAATTCCTCATTTTATCTACTCTCTCGCCTACTTGAACAAAAACAAGCAGTAAATTTATATATTTTGGATCATGGGACTCTTACAGACTTGACATTTTCCGAATGGGAATTAGTTGGAAGCATTTTAAATTTGTTAAAGCCATTTGAAGACATAACAAAAATTACAAGTTCTTCAGACTGCTGCATATCTGAAGTCATTCCATTTGTTTCGACTATCACTGCCTATCTTAACAAAGAAAACGCCAATTTTGCATGAGTAGGTACAATGAAAGAAGAATTGAAAAACAGCTTGAATAAACGATTTCAGAATATATTTATAAAAAAACATTATACCATCGCGACTTTCTTGGATCCTCGCTTCAAAGACAATTTTTTTACAAAAGACCGTGATTTTATATGCGAATACATAACTACAAATCTAATGTCCCAAATAAAAGAAAACAATACATCTGTAGAACATTCCAGTTCCCCTGACATTTCGGATTACATTCAAGACCATACAATAAATGAAACTATAGATTCTATAGAAATTGATAGTGATGACAACGAACCACTTGCTAAGTATGTTCGAACTTCTGAACCTGAGACTAGTCGAACATCTGGCCAAAATCTGTTTTGGGAAATCTACGAAGAATTTGCCGGCGAAGGGATGAGCTCTACAAAAACAAAAACCATTCCAACAACATCTTCTTGTGACACAAAATCATCTTCTAGGGCATCCATTTGTGAAGAAGTGAATGCTGAAATTACAGAATATAAGAAACATCCTCTTCTTGAAAGAAAAGCGAATCCCATTTCTTGGTGGCAAGTAAAACGAGAAGTTCTACCATTATTATATAATCAAGCTCTTATATATTTATCTGCACCAGTTGGCAGTGTTGCAAGTAAGCAAATGTTTTCAGAAGCTGGAACCGTAAATTCGGCGAAAAGGAATCGGCTGAATCCAGAAACAACCGAGAAACTGATATTTTTACATGATAATTTGCCTAAACTACATTATTCATATTAAATGCCTATTTCATGTTATATCTACCATAATTTCTTAAGATTAACTTATTTGAAATATTACTTTAAATTTAAATATAAAAAAAAATGTTTTAAGCTGCTATGGTTGTTTTTATACATCGGCCGATATAGCCGATATATATTTACATCTATCGGCCGATACCGATAATCGGCTCTCGGCCGATATAGCCGATATATCGGTATCGGTATCGGTCGATCACTAATAACAACCCATGTTGTTTTGTTTTTATTCCCAATAATTACTACTAAGTAATAAAATTGCTTGTATGTACTCTAATGTCCTGTTTTGCAATTGACATTACATCTGTACATTACCATTTTTTTTTATTTCTGTTTCTATACCTAAATGCTATATTTATACAGTTCGACACACGGATCTTGAGCTACGATCGATGAAGGGATAGGGCGCTAAAACCGTCGTTTTAACATTGGCAGTATAGGCGCGCTTAGTCATATTTCCATTCTATTATTTTTTTATCGGATTCCTTGGCCAGCTCTGCACTCGTGTGACGGACTGTATAAAGTTTTCTCTGACGTGGCAAGGATATTGAACTCCTGATTATAGATTAAAAAGATTATCACACAACGACGGAAGCTGATGCAATCACATTAAGCCAAAGAATGCTTCTATTCTACTGTAATAATTGTAAGGGGTGTTTACAATATTTGCCTAAGCTTGAAAATACTTTGGAGCTGTATGACAAACTAAAGCAAGAATGTAATAAAAAAGACCTTTACTTAGCGAAAATCGAGGTGATCATGAACAAATAACTGAAGATCTTAAAAATGAAATAAACAACCTATCTGCCGAAAATAGAAACAAGGAAACTCATATCAAGAGACTAAAACGAAGAACTCAAGACTTTGAGGAGATTGTTATTGGTGCCGATCAGGAACATGATGAACAAATAAATAAATACAAAGATCAAATAACAAGTCTGAATAATGAGATCATTCAGCTTTAGCATAAAAATAACAGTTTGTTGGAAAGCATTAGGAAATTAGAACTGGAACTTTCCAACCGTTCGGATGACTTGAATGAAATGAAAATATTAAAAAAAGAAATGTTGACAAGCATAGAAACCCTATCCAAGGCAAACGAAGTGTTTGCAAGTGACTCCAAGAAGGCGAATTTGGAAGTGTTTAACCTGCGGGAGTTACTAGAGAATATGGTAGGAAATGAGGTGATGGACAAAGCGACTCAGACTTCTACCTCTGCTGTCAGCCTGGATTTGACTGGGCGCGGGGATGAAGTGAAATCAACTGGACATGTGAGGAACACTACCAAATTGAACAGGATTATTCTGTTAACAGAAGATTTTGGAAAAAATCTTTTTAATCAATTAGTAAATCATTTAACTGATTATGAGATACAAGTAATATCTAAACCTTTTGCTAGATTTAGAGATTTAGTTTATACTTCTGACTGTTATGTGCGCGATTTGTCCATCAATGATTATGTAATTATCTTGGCAGGTATAAATGACATAAATGTTAGATTAAGTGACATAACTCTGTTGGCCAACAAATGCTTTAGTACAAATTTAATCATATGCAATCTGCCGGTAAATGAAAATAATGCTTATCTCTCAAATAATATATCTAATGTAAATAAAAAACTGTCATCGGTTGCTGAGAAACTGATGAGGTTTTCAATAAATATTAAATTTTTGGACATCTCAAACAGATTTGCATGCAGGGACTTTTTTTTATCTAAGGTACTACCTGAATGGGAGGGGTCTGTCCAGGCTTGGTAGTGTCATTGGGGCCTGCATAAAAAGTTTCCATTCTAAAAAAAACACTAATCTTAAATATATAGATACTATATCGGATGCTGGGTCATCATACTCTGCACTTACTTGCATGAATGAGGTTAATGGTAGCCCAAGTGAAAAGCCCTTAAATTTTTTATAGATAACAAAAGAATTTTTGAAGCGTGTGTATCACTCCTGCTTCTTAACATTCAGTGTTTAAGAAACAAAAAATATGAGTTTTCTGTGTTTATTGAGGGTCTGGGCTCGCCTGATATTTTGTTGTTGACTAAACACTGGCTTAAGCCGGATGAACCCTGTTATATTCAGGATTACACAGTGGTTTCTGTCTATGCTAGAAGGGAATTGGGCCACGGTGGAACAATGATTTTGGTTAGGGATCGGTTTTTGCAGACGTTTTCAGTGATTAGTGTTAATAAGTATGACTTTTTGCTAGCAGAGGGTGAGTTTGAGTTTTTTGTTGTATTTAATAAGTCTTGTGATGTTTACTTGGTGTGTTTATATCGACCTCTGGGTGGTAGCATAGGGAATTTCTTGCAGTCGCTGGAGATACTTCTTTTAAGCATTCCTCTTAAATCAAAGATTATTCTGACTGGCGATTTTAATATTAACTATATGGCTGACTCTCCTGATACCCAAAACTTAAAGAATCTTTTCATTTCGTTTAATTTGACCATGCTTGTCAGTCAGCCGACCAGGATATCAAATCATTCAAGTAGGTACTGTTATTGACTATTTTTGTTTGAATTTTGATTCTAAGGAGGGTCATGATGTGGCTGTTATACCATCTGGATTATCGGATCATGAGTCTGTTGTGGCGTTGTGGCTAGAGTGGGGTTTAGTATAGAGAAGCGAAAAACTCAATTCAAATATGGCAGAATATACAGTTCTGCAAATTTTGGTAGATTTCGTCAATATAGTGCAGAGGCAGACTGGCGGATGGTGGTTAAGTCTTGCGATTCTCTGCAGTGTTTTAATGAGATTGTTGTGAATCTGTTTGAAGTGAGTTTTCCTTTGTGCAAAATTAAACAAAAGTATAAAAAACCATGGATAACTTCTGGCATAAGAACTTCTTCTAACAATTTGAGAGCATTGCATACAATCAGAAAATACACCACAAGCTTATATTTCCTTGACTATTTTGTTAAATACAGAAGTATATATAGAAGAGTAATAAAAGCTGCCAAAGAACTATATTATAAAGAGAGAATAGACAGATCCCATAATAGGGCCAAGGAACATTGAAATATTATCAATGATCTAAGGGGTGCCTCTGTAGGTAATCAGGTGGCTTTTGACCTTAACTCGCTTAATTACTTTTACTGTAATGTTGCTGAACAAATAACGAAGGATTTAAAAGCAAATATTGATCCTCTATCTTATCGTCAGCATGTATCTATCCCCGACTCATTTTCAAGAATCAAGAATAAGAAGACCTCTGGTATTGATGAGATATCTATTAGAATTTTAGACGCGCTCCCTGATGAGGCTCTCAGGGTTCTGGTTGAGTCAATAAATGTTTCGTTTGACACTGGCTCCTTTCCGCCTTGTCTGAAATTAGCAGTGGTAAATCCATTATTTAAGGGAGGTGACGCGGATGATCCGGCAAACCTGCGGCCCATTTCATTGCTGCCTTCATTGTCGAAGGTCATAGAGTCACTGGTCAAGTTAAGAATGATAACTTTTGTGAAGAAACACAGGATATTAAGCAAATATCAGTTCGGCTTCCAGGAGGGCTTGGGTACACGTGAGGCTATGTTTAGCCTTCTGGAGTACTTATATCTGCGTCTGAATAGAGGAGATGTAGCCGCGGCAGTCTTTTGTGATTTTTCTAAGGCCTTTGACTGTGTCAGTCACAGGATACTGTTGGAGAAACTTTATCGTTACGGCTTTAGGGGTGTTGCGCTTCAATGGTTCGAGTCATTCCTTTCTGAGAGAAGGCAGCTGGTTAGGTCGGGCTGTGATTTGTCGGATGTTCTCATCATAAAGAATGGGGTCCCACAGGGATCTATACTTGGTCCTATCCTGTTCTTACTTTATGTAAATGACCTAGCTGCACTAAATATACAGGGACAATTTACAGTATACGCAGATGACACTACAATTTTATGGTCCCACACCCGACAGGATATTCTGTTAAACACTGTCGCTGATGATCTGGGGAAGGTCAAAGAATGGTGTGATGCAAACCGTTTATGTTTAAATGTTAACAAAACAAGTGTACTTAGTTTCAGATTTCTATGTGACAATCTTACTCTCAATGGCTCAGAAATAGAGAGTAAACAATTTATTAAGTTCCTTGGTATTCTGATTGACAATAAGTTAAAGTTTCATAAACACGTGGAAGCTCTAAATAAGAAACTAGCAAAGGGATGTTATGCGGTTAGGATCGTGTCCAATGAGTTGGGAAAGTCAATCTCCAAATCAGTTTATTTCTCGCTTGTGGAAAGCCATTTAAGATATGGAATTGCTTTCTGGGGATTCTGTAGCCAATATTTATTTAATTCAGCATTTGTGTTGCAAAAAAGAGCAATAAGGTATATATGCAGGGCAAAATCTCGAGATTCTTGCAGGCTACTGTTTAAACAGCAGGGAATTTTAACGCTACCTTGCTTGTTTATACTTGAGACTGTTTGCCTCATATTTAAAAAATATTACAATGTTACCAGCATTGCTTCTCGTAATCCCTATAATACGAGACAAAATAATCTTCCAGTACCGATTCCCAAAAGCACACTCACCAAGAACTCTTTAATTTATGAAAGCATTAAAATATTTAATCACCTCCCTGAAGGTATAAAGCAGTCTCCAACACAGATACAATTCAAAAGATCTGCAGCGTCTCTTCTTAAGGAGAAAGCCTATTATAGTTTAACAGAGTATCATTTGGATGACTGGTCCTGATGTATTGCCCTGCGAGACTGGATGGATAATTTTTGTTTTTGTTTTGGTTTCTATATGAGCATGTTGGTTGGCAGAGTTTATTTTTTATTTATTTATTTATTTCTTTTGACTTTTAATCTGTTTTGCTCTTTTTTGTAACAATAACTATTGAACCCATTAAATATGTTATGTTTTGTTTTTTTTATTATTGTGTGTATTACTACATTATTGTCTCTGTAGGTGTTATTAATTGCTTTTATTTTGTTTTTTGTTTTATGTTCTATGATTTATATTTCTTTATACTCCAAAAAAAGCTTTGTCTATGAATACCTTGTATTTTTATGATAATAAAGCATGTAATAATAATAATAATAATAATAATAATAATCAAATTTTCTGAATTCTAGAGATAAGTAAATTCTACATTCAATAATAAATTTACGTAAGTTTTTTTAAATTTTTTATTAAAGGTGGAATCATATATAAGTTGCACCACAAAACTCAGTGACTTTTGAACACTTAAAACTTTTAAGTAAAAACGACAGTCTCATCGGACTGTGCCTACTGTCGTAAACTAATAATGTCCTTATTTATTCTAACGTGAGTATGATAACATAGCATAACAATGTCAAGATATTCCATATGAGGACAGCACTTCGAGAAGCTATCCACTATTACATTTTACTATTTTGTTTGCGTGACCTATTATATTTTTTAAAAATAAACAGAACTGTATCTTTTATTTCTTTATTTTATAAGGTATACCTAATCATGAGTTGGTATTAAGTTTGTTAATTCAATCAATTACATGACTTTAAATATTATTTATAGATAATATTTTAATACTCTTTATTATTAATATTATTATTATTATTTAACCCAAAACCCAGTACCTATACATAATATAATAGGTAACCATTTATACTTTATATTATTATAATATTATATACACTATAATTGAAAACTTCTGTGTCTTACAGCCATAGGATAAATAAATTTGGCCTACTTTTGCAATCAGCCATAGTGTTAACAATATCCCAGTATCCCATTTTTAACTATGCTATTTTGTCCATGTAAATTTTAATTTTCTTAAGATGACACGTTCTACGTATGCCTAATGGGCAACTATATGCATTGTGTTTAATTGTATATTACATTTCACATAATTGTATGTACCTATTGTATAATGGACAAAAATATAGATTTTTCATTTCATCAACCTACAGACAAATACTATTATGGCAGGATTGAAAAATTATAGACCACATTGAACCTAACAACTTTTTTTTTAAGTGAGGAATGAAACACAAAGTCTGCTCCACTAATTTAATAAATAGGTTCAGATTAACATCCCAAACATGTTTCAAAGGCATAAACCTTCATCTTCAGTGGGTAATTATTAAGATGTTATTTATGAAGAGACCAATGACATTGTTACGTTTTTTTATAAACTGAAAAGGGAAGGAAAAAAAAACACAAAATTAGACAATTTAAAAACCGCAAAGGTGTCATCAATAAAAGTTTAATATGATTAGGAAAAGATATTTAGTAAAATGTGGTGATTAACATAAAACCGCGAACATAGTAAAATAAAAGTCAAGTTAGAGACTTACCTAATGTTGCAGAAAAATTTTTATGAAACCATATGTAACTTTAATTCGGTAAATAATATATCTTAAATTAAAGTAAAATTAAATGAATAAACATAATTTAAATGAATTTAGTTTTATTTTAATTTTAAACTTGTTGAAAAACCCAAATTTTTTTTTATTGCGGATACAAGGGGGCGCCCCTTCCCCCTAAGCCGTTTAAAATTATTTTTTGTTTCTCTTACATGAAAATCAAGTAAAATCATTGAAAAAAAGTCGTAGTAACCAAAAACTGTTCGCCTGCGGCGCTATTATTAATTTTTCCTACATACTTGCAAACCAAGTAACATTATTGAAAAAAAGTCGTAGCCTCCAAAAAATGTTCACCGGCGCTATTTCTTTTGGCACCCCCTCGCCCGCCTGGACCTGGGTCCTAAATCCGCGCCTGATTTAAAGTTTATGAAATGGACACAAATGAAAAATATATACGTTCCGAAAACAATACTACGTCTTGCTATAAATATTTAAATTAAAGTAATTTCGTAAAAAAACAGAAGTATACAACTTATTATCTCAATAAAAATATATTTTATAATCATTTCCCTTTTGATAAGTATTCCACCAATTATTACCCTAGCGGTCAACCTGCTCAACTAACATGCCAGTCTTGACAAAATTTGCGCAATTCACAATTTGCAGTGCTCTGTAATTCGTCACTCGTCAGACTAGTTTGTTTTTATCCATTGGCATATGAAGAAGGATAGACATATTCTTGGAGCTAGTGATGAACCAAGCAAACGAGTCAGTCGGTCGCCTTTCTTCTTAATTTTCCCGGTTTTTGTGTTTTGTGCAATATGGGAACACGACATTTTAAAACAAAGACATATTTCCTAGAATACTTTGACTAAATGACAAGTAGATACATTAGGAAATATGGTAAAACCAGTGAAATTTGTTATTTTTTACTTAAAGTCTTAGAATCGACGTGTTTACATTGAAGGTAAATTTTGAACATTTTACTACTTAAAAACTATGTTGTTTTAAGTTCTCCTGCAGTTATTTAAAGAGAAAAACACATTCATCGTATCTCTCAATGCCTCCCTGAACTGTCCTGCCAAAATCAGTTAATAATTATTTTCTTTGAATAAATGCAGCATTCTCAAAGTTACCCCTGCATTCAACCATTTAAAGACGTATTTTACGCATGACTGACCTTGAGAACTCTACCCTTAATGGGTGTTATTTTGCTTGAGAACATGCAGAACATTTATCTAACATAAAATTAATTTTCTAAACTTAAAGATAAAAAACTTTTCCATATGCTGCGCACTTTCTGCCGGTCACTGTACAATAATATAGGTAGTTAAAAAAACACTTACGGCCTGTAGAAGGATCTCGAAGAGATTTTTCAATAATTCTCAACTGTTTTACTTTAGTTTTCTGTAGTTTAGACATATCGTAGAAGTAGATGGCATAAGTGAAAAATCTGAAACCAGGAAAACTATAACAATTTTAAACAAACAGATACCTATTGAATGGTACAGTATTCATTGAATACAGAAATAGTACATAGTATGTATTTTACTAAATATAGTGAGGACTTTACCTGCATTGTTTTCTTCTGGTCTCGGTATAATATCCAGGCTCCACATCTTCATGAATTTCAGTTTGTACAACTGAACAACTAGTTGTTGTAGCTGGAGACTCTACAAAAACAATAAACAGAATTAGTAGGTTTGTTAATAATTTTTTTTTGCACACTTCAGTCTGATAAACGTCCCAATTAGGTAAGTATTAAAGTGATGTATGAAAAGCAATAGAAATGTTATTATTATTAAATAACAACTTTTTTTATTTTGCCCAGATTAATAATGCCTTTTTATATGACTTCTTACCTTTAAATGTAAAAAGAGTTGGTATTTCTGTTTTTATTAAGTAAATTATTTGGAAACATGGAATCCCTACAGTGAACACTTAACCACTAAACACTTGGTAGATTTCATGTAACTCTTCAGCAGGTAGGTGGTTAAGGTCAGATCGTCAACAATTATTCAACCATATTAAACATCTAAAAAAAAACGGACAATTTTTAAATAGTATGGAATCATTCTTACGAATGGTTTTTTAATGTTTACCATATTGGGACTAAAATATATACTTAGGTAATAATAGGTAGGTACTTGTCAAATAACACAAGATTAATAGAATAAATGAGCATTAGTGGGGTAGATATAATTATCTGGTCAATGAATACAACAATATTTATGTATCGGTTTATGCAAGCCTGCGAGGGGTAGGTACACCACCTAAATTGGTAGTACCTACCTACTTATCAATTTTCATGTCTTCTATTATTCGACTTCTAAGCAAGCTTTGTATAGTCTTAAAGACACACCTAGTACATGCATTACACAAACACAAATACCTTATAACCATTAAAAACTGTACCCTACTTTAAATTAAAGTTAATGATGTAGTTAAAATAAGTACCTATTATTATTCTTGACCCAACCAGCGAAAATGTGAAATCTACTTTAAACTTACCTAGAGTCCTTAGGTATTCGAAAAAAGCTATATCCTGGAGGTGTGTAAACAACCCCTTACTATACACTTTCCTACTCCCATCTTGCTTGGGACACCAAAATATCAGGAGAAATGAAAGGAGAGTCTTTGTACACAAAACACTGTTACATAAAATTAATGAAATGTTTTAAGATTAACAAATATTTCAATAAAACAAACTTGACCAACAAAGTAAACAAAGCTCACAAGTATGGCGTCGCCTCATTGACATTACAATACGGCGTCGCCTACAGAATGACGACATTGACGTCATTGACGACTGCCCCTCGCTACGTAAAATAATCGATAATCGATCAACCGGTCCTGCTACCAGTGCGCATTAATCCGAAAATTTTGATAATGCACATCGGATGAAAAGGATAGCGATATATTCCACAAAACGTCAGAAGTGAAGCCCCTATGATGTTTATCCTCGCCTGCAGCAGGCAATCTAAATACAGCAGCAAATAACCTCTGCCCAACCTGTTGCCGAACAAGTTTGCTTAAAACCAAAAACCAATAGCATCCACCTTGTTAACTAGCTTCTTATTGGTTGCCGAGAGCGTCACCCGAGTTTATAAATAGAATATCGTTCAATTCTCATCTCCATCTTACACCTTACACCTGCAAATCAGACTTTGTTGAATCTGTTGGTTGGGGTGTACCTTTAGGGCAAGTAAACATTTTTTTTAAAAGCATTTGTGATACTAAGTGAAATTGTGAATCATGAAATTAAATTAAGGTTAAAAGTCATGAGTATATTCTTGAAAGGTAAGATTATTGTTTTTATTTTGCAGTTTTAATGAGTTCATTGCCGGATCTTGGAATTGTGGTAACTTGATTTTAATGGCGCCTGCATGGCATCACAATTTTCTGTGATGGCGTCCATATAAAATTTTTGTAGTTTACTTTTAAAGGGCGCGTTTTGTGCTCTTTGGGCCAAATTAAGGTATTTTTAGTCATTTGGTATAAAGTTGAATATTTTTTTAAAAGAGTGGGGTGGGTAATTCAGGAAAAACCAAGGTAATAATTATTAGGAACACCAGATACAGCGAATTTTTTACGGTGAGGTCGCTAATCACGAATTCGAAGTTTTTTGGCTGGCTCTTTACTAGTTCTTGAGAAAAAAAAACATTTTTTTACATAGGTATACAGGGTGTTCCAAAAATAGACGGAGATATTTTAGAGGGCGATTCCTTGTTAAAAAATACGAAAAAAAGTTTCTATAAACATGGGTCCGGAAATGCAGAGTTTTCAAGATACAGGATGTTAAATAAGAAAAAATAAAAAATGGTACCTACCTAATCATTATTGTCTTAAAAATTATTTACTCGATTCTGTTGAAATTTGGCAATGTTATTTGTTGTATTAAGAGGCTAATTTAGCCCTAAATAGATTAAAATTATTAAGTCCAGTGGCGTCGCGGGGCCACCTTAGCGAATATTATTATCAAAAAAAATGAGCTCCTCCTCATTTTAGTAGGTATGCCTGTCAGAACTCATCTGAATAACACCTTTGGTGAAAATTGGATTGGAAAAGGTGGACTAATTCACTGGCCACCTCGCTCCCCTGACTTCCAATAGATTTTTATTTATGGGGACACCTTAAGACGATGGTTTACGCTACTCCCATAGAAACAATAGAATAATTAAGAAATAAAATCCCAAATGCTTGCGAAGAAATAGAAATAGACCTCGAATTTTAGCTCGAGTTCGTTGTTCAATGATTCGTAGGGTTTATTTCTTTTTCCTTTAAGTTTGCTAGAGTTTATTATTTTCTGTTAAAAATCGGTGATGACACTTGCAGTTAGTGCATCACATCTCTCCACAAAATGATAACATTATTATTATTATCCAAAAAATAACCACAAAACTACGATTTTAATTAAAATCTAAAGAATTTGTATCTAAACTATACCAAATCGCAATAATCTGCTAATCAAAATTAGCCGTGTTGCTTTGTTTTTTTTTTATTCTTACTGACATGTATGTATTCATTACAGGCTGTCAATTTGAAAACTTAATACAAATATCTCGAAAACTACAAAAGTTAGAACAACGCGATTTGGTATAAATGTTATTTGGGTGGGGGAACTTGAACCACCATACTTTAGCCAAGGGGTCAGTTATCCCTAGGCGCCTCACACCACCACTAAATTTCAAATGGCACCACCCCCTCTTTGTTATACATCAAGCAAAGGTCTCACTGAGTAGTATTTAGCTGCACAAAATTAATTAATTTCAAAAAAAGAAAAATTCCAATTAGCGGTTAGAGTAAACAGAAGGACGGAATTAACCATTTTTAAATGTAGCTTGAAAGAGCAAGTTAAATACAATTGGATACAATTAAAAAAAAGCGGTTTTGATTTAATTTGAATGAATGATTTTCAGTTTTATATTAGCTATACATATTTCTGTATCGAGTGTCCTGAGCTTCACTTTAACAATATTTTTTTTTTGGTGATAAAGAGCGAATGCCAATGCCAATACATCAATTATCATGATTAGGGGTGGGCAAAAATTCGATATATCGAATAACGATATTTAGAAAATAAAATATCGATATTTTGGTAAGATATATTGATATGTTAATATATCGAATAACGATTTAAAAAAAATAAATATCGATATACCAGGTTGCTTGTTTCTTGTTAAAATATCCTTGGTTCCATTTTGCAGAACTCCAATTATGTTTAGGTATATTGAAATATAAAATTTAACAATAGTAGCAACTGTCATTAGTCATCTGACCAGTCTTCCTCAACCTGTAGGTCACTTTTGACTTTATGTTTGATCTAGCAGTTTTTTTTTCCAGTTTAGTGGGTAAAGACTTCATTTAGCGGTTTAGCGGTTTTAATTTTTTTAAAAAACGACCACAGTCCTAAACATGGGTGTGCCAAAAAAAAACGAGTAATATTTTTATGGAATATTTATCAATAGGTATTTAAAATATAAAATATAAAATATCGATATATCGAATAACCATAGGTGTTTTAAAAATAAAATATCGATATACTGATATAGTCGATATATCAACCTAATTGATATTTTTTAAATATCGCTAGTCGATATTGGATTTTCGATACCGCCCAGCGCTAGTCATGATGGCATATTGGCATGAAAACCAATCCAAAAAAGTAACTCGCTTCCAGTTGGGAGTGACAAGTATGCTGAAAACTGTCGAAGTTCCCGCATATACAGTGTCACCATTAAAGTCCGCACCATATGGAACTTTTTTTTATTAATGAGGTTAGTTAAAATTAAATTTCGGCAATCGTTTTTGTTTCAAATTAGACTAAAAATTATATAATCAAATGTCACCATCTGTCATTCGGTATCTGTCAAAAATTACATTTGAATCAAAAATGCTGAAAAATGGCATTGTTTTACCGAATTTCAAAAAATTTTATTAGAAAAAGTTGTTTCTAGTACAATTCTTGGCCTAAATTCAAAGTTTCAGTTTTCTAGCTCAAAGTTGATTTTTTTGCCATTTTTTCTAATTAACTTTTTTTTTATTTAATGTAAGTTCGCTTAAGGGATATTAAACTATTTGCTTATACCATACTCAATATTTTATTTAGTTTGTATGAGCTTTTTTTTACTAGAATGCCATTTTTTTTTTGAAATTTAAAATTAGAGGCAAAAAAATTTGACACAGGTGGTGCAAAGTTATCCTAATTTAAAAATTTTAACAGATAGACGTCAGATGTTTCGTTTTTCAAATGACAAATACATCTAAATATTTGATAAAAATTTTATTTTATACTTAAAACTATCATTATTATTAAAAGGAACAAAAAGGAACTTTAATCATTTTAAATAGGTAACACAAAAGCAATATAAATTTCACATTTCAGTGTGACGTCCTTCTCGCTCTATACAAACACCCGTCCGTCTATAAACGTCTTTGACAGCATTTTGTAAAAAGCTTGGTCTTATATCGGCACAACACTGTCTTATCGTTTGTTCCAAATGCTCGATATTTCTAAACGGTCGATTCTTATAAACTTTCTGCTTAAGATAACCCCACAGAAAAAAGTCTAGTGGGGTTATGTCAGGCGACCTGGGTGGCCAGTGACATTCTCTATCACGCCCTATAACTCTGTTTTGAAATAATTGGTTTATGCGTTCTTTCTTTGATGTATGGGTGCACCATCAAGCTGATACCATAAGTTATGTCTATGGTGTAAGGGCATGTTATCCAAAACTTCGGTAATCTCGTTATCAAGAAAATTCAGGTACCTTTCACCAGTTAAGTTTACTCTAAAGAGAGCTCACGGTACCATTCGAAGAGAAAGTGGCTTCATCTGTCCATAATATCTCGTATGGAAAAAGAATATTCTCCTCATATTGTCCCTGATACCAAAACGAAAAATCAAGTCGGATATCAAAATCGCGTTCTTTTAATGTGTTTATAAACTTGGGTTTATATGCCCGAAATCGATTTTTCTGAAGAATTTTTCTAACGCTTTCCCTCTTGCATCAATCACTTATCTTGGTTACACTAGTTTGACCGTGGTCAATAACAGTTAAACAAACATCAAGTTTACTTGCCGCGTGAAGTTTCTTAAAATTATTTTGAACAGATCCAGTTTCTCTAAATTTTGACATTATTCTTGAAACAGTGCTATGCTGCAAATTTTTTTCTGGATGCCTCTCATTAAAAATGGCAGATACTTGCCGGTGAGGCATATTCTCTCCACAAATTAAGACAATTTCTATTTTTTCTTGAATGGACAACATTGGTGATAACACTGAAAACTATAACTTGCGAAAATATTCAAATTTATGACATTTCTTTTATTTATTCGGCACTCTAATTCGTTTTTTTTCCATAGCCTACTTATAAAATTCAAAATTGCCTTGATATTTTATTGTGGATAAAAAGAAAATGTGTCTAAATTTTGAACTAATCTGATATCTGGGAATTTTATTATAAGTTTTTTAAACTTCTTAGGTGTATGTACTATCAAAAAAATGGAATATCTGACGTCTATCTGTTAAAATTTTTAAATTAGGATAACTTTGTACCACCTGTGTCAAATTTTTTTGCCTCTAATTTTAAATTTCGAAAAAAAATGGCATTCTAGTAAAAAAAAGCTCATACAAACTAAATAAAATATTGAGTATGGTATAAGCAAATAGTTTAATATCCATTAAGCGAACTTACATTAAATAAAAAAAAAGTTAATTAGAAAAAATGGCAAAAAAATCAACTTTGAGCTAGAAAACTGAAACTTTGTATTTAGGCCAAGAATTGTACTAGAAACAACTTTTTCTAATAAAATTTTTTGAAATTCGGTAAAACAATGCCATTTTTCAGCATTTTTTGATTAAAATGTAATTTTTGACAGATACCGAATGACAGATGGTGACATTTGATTATATAATTTTTAGTCTAATTTGAAGCAAAAACGATTGCCGAAATTTAATTTTAACTAACCTCATTAATAAAAAAAAGTTCCATATGGTGCGTATACCGTATCAGAGATACAGAAAAACTTTTGATTTATTATTATTGTTTTTGTAATCTAATTTTTTTTCAATCTTGTGCCAAAATATTAATTATTTCCCTAATAAATGCCCCAGTTTATATTATTAAATGTTTTTTTCTAGGAAATTGCATCAAGGTTATTTATAATGAGTAGGTACTATTTTATAAGAATTTATAAAATGTTTTTTATTTCCAAATTTCGGGTTTGTATTAAATTAGTACATAGCGTGTCTTCGCAGGGCCGGATTTAGGGGTGGACAACAGGGGCTGAAGCCCTGGGGCCTCCACAAGAGGGGGCCTAAACATATTTAAATTTTCAGGAAATTATTTTCGAAAAAAATATCAAAAGGAATGACAGAAAATTTTAAATTTCGCCTATATTTTGCCAACATTTGATAGTTTTTCAATCATAATTTCAAAGTTGTTCTTCGTAATAATTACGAATCTACACAGAAAAAATAAAATTTTCACAAATAGACAACGAATTTTCTAAATGTCTTGAATGTAAGCTCTAAAACTTGTATTCTTGAAATATATTTTTGACTCAAGTAAAATAAAGCCTGCCCTTATTTTAATACGTGTTTCGTAATGCATTTTCCGATCCCCCTACTTCAAAATCAACTAAAATACACTTCATGAATGAAGAAAGTATACAGGGTGATTTAATAAGTGTCTGATATTTAACGATTCCTCAGTTATTTATGAGGTGAAAAGTTCATATAATTTAATATACTTTAAATTTATTTTTATTTTTGTTTTTCGTAAATAATTTTTGAAAAATGTCTATATTTGGACAAAAACTGGTACCTAGGGGTTTTCTGAAATGCGAAATTCGAATTTGATGTTAGTATGCTCCCACTTGTAGAGGGTGCCACCTACGTGTCTTTTTACTCTTTTGAGGAGTCATAACTTTTTTATACGTGCTTGGATTATATTTTTAAGCAAAAAAATGGATTTCCTCATCATTTTTACATGAAAAAGGCATACTTGGTATACCTAAGTCGCTACGAGCAATCGTTCTCGAAGAAAATAATAATAAAGAAATAAATGGCATTTATTTGCATATCGCTATGCCCATATCAGAGTTTATTAAAATAGCACTTATCTCCTAAACAAAGCCGAAATCAAAAATGTATGAAAATGTACTTTGCATTACCCAATGAAGTGCCTACATAATGGTATTATGAAAAGAGAAAACGGCAGTGGCGTACATATTTTTTGTTCCTATTAAAAATTGTAACACCCTGTATCTCAAAAATGAGATGCTTATGTGAATTTTTCACCTTATAAATAACTGAGGAATGGTCCTGTAAAATATCGGACACCTATTAAATAACACCATGTATATATTCAGTCTTAACTGGATAATTTTAATACTTTCTTAAGTTTCCTTCCAAGGCAATAGTTTATTAAATAAGACAATGACGACTGTCTTAATTAAAGAATTTTAAAATTAAAATATTCTTGACTGAAGATCTATCTTAAAAGAGAAATTCTTCATTTTGGAATAGGAATATATCTTGTATTAAACCTGTGGATTTCTTCTGGTGGTCAAAATAAACAAGAATATAATATGCTATAGTAAAGAACATATTTTCTTCGTTATATGTATACAAATTGCTAAATATTTTGGATGAATGCAAATTAATTGACTGAAGCATACTTTTTTTCCGTGTATCGGAAAATCGCAAAAAATTATATTCTATAAATAATTATGGGCCTTCACCTACTTGTGGCCCCAGGGCCCCCGCACCTTTAAATCCAGCCCTGTGTCTTCGGAATTTCTTACCAAATGGGAAACTTTTTAATTATTAACTCTACGAAAAAAAGTGCCTCTTCCTAAAAAGTCCTGCTTGGTGAGAAAATAAATTTGCACAAGAATATTTGTATGCTGGACATGCTTCAAAAAGTACCAGGTTTAAAATTTATAAATGACGTCGGCTATATCTCCAAAACTAAAAACTTGGAGAGTGTTTAAAGGCCAACAGACTATAACAAGAACAGTTAACAATAACACAATAAAAACAGTACTTAAGAGAACTACTTTTATGGTGGATAAAAATAGTATTACAATTTTAGTGCACTAATTTCTATGAGGTGGCCAATTTCTAATTTCCCAATAACAAATAAAACTAAATGACTTCCAAAAATAATCTAGGTCTTCACATGGCCCCCGTCTTTTTGCATACAAATGATTGTCCTTCTAGAAAACTCTGACACAGCGTTTCTGATCATATGAGGAGTAACTAGCCGGATATACTGCCTTATAGTTTCTTCCAGGTGATCAATATCACGGAATGGTCTGTGCTTGTAGACTAATTGCTTCAAATGACCCCACAAGAAAAAATCTAGGGGTGTAATGTCCGGTGACCTAGGTGGCCAGGGTACTTCTGAACGGCGTCCTATCCATCTTTGTGGAAAAGTTCTATCCAAATATTTGTTGACCCTGGCTGCGCTGTGACAAGGAGCTGCATCATGCTGATACCAAACAGCCTATTTGATTATTTAAAATACCGCACCAAACATTCGTTTTGAAATATGTTTGGTCACGACATTCGATTACGAAATTGGGGTTCACATCGCTCCACCAACGACAATTCTGTGAACATACGACACCATTAGAAGTAAATGTTGCCTCGTCACTGGATAAAATTCTCCTTGAAAAGAAAATGTCGTCTTCAACTTCTCCTTGGAACCAAGCACAGAACATGAAACGCGATTCCATATCTCCAGGTTTGAGCGTGTGTACAAATTTTGGCTTATACGGATAAAATTTATTTATTCTAAGTATCTTACTAGCAGAAGCTCTTGACACGTTATCTTGAACTGTGTTCTTTATTCCTTCCAATGAAATTTTTGGATTTTCCACAACCGCTTGCAATACTTGTAATTGATTTTCTTCAGTAAGTGTTCGAACTGCATGTTTTTTCTTGAAATTATTTTCGACAGAGCCAGTATTCTTAAATTTATTGACGACATTGCCGACAGTAACGTGGCTAATATGTTTATTTAGGTGTCTAGTATTAAAACTTTCGGCAGCCTCGCGATACGTCTTATAATTATCGCCAATAATAAGAACTATTTCTATTTTTCATCAACAGTCAGTTTAATCATCACTATTATTGTTTAAAGTAACTAAGAAACGGGAAAACCTTTTTTTAACAAAAAGTTCACGTTTTGAAACAAAAATTATAATTGCCAAACTGTCAGTGTCGCTGCTAAAACGCCTATTCTGTTACCAACAACAATCAATTGTTTTAATGCCTACTTACCCAGAAATACTTATTTCTTAAAACTGGGTCTTCCGCAAAAAGCGCCCTGTGGCCTAGAATTTTTTTACCGCAAATCTTTACGACTATTAGTTTTGGAGATATAGCCGACGTCATTTATAAATTTCAAACCCGGTACTTTTTGAAGCCACTCTGTATGTCCAACATACAAATATTCTTGTGCAAATTTATTTTCTCACCAAGCAGGACTTTTTAAGAAGAAGCACTTCTTTTCGTAGAGTTAATAATTAAAAAAATTCCCATTTGGTAAGAACTTCCGAAGACACGCTGTATAATATCGGCATGAGATACCGAGTTGTCCAGTTCACAGAGAAACGCCCACCTATTTGAAAGGTACATTTTATTTTGTCAAAAATTGAAACATCTACCTGCTACCTAAGTCCCCCTATAAATTTTAAATACTTTTATTATGGTTTGCGTCATTGCCAAATCATGATTATTTCTCCAAATCGTCGTTTTATTTTTTACGATTACCTTAAGTTTAGATAGTGTGAACTATAAATAAATAAATATATATTTCCATAATAATACGTTAACAAAGCAATACATTCATAAATAGTCCTTATTTATTGGAAATATAGAAATAATCCACTAAAGCCACTTAAGGCTAGTATGTGGACCCTTCGCCATATTTACATAATATTCAAACTACTTAATTAAACCTATAGTATAATCCTAACCTACTGTATTAGTTAACGAGAGAAAATAAAGAAATTAATTCTGCCTAAGGAAAAAGTAAAAAAGAAGAAAAAAGATGCACATCAGTACCTAAAGTGCACTTAACCAAAAGTTCCAGTGAGGTAAGATACAATAATATACCGTGTAAAATTAGTTTATATAGTTTTTACCAAATATAAATATTAATGGTAATCTATTAATGTATTGGATTTATATGTTTAATCAGTTTCCTAAATCTATAAATTCGCGTGCTTTAAACCTAGGTAAGGAAAGAATCCAACTTTTTAAAAGACTTTTAAATTTTTGCTGTCTGAATTCGTTTCTTATCTCTTTAGGAATATGTACATAATATATGTGCGAGGATAAAAAGTAAAATGATCTTTGACCTATTTTCTTCTTAGCTTTCAGTGTTGTAGTTTGTTTATTTATTTTATGTCTAGTGTAATGTCCATGATTAATTGTTTGTAGCTTGTCCTTTTTTTTATGTTGTAAATAGAGGATTTTAAAACAAAAAATTTGATTTATATCCAACAATTTACTCTCCTGATACAACAAATCGCTGGGATAATCTCTTTTTTTCTTATACATATTTTTTATAAAAAGTTTTTGTACAATTGCAAGCTTATCCAAATGAGTTTTATACGCAGAGCCCCAAGCACAAATACCCTATTGTAAAACTGAGTATACCAGTGAATAATATAACGTTTTTAAATTTTTCAAGCATAAAATAGATCCTAATTTTTTAAATTTATATAAAATTGAACGTAATTTTTTAATTAATGTATTTATATGTTTATCCCATTTTAGGTATTTATCCACTTCTATTCCTAAATATCTAGTATGATCCGTTTCCTTTATGCAAATATTTTGTTGAATTTGATATATTTTAATTTCATTATAGAAAGGTGGTCTTTTCTTACTGCAGCTGAAGGCAATGTAGTTAGTCTTTTTAAAGTTGATAGTTAGGGACATTTTGTCAAACCAGTTTTTTACCTTTATTAGGTCTTGCTCTGCACTTTCTTTGACGGCCTTCCAAGATTCACCTGTATATATAATCGCGGTGTCATCCGCAAAAGCAGAAATTGACTGTACTTAGATTAATATCGGCAGTTGCATAAAAATCTTCCCATTTTTCGTCAATAAAATTTTTTCTAAATTTGCTTCGTGCTGAATTTATAGATTGTTTTTTTGTCTTTTGTACGTTCTGTTTCTACATTGTCGATTTTTAAGAGAGAGAAAACTGGAAAATGGTCAGTTATATCAGTTTTAATTATAAATGATTGTGTATCTAGGGTATCAGAGCCTTTAAGGAAAATATGGTCTATGCACGTCTTTGAACCTCTGTAATCTAGTATAATTATTTATTAGTGATTTAAAGCCCCAATCACTTAATAAATTAAGGTATTTATGTGTCGGACCGTTGTTTGATTTAATATCGATATTTATATCACTAACTAATAAGTGATGGTTAATTGATTTATTATTAAATCCCTCAAAGAATAAAGATAAATTATTAACAAACTCAGTTGGGCATGATGCAGGCCGGTAAAGAGCGCTCACTAGAACTTTTTGCCCATTCTTCCTTACTGTTACATTTAACATTTTAATGTTACCTAGATTAATATGGTCCAATGAAAAACTATCTTTATATTCATTTTTTACGTATATGACTACACCATCGTTCTGGTTTATATTACCCGAATTATACAGTGCAAAATAATCCTCTATCATAAAAAAATTTAGATCCTGTATCACGTTTCACTCAGCACGACAATATCAAAAAAATACTTAAATTCATGCATCAGTAATAATAGTTCATTAAAATTCTTATTAATACTCCTAATATTGCAATGAAACACTGAGAAATCTTTATTATTTGATGTATTCAGGTCAAAAAACTCCTCAGCTGAATTTATATAGTTTGATTTGGTTTCCAAGAACTTCAAATTGTTTAGGTACTGATCCATCTTATTCTACATAAACTCAATAATAATAATTATAAACAATAAACAAAAACAAGTAACTTATTTACGATAGTGTCTATTTGAGTTGATGGGTTAGACTTTAGTCTCCTATTTAATTAATAACTACATAGTAAAGAATAGTGTGATGTCCTTCAAAAAAATTAAGGATTTGTATACGAAAAGAAATGTTGTTTAGTTTGAAATATTTTTTAATAAAGAATTAAGGATTAAATACTTTGTTGTACTTCGACTATTAAATCCTTTAGACGCCTTAACAAGCTAATAAAATATAAAGTGTCCTAAATGATAATGTATGCTCGATTTACGATTAGATGTTACTTCTTAACTGTTGATCTTAAGTTTTTGAATGAATTTGGTACTCTAGGTCTTTTTTGTACTTCAACAAACGATTTATCTAAGTCAATATTTGTATCACGTTTACGTTTCTCCGTTTCACTATGTTCGTTCTTTTCTGTTACATTTTCCTCTTCCTGATCCTCGACGTCCAATAAATTGTTAAACTCCAACACTCTTTCAATGGAGGGCGTGGTAGGTGCACTGTTTGGTCGTGGTATTACTTCTGGTATTCCATCCACGTTGTCGCCTGACATTTGACGTAATTGATCTGCAGTATAAATTTCATTGTTAATGACAAGTTTGTTTTTGCGGGTAATTTTAGCTACAAGATTTTTTTCTCGTGCCAGTTTTAAATGTTTACGTAGGATTTTGAGATCTTCGCTGTCTTCGAAACATAGATCTTGAGCAATAAAGATTTGAGTGCCCTTTAACTTACAACCGTTTTTCAGTACTTGATCCTTTTTTATGGTAGTTACAAATTCCAATTTTAAAGGAGCTGGTTTATCTGATTGATTCTGTTTTAATAAATAGATGTTGTTTATTTCTGATTCTAAAATATTCACACCAAGTTTGTCATTAAAAAACTGCGTTATAAAGGTCACCAGATTTTCATCCTTATTAATTTTCAGGCCAAAAATTAAAATATTATTACGACGAAACTTTCTTTCAAGTTCAATATGTTGAGTTTCAATCCTTGAGCATCGCTTTTCTAGCTTTTGTACAGCCTGAGCGTGTTGTCCCAAAAGTTCTAATAATTGCTTGTTTCCATCTTCGATGTGCCTTTTTGTGCTTTCAGAAACACTCTTCCTAGTTTCTTCAGCTGAAGAGCGAATGCACGCAAGTAACTGTTCGTGTATCTCTTTGGCTTGATCCACCATTATTTATTTCCTCTCAGCACGGCCAATTTCTTGTAGATAATTTTATTATTTGCTTTATTTCAAGTAAGTGACGTGACTTGATGAGATCTTGTGAGATTTTGTAAAGCAGTGCAAAAACAAAATTAGTTACCTATTATTCAGTTTTTGTCCCAGTAAAATCCATCCACTAATAATTTCACAATTTTATAAAAATCACGGAGCACACTAAAATGCGTCTAACGTACAATAATTATACGCTGATCTCGCTGGCCAGGATACTGGTCCACCTCTCACTATTGTATTACCCTTTATTTATTTCATAAATTTTGACACTTCCATCGCTTATTTTCTGTCATTGGTCATGCTAGTGAGAAAAATGCTTATCTATTTGCACAAAATCATCAAGTCTATGGTAATGCCATGGAGATGGATACAAGAGGTCAGCACGAGCTGAGGCTGCCTGTGCCCTATTTTTTTCAAAAACGACTACATTTCAAAGCTGTTGGTGCATAATAAAAACTGCTGAATGCGGGCCCTACCAAAGCAAGGGCTGTAGGAAACCTGTGATAGACTTTTGTCTTTCTAAGTTGCTTATACCTCCTTTCCATTTCTGGTAATTATTCGGATTAGAGCATACAACGAACTTTTCGCTAATTTTTTTATAGGGTAATTTGAGGTCGCTGGTCACGAATCCGAAGTTTTCTTTTGTTGCAAAGAAAAGAAAAAGGTTCAAAAAGTTATATCCAAAGTTTTCCATTTCCACTAAAATAACATTTGTACACCTCATAATCCTTCCTCAAAGACTTCTAAAACCAAATAAGATGTTTTTGAGGAAGGATTATGTGATATGAAATGGCGAAATTAAGAAAAAAAAATTCGAAAAATTTTCTTATTTGCCACAAAAAAAAACTTCGGATTCGTGACTAGCGACCTTAAATTGGCCAATAAAGAAAATGCTATAATCCGGATAATTAATATTTCCGTATTTAAAAAAAAATTAAGTGGGCCATGATAATTCAGTTATAGCAAGTGATATAAAAAAAAATGATAACTCCATTTTATAGAGAAGAAAAAACTACAAAGTTTTTATTTCAAGAACGTTTCTCTAAAATTGACACCTTTTGAGTCATTAAAGGAATTAATCTTAAGCGTTTTTAACAAATCGCCCTGTATACTAGTAATAAAAAACAATTAGGCAACACAGTCAGTGTATTTTAAAAAAGCTTTAAAAATGGCACATTTCCTTTAATCTAATCAACTTCGTAGAAGTTACCGTTTACAACAACGGACATTTAAATAGTTGTCAGTGTCACCCTTCACTTTATTTTGAGCGTGCTGATTCCGAAACTCCGGATTCTTTTAGTGTTTGAAAAAAAAATATCAGTTACCTACCTACATTGGTACCTATTTAACTTTTTTCACTTGCAAGCTTAGTTTTTCATCAAAGCCTTTTATTTTTGGCTTTTGCTAATTCCGCTAAAATATTAATACATAACTCACAACTTGCATTATATTCTGGTTTAATGTATTGCTAGGGAGGTGGTGGTAATATGGGTAAAATGATTATTATTTAGTCGTTGACGGCAACACAAAATGTTTTTGATCGACGGGACAGTTTTGAGCAACGAAGGTTTTGAGCTTGGAGACCGCTGTTTTTTTTAATAAATGAATTTCAAAATTGTAAAAACAGTGCTACTAACTATATAAGTGGTTCGTTTCTGCAATCGTTATAATACAATGTTCATTGATCAATGTTGTTAACAAAATTATGATTGGCACAGGCCTACCCCTCTGCGTTTTTTATAAAAATAATTGTAAACTTGTAAAAAAGAAGCACTAATAAGTCATTATGTGATCGTACTTTCTTTTGCTTTGTTTCTTTTTATACCCAGAACTAAAAATATCAGCTGCTTTTTAGAAATATTTGTCAGGACAGTCGCGTAAATAACTGTATTAGCGGAAATACGAGATTTTGTTTTTTTTTTCTCGAAAAGGAATTAAAATTTAAAATTAGTTTTCATAACTTAATTGAAGCTTATTTAATCTTACATTAAACTCGTTATTACCGATTTATTATACAGGATAAGCTATTCAAAATAAATATTCAAGAGAAGTTGTTTTCTAAAATAGTTTTCTAAAAAATGTTTTAAATACAAAGTCGAAACGGTCGTTCTTTGCCGGTGCGTCATAGATAAACGATCAAGAGACAACGTGGTTTCCAACACCCCATCTTTATTCATTATGACCTTAAAAGTGAATAAAAATACAGTAAGAGCGTCTCCGGGTTTGCGTATTACGTCTTGAATTCAAAGTAACGTGCTAAACAGAGACAAAGGATATTTGGACAGTTGTCTATTGATGCCAAAGTCATCGTTTCGATCTGTCAACTTTAATTTGTTTTTAAACGTTTATATGTCTTGCAATTCAATTAGGACCTATAAACTGTTCTTATCAGAGCCATTTTTATGGTACTGTCGTGTTGGTGGTAAGTAACTATTTACTTGCTTATATTCAACTTTACAGAGTGATTTAAATACACTCCAGCACTGGGTAGATGTAAATTGCATAAAGGTGAACGCTGATAAAACTCGGCAGATTTCATTCGGTAATAGTTATTTACGATATAAGTGTTGTAAAGATTCATATTACAACACGAGATGTTAAAGTTGTTAAACGAGGCGTCAGCCGAGTTTAATCAAACATCGAGTTTAGTTATATGAATTTACAACAAGAATATTGTACAAAATTTTATCTACTTTCATCTATGAATAAAAATATTTGGCAAAAGGCATTTTTAAAAATAAAAATGCACCTGCTATTAAAAATCGTTTTGTAAGGGCATCTATTACAGCACTAGTGCTGTAATGGCATCTATTACAGCACTAGTGCTGTAATAGATGCCCTTACAAAACGATTTACAGAACTGTAAAATTCATATTACTAAATGAAAGTAGATAAAAAACGTTTTCACCACAATTATATCCTCAACAATGAAAATATCATAACAACCAATGTTATTAAATGTCTCGGAGTATCTATATCTTACTTTATCCTTGAATAATTGTTCTTAACAGGTTAACAAGACGGTAGCTAATGCTTACAGGGTGCTCAATTTTGTGATACGCAACCTAAAAAAAGGCAAGTTGAGCCTCTAGAATTAAAGCATATCTGACCTTGATCAGACCATCTTTAGAGTACTGCTCATTCATATGGCATCCCCATTAGTAGTTTGACAACCCAGTTTGAGATGGTCCAAACAAGGGCTGTTCGATGGGTTTATTTGAATTTCTCTCACTCCTTTAGTCCCACTGCTGCATTTGATAAGGATGTAATCTTCCGTCTCCGCTTCGTTAACGGACCCGGACCCGGTATAAGGTTGATTAACGAAGAAAAATCGTAGAAATACTTTTGAGTAAGGTAAAACGTTAAACATTGACACCACTTTAAAAAATTGATTATTTTTGAATACAAGTATATTCGTTCGTTCTCCAAAGGATAAATTGTGTCTGTGATATATCTTTCGTTTAAAGTTAAATTTGTCTGTTCTATAACTTTATTTTGCTAACGATACAATTTTTAAAAAAAATTTTAAGGTGTCAATGTTACCCTTGGACGAGGCGAACATTGATACTGGCCGCAAAAAGGGGTTGGAGGCAAATTTAGCCATTCATATACTAACATTGACATCCTTACAAACATTATAGGTAAGATTACTCAAGAATACATGCAATCTCCAAAAATATCTTTAATACGTGAAAATTAACTAAAACAAAAGTTTTTCTTAAACAACGTTCTAAAACGAAATGAGTTAAAGATTAATAACCTAGCACAGCATTAGAGAGAGCTGAAGATTGGTTAACTGAAATTAATGTTTTCCACGATGTACAACCGGATCGCCTAATTTTTGTACGATATTATCTAGAGGAATAGTCATGAGGACATCATGACGTCAGGATATACGAATAGTACAAGGATTTTTTTCTTAGGAAATGCACCTTAATTTCTTGAGTTTCATTGTTTAATCTGATTACTTTCCCCTCGGACAGTTTTCAAATGTCGACGGTTAAAAGTTAAAAAAAAATCCCTATTAAGTAAGCGGAAATGATAAATCATCGATGTTTTTTTTACCTTTCAAGGTAAGAAATCTTCATTGTTTCATGTTCTGACATTTTGTGACATTGTGACTTAACAATAGTTATAGTAGTTTCGTTCTGCGCCAAGAAAAATGCCTTTTTAAAAAAGATCACTTTATTAAAAATTATACAAGAGCGTTGTAACCGACAAGCTTAATCTAAACATATTCCTGCAAACTACTTATATTTATAACATTCGGGGAAGAGGAGGATAGCGTTGCTTTGTCAGCAGTTCCCACGAGAAACAGTACAGATCTCAAGATGTAACACCTCCCGTTTTAGATGGGCATATAAACTTCCCTAAAAGTTTCTATGGCCTAAAATTAAATTTATTTAAATAACAATATTTTCACTTGTTGTTTCTTTCTTTTTAACACAAAATATAGGCCGTAGATACTTGAACAAAATGCATACAATAATACATATAATTACTATATAAAGCAAAATAGTCCAAAAACTAGTTTTATTGTAATAAACTGGATTTTCTAGCATTTTTAAATTTTCAATCCTTTGACTTTTTACTTCATTTTGCAGAGTATCCAATTTATTGAAATTGATATTACTAAGGCTACTTAATTTTAAAGTATTATAAATCACTTTTTCTGAAAAATTAAACTTAATACTAGGCAATGGTATATTATGAAAATTTCTCTTAATATTACGATAAGATTTTATTACAATGGCGGCAATTTTTAAGCTACACGGAAAATTAAATTCGGCTAAATATGTGCCGTTTAGAAATATATTTTCTTTTTCACTCGCGCACTGTTGCATTGCCGTAAGGTCTTTATCAGTAATCACTATCCACTTTCCTTCATCTACGTGTTGCACTTGAACACTGTCGAATTTTACAGGGATCGGATTACAATTTGATATGTTATGTTGATAAGTCAATAATTGAATTTCACAAGGCAAATTATCATAAAAGTTTTCAGTGTGAATATGTTTGCATAAGTATTCATTATCGAAGATTTTATTACATGGTAAATTTGAATATCCAAAATTTCCTTCATTGATTATTAAATATTGAAAATTGGGAATAATCATTTTAAAATGATGTTCTGTAGGCGTTGGCAATGGAAACAGATTAAATAGATTATAATTTTCTTTTTCTACAAGGGGTACTTCGATTATGAACACTATTTCATTACCCTTTGAATAGCTTTTTATATCTAATATATTTTCGAAGATTAAAATATTTTCGGGAATTGCTTCAAATGGCAATTTTTCAGATAATAATTTATTGTTTATTAGTACAAGCTCTTCAAGGAGTTCTGATGGTTTAACAATATTATTATGAAAATTATTTAATTTAGCAAATGATACAGCCACTTCGATTTGGTCAAGTATATCATAAATATTTTGATACATCATTGTAATTTGAGTCAAAACCATTTGTATTCTAAAATACTCGCGTGAGTTGGCCATTTCGATTTTTATATTATTAACCAGTTCGGTTGTTGTATCGATAAGCTCTTTTAATATTATTTGATTATGTAAAATATTTTTTGCAATTTCCTCGAAATTGTCAATTGTTTTGTGTAGAAGGGATAGTTGTTTGTCTGTTGAGACTTTTATATTATTTTGATTTCTTTTAAGCGTATCAATTTCGGCGTCATAGCGTCTAGCGTCGTCTTGATCTAGGTTACCAGTAAGACTTTTAACAATACTGCCTGACTAAACTACGCTTAAGATTTTTATATAAGGTACTTAGGATATTGAATTCTTTGATTATATTTTCGATATTAAAAATTTGAATGAATGTCCAATGATTGATTACTTTCTGGGCGTTGCCCAGCTTATACGGTAGTATGCCTGGGTTTTGGTTTAAGTCATTGTACTTGGGGGTGTTTTGGGTATGTCCTGTTGCACAGGCGTATCTGTAGCAAGAGGTCGTTTAAGTTCTTTTATATGAATAACTTCTGTTTTCTTAGGATTTTTATTGTCTTGTATCTTTACACGGTTATGTTCTAGAATTTGGATAATTTTGAAGGGTCCTTTAAATTTTGGTTGATTTTTGGAAGATCGTTCTGCTTGTTTTTTATAAACTTTTTGGTTAATTTTAAACTGATATTGTTTATCACCTTGTGTATTTCTTTTTGTTAACATTTGGTCTTTTTGTTTGTCAGTCTCACCTTTTGCATTTTCGTATAAAGCGCTAACTTTACTTTTATGTGACGAAACATAATCTGAGTAAAATGTAGTAGAAATTAAGTCAAAGGGATCACGAGAGTTTGTGTGTCCTAAAATTAGTTCGTGAGGTGAAAATTTTGTTGCTGAGTGTATTGAACTGTTATAGGCTATAATAGCATAAGGTATTAATTCCGAAATTGGTTTTTGCGAATCTTTTTCTCTAAGAAGTCGAAGGTGTTCGATTATTGTCGAATGAAATCGTTCTACTGTGGAATTTGATTCATGGTGACTAGGGGTTATAAAATGTACATTCATTTTTTGTGCCTTTAATAGTTCCTTAATCAATTCGTTATTAAATTCACTTCCGTTATCGGTCGTAATTGTTTCGGGACAACCAAAGGAGGAGAAAAATTGAACTAATTTATCACAAGCTGATTTTGCGTTTTTATCGTACGCTAAAGCTTGTCCAAATTTTGAAAATTTATCGATAATCGTTAAGAAATTTTGT
The DNA here is from genome assembly GCA_963920685.1 of Polydrusus tereticollis. NCBI lineage: Eukaryota > Metazoa > Arthropoda > Insecta > Coleoptera > Curculionidae > Polydrusus > Polydrusus tereticollis. The sequence continues at coordinate 100,677,552 of OY987333.1, forward strand.
TTTTCAAATATAAAGGTGTCTATATGAATAATTTCGAATGGTTTTGATGGTGTTTCGGTTCTTACTAGTGGAACATAAGCTTTTTGTCTACTATATTTTTAGTTTGACACGAAGCACAATCATTAATGTATTGGTTTACATCTTCTTTCATTTTTGGCCAATAATAGTTTATTTTAAGCCTATCGTACGTTTCGGTTATTCCACGATGGTTAGTTTTCGATTCATGTTGGTGTTTAATCAAAAGAATCTTTTCGTCATTATCAGAAATATTATTGACTAATTTTGTACATCTTATTATTTTAGGGCGTTTAAAATATTTTATATACGTATTAGTAAATATAGGTATCAGATCTTGATTGTGGAAATAAACATATACGGTTTTGTCGTCATGGGGCAAATAATCACGAATAAATTCAAACATTAAATTTTGATTATCGGGAATCTCGCAATTATTTATAGCATGTTTTCCAAATTGTTCGAAAGTAACTTTTATTTTTAAATGAGGGTTCTTCTTTAACAAAAATTGGCGTGATTTATTATTTATTATCTCATCAAGTGTCGTCATAACGGATTCGGTCTCAGTATTCTGATTACTGTGAACAGTGTTATCAGAGTCAGGCGGCTTTAAAGTGATATCTGATATTATGTTAATTCTAGGTATATCATTGTCTGTGGGAATAGTGTTTTCGCGAGAAGTAGAAGGTTGCTGAGTAGGGTTTTCTGATAAGTTTCGCATATAATCTAAAATTTCTTTATCTACATCTCCGGGATTATTGATTGTTGATTCATTTTCGTACATATTAAGTTGAATTCTGGATAGTGCGTCTGCGACTTTATTTTGTGTTCCTTTACGGTGTCTTATTTCATAGTCAAACTCTTCAAGTCGTAGTCTCCACCTAACTAATTTTGAATTTGGTTCTTTTAGATTAAAAAGCCATACGAGTGGGCGATGGTCTGTATAGATAATGAACTTACGGCCAAAAATATATGGGCGAAATATTTTACATGCATAAACGATTGATAGTAATTCTTTTTCGATTGTGGAGTATCGGGTTTCTGATTCATTTAAAGTTCGACTAATGTAAGCTATTGGTTTATCGTTAGGAATTGTTCCTTGGCTGATCACAGCTCCAATACAAAGTTGCTAGCGTCTGTCGTTACGATAAAAATTTTCGAGAAGTCTGGGTATTGTAGTATAGGTGCGTTAATTAATAATCGTTTACAGTGTTCAAAAGCTTCGACAAATTTAGGAGTATGTTGAACTTTCGTATCTTTCTTTAAACATAGCGTCATTGGTTTAGTGACTTTCGCAAAGTCCTTGATAAATCGTCTGTAATATCCGACTAAGCCTAAAAATGATTTTATCTCTTTTTGTGATTTTGGTAAGGGAAAATTTTTTACAGCTGAAATTTTGTCTGGATTAGGTTTAATTCCGTCTTTTGTAACAATATGTCCTAAGTATTGAACTTCCGGTTGTAAAAATTCGGACTTATCCAATTGGATTTTAAATTTAGCTTCGCGTAAACGCATAAATACTCTTCTTAGTTTTTCAACGTGTTCTTATAAGCTAGTACTGCAAATTATTATATCGTCTAAATAAACAAAACATGTTTCATTTTGTAAACCTCGAAGTATATTATTCATTACTCGTTGGAAAGTTGCGGGTGCATTTTTGAGTCCAAAAGGCATTCTTAGGTATTCGTAATGTCCAGTATCCGTACTAAATGCGGTTTTCGCGACATCTTGTTCTTCCATTTCTATCTGATGAAAGCCGTTAGCAAGGTCTAGAGTTGTGAAATACTGTGCTTTGCCTAATTTATCGAGAATATCGGTAATATTGGGAAGGGGGAATTTATCATCGATAGTCTTCTCGTTTAGTTTGCGATAATCGATTACTAATCTATATTTTTGTTTTTTTGAAGCATCAGCTTTTTTTGGGACGATCCAAATAGGTGCGGAAAAAGGCGAGTTCGAGTCTCTAATTATTTTTTGTTCCAATAATTTAGAAATTTGAGATTTAACTTCTTCTCGATGAATTTCGGGATATCTATAACTTTTGGCAAAAATTGGGGTCTCGTCTGATAGTTTAATTTTGTGTTTGATAGCGTTAGTAAAGCTAAGAGGTATGTCTTCACAATGAAAGATGTCTCTAAATTCAAAACATAATTTACGTATAATATCTTTTTCTTCGCGATTACAATGTTCTAAACGTAGATTTTTCAAATTAGCTTTTAATTTATTTTACAAGTCTTTAGATGGTTTAAGGATATTATCGGGCATCTCTACAAAATTTAATTGATTAATATCGATCGGTTCGATATCAAGAGGTTCAATAAAATTTATTTTGTTTGCAAATTCACTAGAATTTAGTGCAGTTGTATAGGCACAATAGTTTTCGATTTTAACTAGCGATTCAGGTATCTCGACTTTGTCTGATTGTTGGTAACTTAATATACCATAACCTTCCTTAACGTTCACGGGTACTTTAATCTGTTGTATTGTACGAGGTGATATTACGTAACAGTGGTTCATATTAATTTTAGGTGACATTGGTTTTGGTAATTCACCGAAATGTATGGGAATTTCTGTATTTTGGGATTTTAAAGTATTCGATTCAAAATTTAAATTAGCATTGAGTTGTGTTAATAAATCTAAACCAACTAATCCATCAAATTTGTCGGAGAAATTAAATAAATAAAATTTATGGGTTCCTTTAGTTTTAAAGCAAGGAAATATAGGTAAAGTTGCCGTTTCGTTATGAAATGATACAGCGTGTGCTGTTTGAACTTGAAAAGTTTCGTTTTTTATATAGTCAGAAAAATAATTATAGGCAATATTAGGGTTTATAAAACTACGAGTACTTCCAGTATCTAATAAAAATTTGGAGTTTATTTCGGGTATATGGATATGAGGTAATTCGGGGGAATAATTATTAAGAAATGCTATATCGGTTTGTTGGGGGGTCCAGTTAGAGTAAAATTTTGTTCCTGTTCCGAAATATATTCATTTGTTGAAAATTGATCGTTATCGGTATTATAAGGTTCATTATAATATATTACGTATTCGGTATAATATTGACTATCGTACGGGTCTTCATAATTTTGAGTATTCGCGTATTGTTGGTTGTATTGTGGTTCGTAAACTGAATTTAAATTTTGGGTATCAGGTTCATTGCTCGTTAAAGGAATATCGTTGGCTTGCAGCTCTGATATCTCTTGGTTAAATAATTCTTCCACGGTAAATTTTGGTTTATTTGTTGCGTTATTCAAAATTGTATTTCCAGAACTAGTATCCATCGGTTCAGGTCGATTATTTACAAATCTCGATTGGGTACTTCTTTGGCAATTATTTGGAAATGGTCTTAGGTTATTTTGATGTTGTAAAAGGCGGGTCTGAAATTGTTTTGTCCAAACGCGGGTCTAAAATTATTTTGTCCAAACGCGGGTCTAAAATTATTATTATTTTGTCCAAACGTGGGCCTAAAATTATTATTGAAAGGTGCTCTAAAATTATTTTAAAGTTGTCCAACATGATTTGGGACAAAATGTTGTGGTCTTGAGAAAACGTTTTGTGGTGGTGGTCGGTAAAAGTTCAATGGTGGTGTTGGTGTATAGGTATTTTTAAAAGGTTGATTTGGTCTGATATTTTTATTGTGATTCGGAGAAATTGCATTATTTCCATAATTTTGATTTTGATTTTTAAAATAAATGAAATTTTCCTCCTCTCTAACGAAAGACATTGCTCGTTCTAGAGATTGGGGTTCTTTTAACCGAACAACCAACTGCATGTTGTATGGTAATCCATTAATAAATGTTTTTAGAGCAAAACTATCATAATGTTGAATTTTTATAACTTTTACGTTTTCTGCCTCATTTGTAGCACTAAGTTTTGCAAAAAGAAGGCTACGCGCATCCTGAATACGCATACCAAAATTAAGTGACGATTCATTTTTTAATGGTTTTAGCAATTTAAGATCCTGTATTAAACAGTCGATAGATATGAAGCAATTAAAGAATCCTTAACTAATTGCCATGTATTTAATTCAGCTCGTGATGCGATCAAATCTGCGGCTCTATGTGTTAATTTACCCAATATGGTATCAAGTAAGCAAACATTGATTGCATCATTCACGTTTTGGCGATTTTGAAAAGCTCTTAACAAATTTTCGCATGAACTAATAAATCTTTGTAGAAGTTTTGGATTTCCATCGAAATTTGGGATGTTATCGGCTTGATAACGTAACAATGTATAATTTACACCCATTTCGTTGTTTTCTACGATTCTTAAATTATTGATTTGGTTTATTAGTTCATCCAGTGTGTTAAAAATAAAATTGTTTCTTAAAAATTAACTTACACTTAAAGAATCAGCGGTATTCTCATTCCTTTTCTGTTTCGACTAGTTTCTAGGTCCTTAACTAGGTGCCTATAGGGATGGCGATGCTTGTCCTTCCCCAAGCTCTGCTACTTAAACCGGGTTGTGGCGATGCTTGTCCGCCCAGTTGTCTGACGTCTTCGGATACTTTTCGTCAGCAGGCAAATTATCGATCAGCGATTGACCAATAAGTTGGAGATTCACTTGCTTGCTCACGTACGCACTTTTTGTTACATTGAATCAATGCACTTGGCTAGTGTTCTCGTTAGACAGTGCCGAAGTTTGGATATCAGTTCAGAACACTTTTTGTTTTTCGGACGTTTCGCGTTTAAATCCTTGAAAGGAAGCACTCAAACATTCGGAAAAACGATTTTTAGCCCGAATGTAACGCGACAATCCTACCGACTGCGCCAGTTTCGTTCTGCGCCAAGAAAAATGCCTTTTTAAAAAAGATCACTTTATTAAAAATTATACAAGAGCGTTGTAACCGACAAGATAAATCTAAACATATTCCTGCAAACTACTTATATTTATAACATTCGGGGAAGAGGAGGATAGCGTTGCTTTGTCAGCAGTTCCCACGAGAAACAGTACAGATCTCAAGATGTAACATAGTTTATTTGTTATTTATTTTATCAAAAAAAAATTAAAATGTAACGAAGCAAAACAAAACACAAAAAAAGTGGTTTAACGTGGCAAATGCTGGAAATGTCCTCCACCCTCTACTTGGCATGCTCCCAGACAATGGTAAAATCCGTCTACGAAATTTCGAATGGCTTCAGCCGGTATGTTATGTGTCTCCAATCTAATTTTGTTTTTCAAATCTTCAATATTATTTGGCCTATTTTGTTAAACTTTTTCTTTTAAATATCCCCAAAGAAAATAGTCTGGTGGCGTTAACTCTGGGGACCTCGGTGGCCATTCAATTGTACCACGTCGTCCAATTCAGCGACCTGGAAATATCTGATCTAAATATCTTCTCACATTGACACCAAAATGCGGAGGAGCACCATCTTGCTGAAACCAAATTGTTTTATTAGGCATATCTGGATTTACTTCGTTGGGAAAGAATACAGCTATAGCAGGCCTCAACTCGAAGGTTAGGAAATCCAGGTACCGTTCAGCTGTGAGGTTTCCTTCCAAAAATAATGGCCCTAAAATTCGGTTATTAATGATACCTGCCCATACATTTACTTTCTGGGCCGCTGAGTATGCGCTTCAAATATCCATCGTGGATTTTCTTGACTCCAGAAACGATAATTATGTCTGTTAACCACCCCGTTCAAATAGAAAGTAGCTTCATCCGAAAATAATATGTTCTGTGGAAACCTATTATTCTCGTCACACCGTCTCATTATTTCTTCTCAAATTGCAAACGCCTATCATAGTCATCTTCTAAAAGCTCTTGGACAAGACATACTTTATTAGGGTGGTATTTTTCTGCTTTCAAAAATCTTTCAATAGTACCTCCAGATGTATTATTATTTTGAGCCAATAAAACTGTTGAAACATGCGGATTATCCTGCGGAGTGCAATGTCTAATTTTTCATCGTCGCCAAAAATACGTGGCCGTCCATTTCTAGACAAGTCCTTTACTGTGCCATGTTCATCAAATTTGTGGAATATTTTACTAACAGTGCCCTGTGAAATTTGTTTTTCTGGATATTTAGCATTAAATAAAGTGCACACTTCACTTTGACTTCTTATTTTATCTCCACATCCTAACAATATCAAGACTTCGATACGCTGCCTTTCCGACAAAACCATTTTTGTTTAGAAAATTGTAAAATAATACTTCGGAAATACCTAAATTAATTTTACAAGTTCACAATGCCACAAAATGTCAGAACGTGAAACAATGAAGATTTCTTACCTTGAAAGGTAAAAAAAACATCAATGATTTATCATTTCCGCTTATTCAAATAGGGGTTTTTTTAAAACTTTTACCAGTCGCCATTTTGAAATAGCTTGACAGAATCGCGTTAAAATTTATGAGCATAGTGTACGAGATGTTAGCTTTCAAATCATGTATCACAAGCTGTATGTTTCCATTAAAAAAAAAAGATCGATGCCGTCATATCTTTGACAAAATGTCTATAAAAAAACAAACGAATAACGTCAAAATGTGAGCATATATAAAACTAAATTGACGTGTCCGAGCATTTTCCCCAAAAGGCTATACTAATTTTATTCCGGACTTCTGGGCAGCCCTGTATATATTTTGTATATCGGTGTGGAAATTTGTTGGCCGCCCATATCCTAGAAATAAGTTAGAAGGGTAAAAATATGAAGGATTGCAAAGTAAACAGAAATGGGTAGATTAAGTTCTAACTTTGCTTAGGTCTAGGAGTTGTCAATGCGTTTGTAGGCATCAAAGTAAAAATGTTTGTTTTTAGGTTGTGTTCTCAATAAGCCATAATAGAGTGTTCTTGCAGTGCTTGTGTCTAATCAAATCATACAATAAAGGATACAATATCAAAAAAATACCAAGATGAGGCGGCCGTGGTAGAACTTTTATTCCTATTTTGAATTGCCTACAAGAAGGGGTCCCGAAATTAAGGTCGCATGCAAGATAGAAACTTGAAATTCTAGTTGTATATGTATTTAATCTAATCCTACAGTCATAATAAAATTGTTGAAATGTAGTCAGGCGTAACATTTGGGAGCATAAAGATAATAAATTACCTTTTTTTGTATACTGGTAGTCCGGCAATGGCGACAAATTTTAAGGTATTATTCTTCATAAAAAAAATATTAAAGAAAGTTCATGTTAATATATTAGTAAATGCTCTAATACCGAGCTACAGGCCCCTTCAAAGTGTGTTTTTTTAAATTTATTAGGATCTAGATAAATTTATTTAGATCTAGATACAATATAGAAATGAACTTAGTGTTATATCTATTGTATAAGGAGGATACTTTTTTTAAATATTGTGATGCCCTGGGCTTAATAAATAAAATCTCTTGTTTCTATAATTATTTTGGAAAATAATTTATATTTACGAATTTGACATTCTCTAAAAAAAAATTAAGAAAACCACTTTAAAATCCTTAAAATATTGGACCAAGTTTTGAGAAAATTCGGTTATAAAATATATTTTTTAATTTTGGAAAATAAATAAAACTTTTAGCTTCGATAAAAACAATAATCATAAAATACCTTGGTATGCATTTTTCACTTTAAGTTTATACTTGTTCGAGTATTATTTCTTATAACTAAAAGCATAGAAAATTATAGGCTCGCAAAGATATCGTTTCTTTAGAAATAAATATAACCAAAAAATAGTATTTTCTAACAGTTTTCGTTAATATGTACTTTTTCAGAAACGATAAAATACTGCAAGACAGTATTTATCCTATAATTCTTTAAAGTCTATTCAATTATAATAAGCTGTTGGCTATTCGAAACGGATACACAGCAAAATTGTTACTTAAGTTTGCACGGTTGGGAAAATGATTTTTGATTTTTTTTCTAAGAAGAATCTACATAATATAGTTTTTATTGATACACAGGCACATTTTTGAATTGCTCATATCTTGTTTAATCACTTCCCAATTAAGCATTTTTAGACACACTTTGGTAACGTATCTAAACAGGCTTCTGTTTCCGACAAAATATGAAAACTGTTGGTCACGAAATATTTCTAAAACTAGACTAAAGGGTGGAGGGAGAATCTCTTGACATAAATACTAATAACTCCGGTTTGCCTTAACTAAATTTAACAAACTTTGTCTCGATTTAAAGAGCTTATTCTATTGGAACATTTATAGTTTTGTATGACTATTGCTTGTTATATTCGTCAACGCTAGAGGGATTTTCACTACTTCACATGCGTGTATTATGAGAATTTACATAACCCGTGAAGATGAACCAGGCTTTATCAGAAAAGATGTCAGGCCCGAGGTCAGGCCTAATAAATAATTTTTTTTCAATACATTTTGGGTAAACCACTGACAGTAATTCATGTGTCTCAAAATCTGCAGGTCGTATTTCTTGGAATTTTTGCACTTTATACGGAAAGAGCGATTTTTTAAGAATAGTCCTGCATGTCCCATAAGGTCTTCCCACTTCTTGAGACAGTCGTCTTACACATTTTGTTGACGTATTTTGTATTATTTCACGATAATTTGAAACAAGATGGTCTTTGAAGTTCCTTTTTTGTTGTATAGAACCTGTTTCCCTAAACAAAGTCACTCATGCAATGACAAAAATCCCAGGCAGTAAAAGCCACGTTACGAAAATTCTCGTAAATCGTCCATGCACAAATGCTGATTGTATTACCACTCACTATTTACTCTAACCCCGTTACGAAAATACGCTTCAACCATGAATTTTTATCTTTGCCATTGCTTGAATTATTTGAGAAATTGAATAAATTAGCGATGAATCAAATTACTTGTAACGACTGGTAAAGATGACGGAATAACTAATTGATTGATAATACTGGTATTTACTGACACCCAACAGGTATTCAGCTCTACCGCTAATCAGTACCGCTTTGGATGCAAAGCACACTAAGAAACTAACCTCAACTAAGTAACTGAAAAAAGTGCGGCAATTATATAGTATATGCTAAAGTTTTACCTAGTTTTACAAAGAAACTAGTTTTCAGAAAAACAAAATTACCTCAATAGCCTTCGCTTGTATTTCTTCAATAGATTAAAAAAAATAAAACGGAATTATCTCGATTAGTTCCGAAGATATCGCGAAGTACATAATATGTGTAAAAATATAAGACACATTCATTTTGTCATTTAAGACATTCTTCGTCATAAAAAAAGTTGGACCATCCAAAAAAATTTGTAAATGGCCTAGAACCTAGTAAATCATTCTGTGAATGTCCCATGTACCTACTTGTACCTAAAAAAATATTTTTTAAGCAGGAAGCGACTTTTTCCTCGTTGTTCAGTCGCCTACACGTGCAGCTTTTATTGGTTTCGCGTTTTGTTCGGTGTCATTATTATTTGAAACTAAATATGAAAAAAATCTTTTCAGCACCAACCAAAATGATATTAACCTGTTAATAATCCTTATGCCTTCACACCATATATTATGTGCGCGCATTTATGTGCGTGTGCGTACATGAATTCCAGCAGGATCAGCAAACATGTGCGTCGGTGTTTTAATGGAAAACTTTTATACACACTGGCGAACATCGGCGCGCGTACATCACCGTGCGTTCATGTATTAATACACGCCTGTCTGTAGGTCCATTTATTTTAGAGAAAACCCAAAATAAAATAATCTTTGACGTCATCTATCTGCCAAGCGAAGCAATTTCGGGACTCATGTCCCTGTTTTGACGTCAATAGTCTGTCATCAAACGTGTACATGTATTTTCCGGACAACCTGTTTTTTTTTTTTTTTTTTGTTTTCAGCCAGTAAAGCGACTATTGATGCAAAGAAAGAAATGCAAACTACAGTAGCCTTTTTATGACAATTATCAGAGCAGAAATTGCATGTTTGTAACAAGTGTTATTTTTTTTATTTTAAGTGCATGAAGAGAAATTCCGACAAGAAACCACACAACGCAGAAAACATACATTACTGCTATAAAAGTCCAAATTGAAGTCGTCGTGGATCCTTAACAATAAAGTGGTGAGTAATTTTCTGCACGTCAATTGATCACTCTTCTCCTAAACTGAACCTTTTGTGTTTGTTGTTCAATTTTTTTTTTATTAATGTGAGGAATCGGTTACTTTTAAGTAGGGGGTTAATAAATATAATACAAGATGTTAAAGGGGAGGACTGAATTTCACAGTTTTTTCTTACTTATTTTGTTGCTTAAATGCGTAGGGTGGCTGACGTAAAAGGGGCGTGTACCTTATCACGGTTACTGTAGGAGTTACGAAAAAATATATCGATTTTAACCGAATTTTTATTCAGGGCAAGTCCTTTGGTCAGAGTGGATAACAACCACAATCTACTTTTTTTTTAAATGGAACACCCTATATATTTTTAATTAATGAATTTTTCACGATATTTTAACTTAATATAATTTTATCTTAATTTAATGTTAATTTGTAGTCATTTTTTATGAACACTTAATATTTTTAACATATTTTTAGTTTACCAGTGATTGTCAATAGTTGTTTGTATGTTATTTCCATTTATTTATCTACATTTTAATGTCTCAATCTTTAGATAATATTCTGATTTTTATTTATTTCTTATTATTATTAAACGTCTTTATTTGCTGCTGATCTGTCCTATAGGACAGTTTATGCTGCAATTAAAGCGGAGCATCCAACATAAACACCCTATGGGTAAAACTAACAAGATTATTTTTAAATGTATCAGTAGTGTCGTAATGGGAAGAAGCACAACCCCCCTCCACTTTTTATGACCTTGACCTTGACCTAACCCGAATGACCTTGGATGACCTTGATCTAACCCGGATGACCTTGACCTTGGATGACCTTGAGCTAACCCGAATGACCTTGGATGACCTTGACCTAACCCGAATGACCTTGGATGACCTTGACCTAACCCAAACGCCCTTGACCTTGGATGACCTTGAGCTAACCCGAATGACCTTGACCGAACCCGAATGACCTTGACCTTGGATGACCTTGGACTTGACCTTGACCTTGACTTTGAACTTGCCCTTGACCTTGACTTTGAACTTGCCCTTGCGAATGACCTTGGATGACCTTGACCGAACCAGAATGACCTTGACCGACCCCGAATGACCTTGAATGACCTTGATCTAACCCGGATGACCTTGACCTTGGATGACCTTGAGCTAACCCGAATGACCTTGGATGACCTTGACCGAACCCAAACGCCCTTGACCTTGGATGACCTTGACCTAACCCAAACGCCCTTGACCTTGGATGACCTTGACCTAACCCGAATGACCTTGGATGACCTTGACCGAACCCGAACGCCCTTGACCTTGGATGACCTTGACCGAACCCGAACGCCCTTGACCGAACCCGAACGCCCTTGACCTTGGATGACCTTGACCTAACCCGAATGACCTTGACCTTGGATGACCTTGGACTTGACCTTGACCTTGACCTTGACTTTGAACTTGCCCTTGGTCTTGACCTTGACTTTGAGCTTGCCCTTGCGAATGACCTTGGATGACCTTGACCGAACCAGAATGACCTTGACCGACCCCGAATGACCTTGAATGACCTTGAATAACCCGAACGACCTTGACCGACCCCGAATGACCTTGAATAACCCGAACGACCTTGACCTTGGATGACCTTGAGTTGAACTTGACCTTGACCTTGAGTAATCCGGCCTTGACCTTGAACTTGACCTTCAGTCCTATGCAGGTGTTAATTTGACCTCGAATGACCTTGACCGTAATTTGTACCTTGAATGACCTTGGTCGCAAACGTATGCAGGTGTAAATTTAACCTTGAATGACCTTGTCCACAAACGTATGTAGTTGTTAAATTTGACCTTGAAATGACTTTGGTTGCGAACGTATTTAGTTGTTAATTTGACCTTAAATGCCCTTGGCAGCAAACCTATGCAGTTGTTTAAATTGACTTTCAAATGATTTTGGGTGCAAAGACGTGCTAGCCTCAATGTCAGGTCTTGAAAACAGGTGTGCTAAACTCGACGTGTGACGTCAAAACCCGTAGCCTTTAATGCAGGTATGCTAACATTGGCTTGACTTTGACCTTGAATACCCTTGGTATCAAACCTATGCAAGTGTTAAATTGACTTTCAAATGATTTTGGGTGCGAGAACATGCTAGCCTCAACGCCAGGCTTGCAAGCAGGTGTGCTAAACTCGTCGATAAATAATGTATAGGAAGAAGAATGAGATTTACAATATTCTGCAAAATACGGCTTTAGAGTAATTACCAAGTAATTCAAAACATGGTTAAAATAAACATAAAAAATATCTTTATTTCCCAATGGCATAACAGAATGAATTGAAAACACCGGCAACACAAAGGATTACAAAAAAAAATACAGTAAATCGTAGTTAACATAATATAGATATACACAGGTCGCTTGGGTTCTTTTCAACTGGCACTCGACATTCTTGGAATCAAAAATGTATTTTTATTATTATTATGTATTCATCTCGAATTCCCTTTGTGACGCCAAACTGTTGTATGCCCTTCTGACGTCACACGTCGAGGTAGCCTTCAATGCAGGTGTGCTAGCCTCGACATTGAATGTGCGACAACGACCTACAATGACATTGAAATGTATTCTAAAGGTTGTTAGCATGTTCAAAACTTCACGATCATCTGGCAACACTGCAAGACTTTCACGTTGACCAAATCAATACAAAATCTTAAACCGTGCTAGCAGGATGCACCTTGCAACACACGCATCCGTTCCACCGCCTTGTCGATGTTGCCGAATGTTTACGATTGTAGAAAATGGTCAGATTTTTTTGTTATGTCATCCGTATTACATAATTTATTGTAAATTGGATATCTTGAGAATTGGGTATTGGATTCATGTTTTAAAGATTTCCAGCAACTTTAATTAAAAAAAAAATGCTTAAAATAATAGTAGCATCGCGAACCGCCACACTTTTAAAATTTAGAAAATGTCAACATTAAACTACAATAATTTCTATATGCATGCATGCGTGCCTATAAAGCATAGTACTCGCAAAAATCATGACAAAATTTGACAATGAAAGGGAGAGATATATTTTATAATTTTATCGGCGTTCTCTATTGAAACGTTTCGAATATACCTGCTGTGTAGCCTACGGGTTCGCTCTGGCTTATCTCCGCGTACAATTCTTGATTAAAAAATATCGTTAATAAATAATAAACTTTTACTTTTAATACTTCATTTGCTATTCTATTGTCAACAAAGCAACATGCAGAGTAATAAAGTTAAATTTAGGCTCTTGCAAATGTCTGATGAAGATGTCTTTGGTTTTCGAAATGTTGGAAAAGGATGGTATATTGGGAACATTCCTATATCCTTTAGTGAAGATATTTTAATTATTGACAGCGAGCAGTATACATTAACAGATGGGCTGTTGGATTTATTAACCCTTCAGCGCCCGAAAAAATATTCGAGCCTGGAACTTATTAAATATAAACAAATTTTATTATTATCAAATTCACATAGACGTGGCTTTGAACGAAATTCACATATCCGCTCAAGTAAAGGCTTTAAATACGTCAATATCATACGCAAACTGTTTCCACCAAAAAGAAAAAACCACACAAAAAGTAGTACATGCCAAAAAATGCTAAAACACAGCGGTTACAGCAGCTGGAGTCAAAGATAATTAAAGCCTATAAAAATTTCCTGTATTTCTTATAGATGATTATAGCTGATAAATCTTTGTACTTAATAGCTATTGTGTCTGTAATATTAATATCAGTTTAATTATCTTATTTTTGTTTTTTTAATGCACAAATATACCAGTATTCTACGTTAAAATTTTAGCGAAACTTTTCAATATATTATGTGCAACCATGGAGAAATTCTTTTAGCTCGGAATTGAATAATATGCTTCTCGTTTGTTTCTCACTAGTTTTAGACTGTGTTAGGTTAAAAAATAAGAAAAAATAATAAAATAGGTCATAAGACATTCAACATAGATTTGTTTAAAGAAGTAGACATAAAAAATCGTTAGCTTAGGTGTATCGGCTCTGCATATCCATCAATATTACTCTGCGATCAACTGAAAAAAGATGTTGTTTTGCCGAGCAGACTGAACTTTTAGCTTGGAATTGAATGGTATATGCATCTTTTTCGTTTCTCAGTAATGTTGAAAACTAACGTCCGTAAAATATATTTTCGACAGAGAGTTCAAAATAAAAAAAAACTCCCAAGTCAAAATATTTTCCCCGGAGCGTCTGTTTCGGCCTTGCATCTCCATCCGGGGGGGGGGGGGGGTGTTTTGGTGTTTCTATCAGAGAAGAAAAATAAAAAAAAAATATATATGTACGGCCAAGATGACCTCTCAATCCATATAACTCTGCGAAAACCTAAAAAAAATGTTGTATTCCCTAGCAGATAGTTTTGGAACTTAGTTTATAACCATTTTTCTTTATCATTTAATTTAACTAGACGAAAATGTAATAAATTAGTTTTTGTTTATCTTTATAGAAACACGTGTACCTACATCAAATTTATGATTATCTTTGAGGTCAATTGAGGCAAACTTGAGTTAAATATGGAATTTAATACAGTTTTGATTACCTACTATAAAAAAAAAAAAACCGAACACTTGGCATGTCAATGTCAATTATAAAAGGTGTTTAACCAATACATGAAGGTAATTTACTTATCCCTCCATTTTAGGTTAAAAATGAAAAAAGTTCCTGTGTAGGTATAAATTTTTAGGTAGATACTACGATGCTGTCATAAACGACGGCGAATTTTCTCCACCATTTAATTATTCTAGGTACCTACGTTAAATCTATGGAGATCTTGAGGTTAGAAGCCCGAACGCAATTCATTGGTTTCGGTCCCAGTTTGGCAACGGAGATTCAGCTTTACAAATTGGCCGTAAGCAGCGCAGCGCTAGCCTAGAGCTTGAAAATGCATTGGCTCTTATGAGAGCGATACCTATTTTTATTAAAATTAGTTCTTTGGAGAACAAATAACGACTTTTATATGAATTTATAGTTACTTGACATACTTATTTTAAAATTCAGCCTCTATGAACTTCCAACGACGCTTGGTTTTTAAAATACAGTGAGTTCTTTGGAGAACAAATAACGACTTTTATATGAATTTATAGTTACTTTGACATACTTATTTTAAAATTCAGCCTCTATGAACTTCCAACGACGCTTGGTTTTTAAAATACAGTGTATTAAAGGTTCGAAGACAAAGAAATTTCTATAATGTATTTAAAGTTGCCTATACTATACAACGATAATCTATTACCGTCAAGTGCAAAATTTATAACAGTAGGTAGTAAATGTAGGGAAAACAGTATTTATAAAATCGACACCACATTTTCATGAGTTTGATATCCTTTACTTAATTATTATGGTTTATAAGCTAACTTTAACTTACGTTTGGAGCTATGAAACGGTTTTGATTGTCTTGACCTAGTTCTTTCTTAAGCTTTGTAGCGGAAGAATATACTGTTTCATACCCAGGCGTGTGCCTAGACAGAACAGAAGTTTTAAGAATGAGAGTTCAAATGAATAATTTACAATGTCACTGTCAAATTTGGTATTTTTATGGATTAGTAATAGGAAGGGGTTTAACAATGATTCATTACTTTTACTAGATTATAGAGATCTTGAGGTTAGGAGCCCAAACGAGGGCATTGGTTGCGGTCCCAATTTTGCATCGGTAATTCAGCTTTACAAGTCTCGCAGCCTTGATGCGAATTTACCAATTATTCCCTTTGTGACGCCAAACTGTTGTAGGCCCTTCTGACGTCACACGTCGAGGTAGCCTTCAATGCAGGTGTGCTAGCCTCGACATTGAATGTGCGACGACGACTTACAATGACATTGAAATGCATTCTTAAGGTTGTGTTAGCATGTTCAAAACTTCACGATCATCTGGCAACACTGCAAGACTTTCACGTTGACCAAATCAATACAAAATCTTAAACCGTGCTAGCAAGATGCACCTTGCAACACACGGATCCATTCGACCGCCTTGTCGATGTTGCCGAATGTTTACGATTGTAGAAAATGGTCAGATTTTTTTGTTATGTCATCCGTATTAATTAATTAATTAATTATTAATTGGAGATTGAGCATATTTGGGTTTAATAATCGACATAAACTTAAGCCTTGATTTTAGTGCAAATTTACCAATTACTCAAAACAAAAAATTAAGTGTTTAGCAAAAATTTATTATGAAACTGACATAAATCACAAAATTGTAAAGGTGAGATTTGAGGGCGTATATAGGTTTAAATAAATTCTTTGCCAAGAAGTAATAAAAATAAATCATTTTATGTTGTTTTTTGAACACAATTTATAACTTAAAAAGCACTTACCCCCACTACATTTATCTGCTTGCCTGCTTATTTCCTCAATACAAGTAACATGTAAGTATATCGAGGGAATCACACTTGCGACTTTTTTTTTTAGCACTAAGTACACCAATTAAAACTTAAATGAGACAAAAGTTTTTTGTATGGGAACTTTCCCAAAATAATTAGGAAAGCCAATAATGTATCACTTCAAAATTTACATGGCAATTCCTATGTCCTGCCTCACGGTGCAACACCCGGTATACCACAAAACATTGCTTTTTATCATTAACGACTATAGATATTCACGACTCATTTTTAAGTTATAATATATTAAATTTAATGGCTCAGTTTAACCTATATGTACGCACAAAACACGCTGAAAAATGATCGAATACTAAAGTTCAAGATGTTAGCAGGTAGCAGGTAGTTCCCTTCAAACGGTGTGATAAAACTAAACGATCGACCTCAGTAGACAGGTACCTATTATTTGTCAGTGCTGGCGTTACTCCAGTAAATATGTATAAAATTTAAAAATTCTATTTACTACATTTTTTACAACAAAATGAGATAAATATTGTATCATGTAGACCTCGATCATCTCTCTATAAAATCACATGCCCCGTTTTTACCAAAAGTACACAAATCCTTGTATAATGGTGTGGTGAAATCAGGAATTTCAACCAAAGAGTAACAAATCCGTGAACTATTAATTTTCGTCAATTTCAGCGGAATTTCTCTCAAAAAGCAACAAATCCATGCAGAAAATACGAGCGCAGTGTTATAACCCATGCAAAAGTGAACAAATCCAGAGGTATTTCAGAACTTTCCCAAGTTGGATTACTGATAAAATAGGTTTTTGTTTATTTGTAATTTTTTCTAAGTTGATTTAATAAATATTATAGTATAGTATCAGTTTTCCATGTCTCTAAGTGTAGATACATTGTTAATAAATTATTGTCAGCAACCCTATGATAAAAAATATCGTCGCACACCACTGTGAAGCCATAAGCTGAAAGCGTCAAAGTTTTATTTTTACCCTGAACTGAACCAAGCTTTTGTCTGTATCCATAAACATAAGATGAGTGTGACAGAGATGGTATGATTTCGCAGAAAAACAACAAGAAGGTAGGTAGAAGGTTTAACCTGAATTTTATTGTACGGTCTTGGAATATAGCAGTCTTTTCTCTCGAAAATTATTCGTATTTACAGAAAAAATATTTTTTTATCCTATACAGGGTGATTGATAGTGGATGGCCTATTAGACGTTTTGGACGAACTAACCAACGGATCACTTTGAAAATTTGGTTACATGCATAAGTGGACGTGCTCTCTTCTTTAAAAATATTTTTAACTATGCAGTGTTGCCGGTTCTACTAAAAAGTACTAGCTACTTTGATATTTTAAATGGAATACCCTGTATATTAATTTTTTTTTTACAATCCTTATTAATTTCTTAATAACTTCCCTTAATATTTTCCTATACCTATCTGTCATCGTTTTCGAGATAATAATTAATTTCTTTCTTTTTTTTTTTTCGCAAAACATGACCTTTAAAAACTGCCGATATTCTTGACTTCGTGACAGATTAGAACATGGATATTTGGCGGAAAATTAAGTAATATCCAAAGACATATTACTTTGTATCGATATCTTAATTATTATAGTACAGGGTGTTTCAAAAATGCAAATATTTTGATGATTTGGAAAAATTATCAAAATTATACTTTTGTTAATGGAACACCCTGTATTTTATCTCTGATCCTAAAAGCTGTTAAAATTTTCTATCTTTCTATGTATCATGTTCCTATACCCATCTAGAATAGTTTTTGACTTAGGAGCATTTATTTGACAAATTTAATTCTTTCAATGAACAACAAGAAATTTAAACGAATTCAAAGCAATTGAGTACATTTTTAAAATCTTAAGAATACTTAACCAAATTAAGTTGTTGCGTATCTACAGGGCGACATACAAATAATTTTCCTTTCACTTTTTACAAAACTACTAAAAAAATTTTAATAATACCTAATTAATTTTTAATAAATGTTCAAAATGTTGCCCGTTGACATCTAAGCATTTTAGAACTCGAGTATTGACACCATTTGAAGTAGTTAGTCTAAGTTCATCAGCATCTAAACTTTGAAAAGCGCGATTCACCCGATCTTCCAACTCTTCCTTTGAATTAACTGGTGTTTTGTAGACAATTTCTTTGATAGTACCTCAAAGGTAAAAATCCAAAGGCGTCAAGCCTGGGGACCTTGCAGGCCAATTCCAAGGTCCTAAACGACTGAACCAGCGATCTTCAAAAATTCTCCGTATTTCCGCACTTACTTCGGCAGTGCAATGTGCGGGAGCCCCGTCAAGTTGATACCAGCTACTGCGATACTGAGCAAGAGGAAGATTGTCCACGAAATTTTCAACAAACGTAGTTAAAATTTCTAAGTATTATCCATTTTTGAAACACCCTGTACTATAATAATTAAGATATCGACACAAAGTAATATGTCTTTGGATATTACTTAACTTTCCACCAAATTTCCATGTTCTAATCTGTCACGAAGTCAAGAATATCGACAGTTTTTAAAGGTCATGTTTTGCGAAAAAAAAAGAAAGAAATTAATTATTATCTCGAAAACGATGACAGATAGGTATAGGAAAATATTAAGAGAAGTTATTAAGAAATTAATAAGGATTGTAAAAAAAAATTAATATACAGGGTATTCCATTTAAAATATCAAAGTAGCTAGTACTTTTTAGTAGAACCAGCAACACTGCATAGTTAAAAATATTTTTAAAGAAGAGAGCACGTCCACTTATGCATGTAGCCAAATTTTCAAAGTGATCCGTTGGTTAGTTCGTCCAAAACGTCTAATAGGCCATCCACTATCAATCACCCTGTAGAATGAGATACCACAAACAAATATCAATCAAAGATTTTTAATTTAAGAGCCATGAAAATTACATAATTATTATTATTAAATATACATGGATGATTGGCTATGATATTTTATAGATTGAATTAATGGATTTTAAAAATTCATTGTAAAAGATACGTTTTATACTGGGTGTTGCACCGTAGGACGGAACATAGGAATTCCCGTGTAAATTTTGAAGTGGTCAATTATTGACTTCCCTAATTATTTTAACAATAAAATGTATTAGGGTTTATTGAAAAGCACGAAAGTTGTACTCAAAGAATACACCTTAACCCTTTTACGACCACCTAAGCATTCAATACCTTTCCCATAGCATCTTTTTATTTTCATGTTATGTTTTTTCCTTGTCCCAGAGAATATGCGCACTTCTTTTACCTTGAGACCAGTTGTTGCTGTAGACGTTTTTTGATAGAATACCGCATTTTTACTGTTTAAGATTTAGGCCCTTTAATTTTTTTTTTAATTTATTTTTCTTGTGGCAATTTGGCTTTAGACAGGGTGTTGAGAATTCCTCACAGCTTGAATAGCTATCACTTCGCAAACGTTTTTCTGCTTTATACCTTTGCTTATACATACCTGAAGTATTTTTTCATTTTCTTCTGCGTAAGATTTTGCTTGAACTGGTATTAAATCATGTTGTTCTGGTTGTTGTAAAGATGGTGGAATGAGTGTATCCTCAGCATACGGTTCAAAAGAACTGAAAAATTCGGCTATGCTCTGGATCGTAGAGACTGTGGCATTCTCATCATCGAAGGGGGTTGTATTTACTGGCACTGATTGTATTTCCATTACACCTGCTGTACTCTCCTCCTGGTGAATAGCTTCTACTATAGGACTTTCCAAAATGTCTGCCCCATCAGCTTCAATTTCAAGCAGGGACTCTGGTTCGATCATGACTAATTCTGGTTAGATCATGACTGTTTCAGGGTCCGACTGAGAGGATGGGAGAGGTGAAACTAATTGTGGAAGAGTAACACATTCATACAAAATATCCTTCACATCGGGGATATCTAAGGATGGAGTATGGAGGCAAAAATCGTTTACCGTCGCGGCTGGGATAGTCTTATTTGTAGTCGAACTGGAACGCGCACTAATTATTTTTGATAAACGCATTATAATAGCCAATCATCCATGTATATTTAATAATAATAATTATGTAATTTTCATGGCTCTTAAATTAAAAATCTTTGATTGATATTTGTTTGTGGTATCTCATTCTACAGGGTGATTGATAGTGGATGGCCTATTAGACGTTTTGGACGAACTAACCAACGGATCACTTTGAAAATTTGGTTACATGCATAAGTGGACGTGCTCTCTTCTTTAAAAATATTTTTAACTATGCAGTGTTGCTGGTTCTACTAAAAAGTACTAGCTACTTTGATATTTTAAATGGAATACCCTGTATATTAATTTTTTTTTTTACAATCCTTATTAATTTCTTAATAACTTCCCTTAATATTTTCCTATACCTATCTGTCATCGTTTTCGAGATAATAATTAATTTCTTTCTTTTTTTTTCGCAAAACATGACCTTTAAAAACTGCCGATATTCTTGACTTCGTGACAGATTAGAACATGGATATTTGGCGGAAAATTAAGTAATATCCAAAGACATATTACTTTGTATCGATATCTTAATTATTATAGTACAGGGTGTTTCAAAAATGCAAATATTTTGATGATTTGGAAAAATTATCAAAATTATACTTTTGTTAATGGAACACCCTGTATTTTATCTCTGATCCTAATCTCATTCTACAGGGTGATTGATAGTGGATGGCCTATTAGACGTTTTGGACGAACTAACCAACGGATCACTTTGAAAATTTGGTTGCATGCATAAGTAGACGTGCTCTCTCCTTTAAAAATAATTTTAACTATGCAGTGTTGCTGGTTCTACTAAAAAGTACTAGCTACTTTGATATTTTAAATGGAATACCCTGTATATTAATTTTTTTTACAATCCTTATTAATTTCTTAATAACTTCTCTTAATATTTTCCTATACCTATCTGTCATCGTTTTCGAGATAATAATTAATTTCTTTCTTTTTTTCACAAAACATGACCTTTAAAAACTGCCGATATTTTTGACTTCGTGACAGATTAGAACATGGAAATTTGGTGGAAAGTTAAGTAATATCCAAAGACATATTACTTTGTGTCGATATCTTAATTATTATAGTACAGGGTGTTTCAAAAATGCAAATATTTTGATGATTTGGAAAAATTATCAAAATTATACTTTTGTTAATGGAACACCCTGTATTTTATCTCTGATCCTAAAAGCTGTTAAAATTTTCTATCTTTCGATGTATCATATTCCTATACCCATCTAGAATAGTTTTTGACTTAGGAGCATTTATTTGACAAATTTAATTCTTACAGATAACAATCGTTATGACTTTTCAGTCGAATTTAACAAGTAGCCTATGAAAACTCTTGTTTTGAAATGGTTGACATTCTGCTATTATTCATTTGGTTTATTTGTCAGTTAGTTTATTTAACAAGTCTATTTTAAAGTTTTAAGAAAAATGGAAGAAAACAACAACTATTCAAATACAGTACTTATGAATTTATTTGTTTTACATGGTCAGTGTGATAAGATAATTAGCCATACTTGCAGAAGATTCAACGAAATGTATCCAAATTTGCCATCAATGAGCAACAAGAAATTTAAACGAATTCAAAGCAATTTTCAAAATTTTGGATCGTCGTTGAAAGTTACTAGAAATTTACCCAGACCTGTAACGTCCAACGAGGAAAATGAAATAAATGTTTTGGCCTATGTTCATGCATATCCACAGTCTTCAATAAGATGTGCCAAAGAAGATTTGGGTTTAACCTATTATTATTGTGTACAAGAAATATTGTCCAAACATAATATGCATGATTATAAGTTTACCAAAGTTCAATTTCTTAAGCCAGAGGACTTTCCACAAAGAGTTTTGTTTTGCGAAAGCTTAATAGTTCATATTCAGGAAGACCCACAATTCTTTCAGAAAATTATTTGGAGTGATGAATCCAAATTTTTTCGCGAAGGAATTTTTAATAGGAAAAATATTCATTATTGGACAGAACAAAATCCCCATGTTACAAGAGATTCAGCATTTCAAGAAAAATTTGGATTTAATGTTTTTTTTTTTAATGATGGACGACAAGATTCGATATTTGATGTATGATGAAAACTTAACTTCCAGATAATACTTAGAAATTTTAACTACGTTTGTTGAAAATTTCGTGGACAATCTTCCTCTTGCTCAGTATCGCAGTAGCTGGTATCAACTTGACGGGGCTCCCGCACATTGCACTGCCGAAGTAAGTGCGGAAATACGGAGAATTTTTGAAGATCGCTGGTTCAGGCGTTTAGGACCTTGGAATTGGCCTGCAAGGTCCCCGGACTTGACGCCTTTGGATTTTTACCTTTGGGGTACTATCAAAGAAATTGTCTACAAAACACCAGTTAATTCAGAGGAAGAGTTGGAAGATCGGGTGAATCGCGCTTTTCAAAGTTTAGATGCTGATGAACTTAGACTAACTACTTCAAATGGTGTCAATACTCGAGTTCTAAAATGCTTAGATGTCAACGGGCAACATTTTGAACATTTATTAAAAATTAATTAGGTATTATTAAAATTTTTTTAGTAGTTTTGTAAAAAGTGAAAGGAAAATTATTTGTATGTCGCCCTGTAGATACGCAACAACTTAATTTGGTTAAGTATTCTTAAGATTTTAAAAATGTACTCAATTGCTTTGAATTCGTTTAAATTTCTTGTTGTTCATTGAAAGAATTAAATTTGTCAAATAAATGCTCCTAAGTCAAAAACTATTCTAGATGGGTATAGGAACATGATACATAGAAAGATAGAAAATTTTAAAAGCTTTTAGGATCAGAGATAAAATACAGGGTGTTCCATTAACAAAAGTATAATTTCGATAATTTTTCCAAATCATCAAAATATTTGCATTTTTGAAACACCCTGTACTATAATAATTAAGATATCGATACAAAGTAATATGTCTTTGGATATTACTTAATTTTCCGCCAAATATCCATGTTCTAATCTGTCACGAAGTCAAGAATATCGGCAGTTTTTAAAGGTCATGTTTTGCGAAAAAAAAAGAAAGAAATTAATTATTATCTCGAAAACGATGACAGATAGGTATAGGAAAATATTAAGGGAAGTTATTAAGAAATTAATAAGGATTGTAAAAAAAAATTAATATACAGGGTATTCCATTTAAAATATCAAAGTAGCTAGTACTTTTTAGTAGAACCGGCAACACTGCATAGTTAAAAATTATTTTAAAGGAGAGAGCACGTCCACTTATGCATGTAACCAAATTTTCAAAGTGATCCGTTGGTTAGTTCGTCCAAAACGTCTAATAGGCCATCCACTATCAATCACCCTGTATAGGATAAAAAAATACTTTTTCTGTAAATACGAATAATTTTCGAGAGAAAAGACTGCTATATTCCAAGACCGTACAATAAAATTCAGGTTAAACCTTCTACCTACCTTCTTGTTGTTTTTCTGCGAAATCATACCATCTCTGTCACACTCATCTTATGTTTATGGATACAGACAAAAGCTTGGTTCAGTTCAGGGTAAAAATAAAACTTTGACGCTTTCAGCTTATGGCTTCACAGTGGTGTGCGACGATATTTTTTATCATAGGGTTGCTGACAATAATTTATTAACAATGTATCTACACTTAGAGACATGGAAAACTGATACTATACTATAATATTTATTAAATCAACTTAGAAAAAATTACAAATAAACAAACACCTATTTTATCAGTAATCCAACTTGGGAAAGTTCTGAAATACCTCTGGATTTGTTCACTTTTGCATGGGTTATAACACTGCGCTCGTATTTTCTGCATGGATTTGTTGCTTTTTGAGAGAAATTCCGCTGAAATTGACGAAAATTAATAGTTCACGGATTTGTTACTCTTTGGTTGAAATTCCTGTTTTCACCACACCATTATACAAGGATTTGTGTACTTTTGGTAAAAACGGGGCATGTGATTTTATAGAGAGATGATCGAGGTCTACATGATACAATATTTATCTCATTTTGTTGTAAAAAATGTAGTAAATAGAATTTTTAAATTTTATACATATTTACTGGAGTAACGCCAGCACTGACAAATAATAGGTACCTGTCTACTGAGGTCGATCGTTTAGTTTTATCACACCGTTTGAAGGGAATTACCTGCTACCTGCTAACATCTTGGACTTTAGTATTCGATCATTTTTCAGCGTGTTTGTGCGTACATATAGGTTAAACTGAGCCATTAAATTTAATAAATTATAACTTAAAAATGAGTCGTGAATATCTATAGTCGTTAATGATAAAAAGCAATGTTTTGTGGTATACCGGGTGTTGCACCGTGAGGCAGGACATAGGAATTGCCATGTAAATTTTGAAGCGATACATTATTGGCTTTCCTAATTATTTTAGGAAAGTTCCCATACAAAAAACTTTTGTCTCATTTAAGTTTTAATTGGTGTACTTAGTGCTAAAAAAAAAAGTCGCAAGTGTGATTCCCTCGATATACTTACATGTTACTTGTATTGAGGAAATAAGCAGGCAAGCAGATAAATGTAGTGGGGGTAAGTGCTTTTTAAGTTATAAATTGTGTTCAAAAAACAACATAAAATGATTTATTTTTATTACTTCTTGGTAAAGAATTTATTTAAACCTATATACGCCCTCAAATCTCACCTTTACAATTTTGTGATTTATGTCAGTTTCATAGTTCTTGAGGTAGGAGACCGATCGGCAATGGCAGTATTTAAAATTAAGTTTTTGTCGATTATTAAACCCAAATATGCTCAATCTCCAATTAATAATTAATTAATTAATTAATACGGATGACATAACAAAAAAATCTGACCATTTTCTACAATCGTAAACATTCGGCAACATCGACAAGGCGGTGGAACGGATGAGTGTGTTGCAAGGTGCATCCTGCTAGCACGGTTTAAGATTTTGTATTGATTTGGTCAACGTGAAAGTCTTGCAGTGTTGCCAGATAATCGTGAAGTTTTGAACATGCTAACACAACCTTAAGAATGCATTTCAATGTCATTGTAGGTCGTTGTCGCACATTCAATGTCGAGGCTAGCACACCTGCATTAAAGGCTACCTCGACGTGTGACGTCAGAAGGGCCTACAACAGTTTGGCGTCACAAAGGGAATAATTGGTAAATTCGCATCAAGGCTGCGAGACTTGTAAAGCTGAATTACCGATGCAAAATTGGGACCGCAACCAATGCCCTCGTTTGGGCTCCTAACCTCAAGATCTCTATAATCTAGTAAAAGTAATGAATCATTGTTAAACCCCTTCCTATTACTAATCCATAAAAATACCAAATTTGACAGTGACATTGTAAATTATTCATTTGAACTCTCATTCTTAAAACTTCTGTTCTGTCTAGGCACACGCCTGGGTATGAAACAGTATAATATTCTTCCGCTACAAAGCTTAAGAAAGAACTAGGTCAAGACAATCAAAACCGTTTCATAGCTCCAAACGTAAGTTAAAGTTAGCTTATAAACCATAATAATTAAGTAAAGGATATCAAACTCATGAAAATATGGTGTCGATTTTATAAATACTGTTTTCCCTACATTTACTACCTACTGTTATAAATTTTGCACTTGACGGTAATAGATTATCGTTGTATAGTATAGGCAACTTTAAATACATTATAGAAATTTCTTTGTCTTCGAACCTTTAATACACTGTATTTTAAAAACCAAGCGTCGTTGGAAGTTCATAGAGGCTGAATTTTAAAATAAGTATGTCAAAGTAACTATAAATTCATATAAAAGTCGTTATTTGTTCTCCAAAGAACTCACTGTATTTTAAAAACCAAGCGTCGTTGGAAGTTCATAGAGGCTGAATTTTAAAATAAGTATGTCAAGTAACTATAAATTCATATAAAAGTCGTTATTTGTTCTCCAAAGAACTAATTTTAATAAAAATAGGTATCGCTCTCATAAGAGCCAATGCATTTTCAAGCTCTAGGCTAGCGCTGCGCTGCTTACGGCCAATTTATAAAGCTGAATCTCCGTTGCAAAACTGGGACCGAAACCAATGAATTGCGTTCGGGCTTCTAACCTCAAGATCTCCATAGATTTAACGTAGGTACCTAGAATAATTAAATGGTGGAGAAAATTCGCCGTCGTTTATGACAGCATCGTAGTATCTACCTAAAAATTTATACCTACACAGGAACTTTTTTCATTTTTAACCTAAAATGGAGGGATAAGTAAATTACCTTCATGTATTGGTTAAACACCTTTTATAATTGACATTGACATGCCAAGTGTTCGGTTTTTTTTTTTTATAGTAGGTAATCAAAACTGTATTAAATTTCATATTTAACTCAAGTTTGCCTCAATTGACCTCAAAGATAATCATAAATTTGATGTAGGTACACGTGTTTCTATAAAGATAAACAAAAACTAATTTATTACATTTTCGTCTAGTTAAATTAAATGATAAAGAAAAATGGTTATAAACTAAGTTCCAAAACTATCTGCTAGGGAATACAACATTTTTTTTAGGTTTTCGCAGAGTTATATGGATTGAGAGGTCATCTTGGCCGTACATATATATTTTTTTTTATTTTTCTTCTCTGATAGAAACACCAAACCCCCCCCCCCCCCCCCGGATGGAGATGCAAGGCCGAAACAGACGCTCCGGGGAAAATATTTTGACTTGGGAGTTTTTTTTTATTTTGAACTCTCTGTCGAAAATATATTTTACGGACGTTAGTTTTCAACATTACTGAGAAACGAAAAAGATGCATATACCATTCAATTCCAAGCTAAAAGTTCAGTCTGCTCGGGAAAACAACATCTTTTTTCAGTTGATCGCAGAGTAATATTGATGGATATGCAGAGCCGATACACCTAAGCTAACGATTTTTTATGTCTACTTCTTTAAACAAATCTATGTTGAATGTCTTATGACCTATTTTATTATTTTTTCTTATTTTTTAACCTAACACAGTCTAAAACTAGTGAGAAACAAACGAGAAGCATATTATTCAATTCCGAGCTAAAAGAATTTCTCCATGGTTGCACATAATATATTGAAAAGTTTCGCTAAAATTTTAACGTAGAATACTGGTATATTTGTGCATTAAAAAAACAAAAATAAGATAATTAAACTGATATTTATATTACAGACACAAAAGCTATTAAGTACAAAGATTTATCAGCTATAATCATCTATAAGAAATACAGGAAATTTTTATAGGCTTTAATTATCTTTGACTCCAGCTGCTGTAACCGCTGTGTTTCAGCATTTTTTGGCATGTACTACTTTTTGTGTGGTTTTTTCTTTTTGGTGGAAACAGTTTGCGTATGATATTGACGTATTTAAAGCCTTTACTTGAGCGGATATGTGAATTTCGTTCAAAGCCACGTCTATGTGAATTTGATAATAATAAAATTTGTTTATATTTAATAAGTTCCAGGCTCGAATATTTTTTCGGGCGCTGAAGGGTTAATAAATTCAACAGCCCATCTGTTAATGTATACTGCTCGCTGTCAATAATTAAAATATCTTCACTAAAGGATATAGGAATGTTCCCAATATACCATCCTTTTCCAACATTTCGAAAACCAAAGACATCTTCATCAGACATTTGCAAGAGCCTAAATTTAACTTTATTACTCTGCATGTTGCTTTGTTGACAATAGAATAGCAAATGAAGTATTAAAAGTAAAAGTTTATTATTTATTAACGATATTTTTTAATCAAGAATTGTACGCGGAGATAAGCCAGAGCGAACCCGTAGGCTACACAGCAGGTATATTCGAAACGTTTCAATAGAGAACGCCGATAAAATTATAAAATATATCTCTCCCTTTCATTGTCAAATTTTGTCATGATTTTTGCGAGTACTATGCTTTATAGGCACGCATGCATGCATATAGAAATTATTGTAGTTTAATGTTGACATTTTCTAAATTTTAAAAGTGTGGCGGTTCGCGATGCTACTATTATTTTAAGCATTTTTTTTTTAATTAAAGTTGCTGGAAATCTTTAAAACATGAATCCAATACCCAATTCTCAAGATATCCAATTTACAATAAATTATGTAATACGGATGACATAACAAAAAAATCTGACCATTTTCTACAATCGTAAACATTCGGCAACATCGACAAGGCGGTGGAACGGATGCGTGTGTTGCAAGGTGCATCCTGCTAGCACGGTTTAAGATTTTGTATTGATTTGGTCAACGTGAAAGTCTTGCAGTGTTGCCAGATGATCGTGAAGTTTTGAACATGCTAACAACCTTTAGAATACATTTCAATGTCATTGTAGGTCGTTGTCGCACATTCAATGTCGAGGCTAGCACACCTGCATTGAAGGCTACCTCGACGTGTGACGTCAGAAGGGCATACAACAGTTTGGCGTCACAAAGGGAATTCGAGATGAATACCTGAGACGGGGTGCCTTCTTTAAAAATACATTTTTGATTCCAAGAATGTCGAGTGCCAGTTGAAAAGAACCCAAGCGACCTGTGTATATCTATATTATGTTAACTACGATTTACTGTATTTTTTTTTGTAATCCTTTGTGTTGCCGGTGTTTTCAATTCATTCTGTTATTGGGAAATAAAGATATTTTTTATGTTTATTTTAACCATGTTTTGAATTACTTGGTAATTACTCTAAAGCCGTATTTTGCAGAATATTGTAAATCTCATTCTTCTTCCTATACATTATTTATCGACGAGTTTAGCACACCTGCTTGCAAGACCTGGCGTTGAGGCTAGCATGTTCTCGCACCCAAAATCATTTGAAAGTCAATTTAACACTTGCATAGGTTTTATACCAAGGGTATTCAAGGTCAAAGTCAAGCCAATGTTAGCATACCTGCATTAAAGGCTACGGGTTTTGACGTCACACGTCGAGTTTAGCACACCTGTTTTCAAGACCTGACATTGAGGCTAGCACGTCTTTGCACCCAAAATCATTTGAAAGTCAATTTAAACAACTGCATAGGTTTGCTGCCAAGGGCATTTAAGGTCAAATTAACAACTAAATACGTTCGCAACCAAAGTCATTTCAAGGTCAAATTTAACAACTACATACGTTTGTGGACAAGGTCATTCAAGGTTAAATTTACACCTGCATACGTTTGCGACCAAGGTCATTCAAGGTACAAATTACGGTCAAGGTCATTCGAGGTCAAATTAACACCTGCATAGGACTGAAGGTCAAGCTCAAGGTCAAGGCCGGATTACTCAAGGTCAAGGTCAAGTTCAACTCAAGGTCATCCAAGGTCAAGGTCGTTCGGGTTATTCAAGGTCATTCAAGGTCATTCGGGGTCGGTCAAGGTCGTTCGGGTTATTCAAGGTCATTCAAGGTCATTCGGGGTCGGTCAAGGTCATTCTGGTTCGGTCAAGGTCATCCAAGGTCATTCGCAAGGGCAAGTTCAAAGTCAAGGTCAAGACCAAGGGCAAGTTCAAAGTCAAGGTCAAGGTCAAATCCAAGGTCATCCAAGGTCAAGGTCATCCAAGGTCAAGGGCGTTCGGGTTCGGTCAAGGTCATCCAAGGTCAAGGGCGTTCGGGTTCGGTCAAGGTCATCCAAGGTCAAGGGCGTTCGGGTTCGGTCAAGGTCATCCAAGGTCATTCGGATTAGGTCAAGGTCATCCAAGGTCAAGGGCGTTTGGGTTAGGTCAAGGTCATCCAAGGTCAAGGGCGTTCGGGTTCGGTCAAGGTCATCCAAGGTCATTCGGGTTAGGTCAAGGTCATCCAAGGTCATTCGGGTTAGCTCAAGGTCATCCAAGGTCATTCGGGTTAGCTCAAGGTCATCCAAGGTCAAGGTCATCCGGGTTAGATCAAGGTCATCCAAGGTCATTCGGGTTAGGTCAAGGTCAAGGTCATAAAAAGTGGAGGGGGGTTGTGCTTCTTCCCATTACGACACTACTTGTATCTATTCTCCATGTTTAGCCATTTTAAATTTCGAAAGTACAATCCTATGTGATCATACTTTCTAAGACCATATATAAATCTTACATTACACAATAATTTTGTAAAATTTGGAGTCTCTTTTTCATAACCCTGTCCAAGCATGGGTAATAAAGTATTAGGCCATAATAAATTAAAGGCAGAAGAATATGTTCACATAGCTTTTTTCGTGTTATAAAGTTTATTATATATTTATTACTGTAGAGTTTTTTAAATACTAAATATGCCCTTCTAAACAACCCATAATCAGTGAACCTTAACTCGCTATCAAGCACGACCTTCAAATTTTTGGCCGTTTTAACAAAAACTAATTTTTGATTATCAAGAGTTATGTTGAGGTCGTCATTAAGAGAGTTATAATCTTTCTTAGGACAGAATAACATTAGTTCAGTCTTCTGTGAATTTGGCCTATAAAATTGCGGCTCTGACAAAATTTACTTATTCTCCAAACTTTGATTTAGGTTAATACTGGCAATGTCGGTATCATCAGGCTTAAAACTAAAGTAAATCTGAGTATCGTCGGCGTATGAGTGAATATATACATTGTTTGCCTGGCTACACAAGTCCATGGTATATAATATTATTATCAGGAATAAAAGCGAGCCTAAGATTGAGCTTTGTGGCACTCCGGAGCTGACCAACTGAAATCCTGACATATCATTACCAACTCTAATACTCTGAGATCAATTATTTAAGTATTGAAGCGAAATATCATTTGGTCCAAAATATTTCAACTTTGCGATCAACAATTCATGATTCACAGAATCGAACGCTTTCGACAGATCCAACAAAACAAGCACTTTATCTTGCCTTTCTCTCATCTCTCGCTCCTATAATATCATCTAGTATTTTTAATAAAGCAGTAGTGGTATGATTCTTTCGAAAACCGGATTGATTATTAGGCATTAAGTTATGGGAGTTGATATATTCAGTAAATTGCATGGCAACAGACTTATGGGTCTGAAGTCTTTATAGTATTATTGCTATAAAATTCTAAAGTTATTTTATCAGCAGTTATATTATTATTAAATACTGAAAGAAAATAATCATTTAATCTCTCTGTGTCGTTCAAAGGTTCAGGCAATTATAAATGTGAGCTTTGCGTAGGTAACGTTTATCTTTCTCAATTTTTTCTACAACTCATTGCTCTCTATTTCTCCATTGAACCTTAAGTAGGCTCTCTTTTCCATCTGTAGCGGAATTGACGTTAGCAATTCTGAATACATAGTTTAGGCACTGCTGTCTTTGTGCAGATTCCAACCTCTATATTCCATTTTCACTTGCACTTTACTCTAATTTGTAAATACTATGTAAATTATTATAGACTTGCGATGAGCGGAGCACAAATATTTTAGAGAAAACTTTTGAATCTTGAGTTTAAGTGGAATTAGGCGAGAGAGCGACGTGACTATTCTAAAAACAAACCCTTTCTCGTCAACCCCTTGCCGCACAACTCGTATCATCTTTTGCGACGTAATTTTCAGGGTACCGGTGCCGTATGAAGGCAATATTGCCAGATAAACTTATTCTTTTAATTGTTATAAGCCCTCTCTTTAACTGCGAGAGTAAAGTTCCGAAGATCTTTATATCGTAGCCAGTTCATATTTGTGTGATCTTTTTTATAAGTCGCATACGCTTTATCCCTATCAGACATAAGTATTTCAGTGGCAGAATTCAACCAAGGAGCAGGGGCTTTGTTCATTCGAACGGTCTTTATGGGAGCATGAATTTCAAAAAGACGTAGTAAGTTGTCATGAAGAAACAAACTTTATCTTCAATATTATTCATATAGAAAATGTCATCCCACGACAAAGTTGATAGATGATTATAGAAATTTTCCTCTTTAAAGCTATGAAAGTCGCGAAAAGTGTACAGTGTACATCCTTTGTGGAGGTCTATACTGTTGGATTTTTGAGGAGAGAATCAAAGCAAACACACGTGATGGCGGTTAGAAAACGACTACACTTTATTTGAGGTTAATTTGTGAGTTAATAGTGCCTGGTGGGAGCAATCAAAAGGACATCCAACATACCTAGTTGGTAAATAAACTTACAGATGGTGCCAGAGGGGTTGTATTTTAATTTTTAATACAGTTTTCCAACATGTACACCATTCCCACACAAATAAATAGATTACATATTTTAATTTTAGTGTGTGAAAACTTCCAAAAAAGATGGTAACAGCGATCTAGTATTGAGGTGACCAATCTTTAAACCATTTACGTTTCTATCATACATTATAATATGTATTTAATATTAATTTAATTTATATTATAATTAGCATAACACCCTTTTAGTTTAATATATATCGAAATCGCAAATGCCCAAGCACAAAAATATTTTCCTCATAACAATTAGTACCCAGCACCCAACAAAAACTAGGATATAAATATACAATACAAACTTACTAAAAAATACACGAACTACGAAAAATAGCATAATTTATTAAACACAGTTTTATTTACTACCTGGACCAACATATTTATTTATTTTTTTGTTAACTGATCATCTAGTGGATATGGTCTGTTTGTCAACTTTAGGCTTTTTATTGGTACTAGAAGGTGTTTGGGGAGCTTTTCTATTGTTATTTTCACGCTAACGTTTTTCAATGTCTTTTTCAAAAAATTTTGGGGGAAAAATCTTAGCAGGCATTTGATTAGTTAAATCAGTCTTAATATTGTCAATTACAACACTAACTTTATCATTGTCACAACAAATATTACCTAAATTTTCATTAAAGAGCTTTTCATTTACACTTAGATTATCCGCATCCTTACAACTAGCAGCAGGTGTGTCTCTAAAAAAGTCTTTTGTATTTGAGTTAGATAGACAAGGTGTTGATGGTGCGCTACTAGATTTAGAATTACGATCTACTGAGTCCCGGAACTCGTTTAGATTATCTAGTGGTATTTTTCTTAGTTGCTGTGCATTATACTGTGATCTAAGGATTTTGCTGGCAAGTTTCTAGCTCTAGCATGTTTAAGATGTTCTTGTAGAACCTTTAAATGTTGACGGTCCTCATAAGATAAGTCCTGAGCTATAAAAATATTTGAGCCTTTAGATAATAAATGCATTTTTAAGAACCTGCTCTTTTTAAAATATGAAAAAAACATCTATATTGATACGGTGGCCATTTTTTAATTTAATGGTGAGCAACACATAAGCGTTGTTAATGTCACAATCTTGGGTTCTAACCTTCAGCTGATTGTAAAAAAATATTTAATATAATATTCAATCAAATCATTGTAGGTACTGGTCATTTTTTTCTAAACCAAATACAATTAAATTGTTCTTCCCGAAATATCTCTCAAGTTTCAGTTGCTTGGCTTCTAATTTAGAACATCTATCACCCAACGTTTAGTATTCTGTTCATCAATTTTGTGAATTGCTTTTTGATTTTCAGAGGCAGTATGATCAGTAAGTTTTTTGGTCACAGTTGATTCCGTATGGTGAGCGAACTCTCTAATAGCTAGTTTATCAAGCAATTTGGTATTAGTTCTTCCATAATATTAATAAATACATTATGTTTACAACATTGGTGCCATCCAGGATGTTTGTTGTCGTTTTTTCTTTTTAAATCACCAGCGCAGATATTAAAAGAGTAATTACCCAATTATTACACTGTTTTTGCTTTTCACATTGACTGATTTTCCACTGTACCATACATACACCATATTTAACAGTAAAGATTAATCCATACTTGAAAAAAATTGGACGTCTTTAACCAAACTTAATGTTAAATCGAGAGGAACAACAGAAAACGATGTTTACACCATACACTACATATTTGTGGTTGTTTTGATATTACCTTTGTTAGTTTTTAAAAATTCAATTTCGTCATTCATTTCAATCATTTTTGGTGGCCAAATACAACCATATAACTATTTGCAAATAAATAACAAAAACAAAAAAAAATAAACCAAAATTCCAAATATATCCTGATCTAACCTTAAAAAATTAATACTGTTTTTATAGTACGACACACTATAAATGGTCATGACTAACTAACGCCTTTATACTTTATAGGTACCTGCTTTTGGCAAATAAACCATTTCGGTCCAGGGTGGTAGTAGGAAGATCGAAACAATGTTTGTATATGTACAAAAATTTATTGTGTATCGCTGACCTTGACGTAAATTATTAATATGCGTAAAAGTAGTAAGCCGTAATATATAATTTTTATTATACAGGGTGCCATACGTAGAAGTTTCACCCCCCTTTATTTTCTTAAGTTTTAAGATATCGGAATAATTTTTTTTTGTTTGAAAACGAATGGCAAAGACTTTTTTGACATCTGTGTAATTACCGGGTTGAAAATGCTGAACTTCTACGTGGAACGCCCTGTATAAAACCGTAAGAGTAAAATAAGTAATCTCAATAGTTTGAATCTATACTATTACCATCATCCACTGATATAATTAAAGGTTTTATGTTTTCCCAAAATTTTTTTATAATTATTTTCGACTTCAAGTACCTACATGATTAACCCACGCTCTCCAACTGTTGTCTGATATTAGTCTGATATTAATTCACACTGAGTTTTAAGTACTTCAATTACATTAGCGAACATTTTTAGGTTTACATTATTGCATCTAACTTAATTCGGACCATATCATTTCTATAGGATTCAAATCGCAATGGTAGAGGGGGCAATCTAAGTGGTATGTTACCGGATGCTTTTATAGCCTCATCTACGCAATATATTTTATCATACAATTTGGTTTTTAGTACCTCAACTACTTTATTTTTGTATAATTAGCTTCAAAATAGAGGCCATGTTGGCTAAGGAACTCTTGCAGTACCTCTTTTTTGCTGCTTATGGTTGGTATTTTCAAATGATTTAATAATAATTTGACAATTTCTGTTGTGTTGGCAGGTATAATTAATTATACCTACCTAAAATACGTATATTAACAAAATAAAAACAATACCTCCCTGTTACTGAGAAAGGCTTACAAGCCAGCCCTTAATTTCTTTTTGGGGGTAAGCCGTTATAAAGCGGCTAAAATCCTGACCATTTATCCTGTGTCGGACTATACCTTATACCATGAGCACAGATTGTTGGATAAATCTGTGCTATGCATGGGATTCCCAGAAATAACGTAAATAATAAATAAAATTTGATTGCCAGTTGGCTTCTACAGGGTGTTCCTTTTAAATCGCCCGTTTTTAAAGCGTAATGACCTTGGTGCTAATTATCCTATTGCTAAAGTTCAAATACAGTATTGTAGAATACCTACCAAAATTTTGTTACTTACACATGATATTTACACAGTACTGACCATAAAGTCAGAATAAAGCAAATTTACATTTTTTAAAATGTTATATTAGTTTTTTTTTCGAATTCTTTTTAAATTCTCATTCCAAAAAGAGATCACACTTATTACTTCTTTTGTTCCACATGAAAAACGAACTTTTTATTCAGGAAAACATACGCACACCTATTATTATTTAAGGTAAATATAAGGTATGTTTCCTTGACATTAACAAAGTCGTACCTCGGCGCATACCTTAACTTAACCTTTAAAAGTGTCATTTCATCTGTTGTTTAGATTACCTAGGTATCTTAGGATCTAATAATTAACTCCTAAACCACATAGAGATAATTTGGAACTTTAATTTAGGGATATTGAATTGATCTGTAAATATACTAATAAAATATAGATATAACAAAAACTATCCAGCCAACGATTAAATATTACAAAATTAATAACTTGAAAGAAGGTGCTCAAAATGACCTCTGTTTTCCTAAAAACATTTCCTTGCTCAAAAAGGCAGTTGCTGCACCGTTGCCGACACTACTTCTGGAGGCAATACGCTCTTCAGCAATAACCAGTTTTAATTCAATTGGATCCACAAACTGTTTATTACTATTGTTTTTTAGAACTTTCCATGAGAAATAACTAAGGAGATGAAGGTCGGTACTCCTCGCAGGCCATCGAACTGAATCACTATTTCTAATTTATCTCTCACCAAATGTTTGTTGAATATATTTACTGCACACCGTCGTGCATAAGCAACATATTTCCTATATGTTCCAAAGGAAAAATGATAATTTATGGATCAATTCTTGTACTTTCTAGTTTCCAATTACAAAATTCAGTTCTTCTTTCCCTACCACCCGACCTTAACTCTTGCACTTTTATGTATTTATAAGGATGGAAATTATCGTTTCTAATGATTCTACTTATTGTGCCGGTAGAAAACAAAGGATCTTCTTTTTGTAATTCATGGTAGGATCCATTTGGCGCTGCCCATTAATAGGCAAGGCAATTTATTTGCTATGCTTCAGAATTCACAAAATAGAAATTTTCTGTTTTTTTGGGCGGAAAATGTTTTCGTTGAAGAGCTTCATGTCAAGCCGTTTTAATTTCTTTCTACTCTGAACCCGGTGATTGCCAAATCGTCTTCTAAAGGATCTTAGATGGTTTTAGCTATGGTAGCACTATAATTACTTTTTAAATACTCTTCGAAAATATATATATTTCTTCCGTAATGCGCATTTTTCGGACTATTTTGTCACTGACAAAAAAAAACACGTAATGAATATAATATAATATAACATAATATTATAGTTGCCTTTACCTAAAGGCTACCTTAAATAATATTAGGTGTGCGCTAGAGATGTAAAACTATCGATAGTGGCTGGTTTTGATATATCGATAGCTTATAAAAAAGCGCTATCGATAGTAAAACCGAACAAATCAGAAAAAAAGCAAATAAATTTACAATCAAAATATAGCGTATTTTAGTTAAAAATATATAGAAAAATAAAACAACCATCTACCTAACCACTCTGTATCTGCTTCTTCCTGTGAGTGTTTCTTGGCCTCACTACCTATTCAAATGATCTCGAAGATTTGAAGTATTTGCACTGGTGCGGTACTCTTTTCCTTAATAAACAGGTTATCAATGACGTGTCAATTCATTTTTCTCAAAAAGTTTCCAAATAAATTGTAAAAACACTATCAAATTACAAGAAACCATATACATTTTTACTATCTAAATTTTAGATTATATATAAATAACGGCATGTCTGCATGTAATAATTGGGATTAGGAATTCCCCCATCTCAAAGTCTAGTTCAGGTTAGTTCTTTACCCTTCCTATATTTTATTTCCCGAACTAACCAAATAGAATTTGGAACACTATTATACCAGAACCAAACGGGAAGGTTTTCTGTTTTGCGTGTGATTTCCGTACGTGTTACTGGGTGACGCTTGGTACCAGTAAAGGGAATGTTTACTATTTTAATTACTATCGATAGTAGGTACTGAAAATACTATCGATATGTCGATAGTGATTGTTTTTATAGAACTATCGATAATATGGATAGTCACTATCGATAGTTTTACATCTCTAGTGCGTGTATGTTTTCCGGATTAGAAAGTTTTAAATATTAACCTTTCAAAAAAAGTAATAGCTGTGGTATATTTTTTAAATTGGAATTTACAGAGGATTCGAAAAAATATACTTATATATCGTGTTACATTTGAACAAATGCAAGTTGGCCTGAATCTGACTTTGTAGTCAGCCCTGTAAAAATATTATATGTAAGTAACAATATTTTGGCAATTAATCTTCTGCAATCCTGTGTTTGAATTTTAGCAATAGGATAATTAGCACCATAGTTATTAAGTTTAAAAAACGCTCGAATGGATCGCCCTGTATACGAATTAAGGTAGGAATTTCACTCAAATGCTGACTTATACGTACTGTATTATAGGGTGTTTTTCACGAAAATATTTTCGCATATACAGGGTGGCCCAAAGAAGTCAGTATTTTTTTAGCATATTTTTAGGTTCGTATTTGGTGTCCTTTAAATTGCCTAAAATTTTATTTAATTTGCTTTGGTAGTTTAAAAGTACTAAATTAAAAACTAAATGAAATGGCGTGTAGGTAGTTCTGGAAAAAATATCAAAGAAACAATATAAAACCATGTTGCTGGAATGCCTTTTTTCTCTTGTTGATTGACTGTGTGCTACTAGCTAGCTGGTTTTTAATTATGTTGTGATGATTGTTAAATATTTTTATGCATTAGTATATTTTTACTTTTATTCATTATTTGTTTATTTATGTTTTTTTATATATTTATTAATTATTTTTTTTTGTTTATTATACAATGTTATGTGTGAGCGTACATTCCTAGAGTGGTAGCTAGTCACGTGGGAGGGGATATACAGGGTGGTGCATCGATCCACGCAACAGGAAATCCCATGCAAATTTTGAGATGGTAAAATATTGGCTCCCTTGTTTATTATTTTAAGGCCGATAATTTATTTAACTTTATTAAAGGGAATACTTTGACGAACTAACTGACGAAATTTTAGCGCGATGTATTAAGTCATTAAGGGCTTATTTAAAAAAACGTCAATCTAAAATTGGCGAAAATTAACAAATACGGTTCTGAAGCTTTATAATAAAAACACCAGTAAATGTCAGTAAACTGTCAAGAAGGATGTATTATGACAATATATTTGTTTTCGGGTAAAATGGGTTAAAAGCTTGAAGGTTTAAGATTTTTAATACAATTTGGTTTGTCTCTCTGTTAAATAAACAAAAATATAGGGGAGGAGATAAATCAATAAAACAGTTTTGGTAAACAAAAAGTAGGTACTTTATTTTTCGAGAATTTGACTTTCTAATGCATAATAAAACAACTAAATTACATACTTAACTAATTATTTAATTAAATGTTCAAACAACCTCCCATTTGCTGCTAGACAATACCCCAAACGATCATAAAATTCGTTTCGAACATTTCTTAATTGATACACGGACAGCCTTTCACACTCTGCAGTAATAGCATTTTTTAAATCCTCCAGCGTCTCGTATTTAAAATTTTTGTAGATGGTTATTTTTAGGTGTCCCCATAAGAAAAAGTCATTCGGCGAAAGATCGGAAGACCTAGCTGGCCAATTAATTGTGTAATTTAGTCCAATAACGTTTCCTATAAAAACATTTTCTAAATAGTCCCTAACTACTGCGGAGTTATGAGCTGGGCAGTCATCCATCTGGAACCAAATTTCTTGATTTTCTCGAACAACTTCATGCAACGCAGGCGTAATTTCATTTTGAAGCAGTTCAAGAAAATATTGAGCGGTTAAATTTTGATTTAAAACGAGTGGTCCGATGATATGATGTTCCAAAATGCCAGCCCACACGTTGACTTTTTGGGGATACTGCGTCCTTGTTTCATTAAACCGAAATTCATTTTCTTGGCTTCAGTATCGAAAATTTTGTACATTAGGCTCGTTATTCAAGGTAAAAGTACATTCGTCGGTGAAACAAATATTTTGCAAAAATTCCCTGTCATTGTTTTCCCTCTCCATTATATTAAAATAAAAATCAGCCCTTCGAATCATGTCCCCATCTCTTAGTTCTTGAACTTTATGGTATTTATACGGATAATATTTATGTTTATGTAGTACTCGTAAAACGGTTGTATGATGTTTCCCCACGTCGGCTCCAATATGCCTAGTACTTATAATTCCCTTATTTTCTTCCACACTTAACAAAATATTTAAGTCTTTATCATTATCTGCAGGATTATTACCTTCGTCTTCTCTTTCGCATTTACATTTTTAAGAAGCGTTCCACTATTTTCAAATTTTTTAATTCTGGTAATGGTGGATATTGCTGGAATTGGTCTCGTTGGATAATGTACTGCAAACGTATCCCATACTTTTCTGCCGCTGTTTCCTGCATAATACCACTTAACTATAGCAATCTTTTCAGATGTAGAATAGTTCGTAACGAAATAATAATTATAGTTAAAAAAATTGTCAAACTTGGTTTGAATTTGACACTGACATTATCAATCAAAATATTAAAATTCAGACCCATATTATCCATTTTAGGAAAATAAAATATTATATTATTTGTTAAATATCTTTGGATAGACTGCATGAAAATTATTAAAATTTTGAAACTGAGTTTAGTTTATTGGATTCTTTAAAAAGTTTAGATAAACCTCTGCTCTAAAATAAATTGGGGAGCCAATATATGACCACCTTAAATTTTGCATTGGATTTCCTATGTTGCGACAGCCAATGCACCACCCTGTTAAGGCGTCCTTGTGCATGTAGGTGAGGATGTGTTATTTGGAGATTTTTATGTTTAGTCTTTGTCATTATACACCATGTTGGGAGGCGGTAGTATAGATTAAGTTTCGTTTAGCTGGACAATTCGCTTTTTCTGTTGATCAGCGGGTACAGCGCTGCCATTTGACGGTTGACTTTTCGTATCCGCTGATCAACTTTAGGTTCAGGACTTTTTTTTTTATGATAAGGCACTGCAGGATAAATCCTTTATGGCGCTCTGGGAGCGGTGCGTGTGCGCAGGAAACGATTTACGTTGGTCTTGAAATCTTTGAAGATTATACTCGTTGGGGAACACGATCTCAGGGAGGTCGTTCCAGAGTGATGACGTTCTCCAGATGAAAGAATTTTAAAACAGTGTCGTTCGAGGGACACTAAGCTGAACCACGTACTAGTAGGCTGCAGTGGCTCGTCGTGTATTTCTACCATGCACCGCTCTGGGTTAGCGGGCAACCTCAGTTGAACACTTGCCATGAAAATATTTGTAAAATAGACTCAAGTCGCCAACCTGCCTTCGATGTTCAAGGCTTTCCAGGTTGTTTGTCAGACTATGGTCATTGATCAAGCGAATGGCTCTTCTTTGAATGGAATCCAGCAATCTCAGGGTATGTTTAGGAGCAGAGCCCTAAATATGCGAACAGTACTCCAGCGATGGTTTATTCATGCACTTCTATCAAAGCATGTTCCTAGGCAGGGGCGCGCCAACCCGAGGGTGCAAGGGGTGCACCGCACCCGGGCGGCAAATTTCAGGGGCGGCAAAAAGCCGCCTCGTTTTTCATAATAATAATAATAAAAATATTATTAATAATAATTAATCATAAAAAAAACGTTTTCCCTGTTAATCAAGTAATTGTGGGTTGTAAAAAATATTTTTGTTTAAGTGACGAAAATAAATAATAATGATTTAAGTGTAGGTAATATTATTAGCTAATTATGGAAATATTAGGTACTTAATAGTTATTATAAATAGTAAACAGAAGAAATTTGAAGTATTTAAAATTTGAATATGGTCTCAAAACGAGAATAGAATGTAGTCGTTTGACTCGTTTGTTCCATGTGTTGTGTTATTAGGTGTTATGTTAAAGTCGACAAATTTGTCATTAAGTCATAAGGCACGAAATTACTACATTTTGTAGATACATCCTTTACAGTGATAAGCGAAAATGTACTCTAAATATTATTAAGCAGTGCACCGTGATTCTGCGAATGCTGTTCTGTTATAAAATATTAGGGAACAGGCAACGAAAATATCGAAATGAATGTCGTGATCACGATCACGCCACCGTTTTCTAGGGTCTTTGGTATGGTTACAGTTGTTACCAGTGCTTTTTTGATATCAGTGAAAAAATTACAGTTCGTGAATCGTGATATATCGCGCATCGGCGCATCACATCACTAACGAGTACCTACAATAAATTATTCACTTCTATAATACACGGTTCTTTCCCCATCCCGATTATGCGATGAAATTGGCGGCGATTCGGTGAATCCCTGGACTTCCAAAAATTGGTGATTCCCCAAGAAAATCATGCGAAAGAGTACAGATCAGACAATAGTTTTAAAACCATTTTGGCTGAGGCAGCAACAATTGCAAAGGAAATAGATTGCGAAACTACATTTCCAAAAGTTAGTACTATTAGACCGCGCAAAAAAAAGGCATTATTTCTTTACGAAAATACCGATGAAATAATTGATGAACCGGAACCTCATTACAAAATTAATTTTTATTTTACAATTTTAGATACAGCAATTTCCAAAAAGAAGAACGTTTTCAGCTTTTGAACGCGCATAACGAAAGTTTTGGTTTTTTAAATGATATTTATTCTTTAATGTCGGTTGATCGAGAGACCAAAATGAAATATTGTGCAGATTTACAAATTAAACTCTCTGATCCTATACAGAAAAAGAAAACGATATCAATGCATTAGATTTGTGCGATGAAATTGAAAATCTTGCACCATATATTACAGAAACAAAAAACATGAATGCATCAACTGTTCTGAATTATTTATTTTCACGTGACCTCCAAAATCTTTTTCCAAATATTACGGTAGCATTAAGAATGTTTTTGTCCATGCCTGTAACTGTAGCCTCTGGAGAAAGGTCGTTCTCCAAATTAAGACTTATTAAAAATTATTTAAGATCAAACATGTTTCAAGAAAGACTTTCTAATTTAAGCATAATAAGTATTGTGTGTGTCAGTGTGTTGACGAATTAAATATTTCTGATATTGTCGATCAATTTGCAGTGAAAAAATATCAAGATTAAAATACGTAAGTAGATGTTAGTTTTGTACAAATGTACAGAGGTCAGAGGTAGTAGGTAATATTACAGTTAACAGTGTTATATTATAATATACATAATTATTATATTCAGTATTAGTACAATTTAATAAAATACATTTCTTTAAAACGTGCTTTTTTAAAAATTTTTTGCAGTCAAATAATAATTTTCAAATGGATTTAAAAATATGAGATTATATTTAAATACATCATATAAAATTTTATTGTGTTTCATTGTCGACATACATAGGGGCGGCAAATAAGTGCATTCCATTTCAGATCTTGATCTATTATAATTCCGAAGTACTTATATCATTGATTACTTCTTGTACCTATTATGCCATCATCGAAGTTACTGATTTTAAGAGGATTAAAGTTTGATCTGTTTTTTTTTTGTTAATGAGAATGTAATTGGTTTTTCCAACATTTAGAAGAAGTTTCTGAACCGTTTTTAAAATATTTACCAACAACCATAAATGTTGCTTTATAGTCTGTTTAAATAATATAGCAGTAAAAATGCTCATGAAATATGCAAAACACATCACTGTGAACAGGTTAACTTAAAAAAAAACGCTCAAACAATTCAATTTATATTTTTATTTTCATTGAAGATGTCTAATTTTCAATTGTCAATAATTCGTATATAAACAGTAGAAGATAGGTATAGGACATCATAAACGAGATCTGCTTAGAATCTTGCGCAGAATAAAAAAATTAAATAATATACAGGGTATTCCATTTACAAAAAATGACATTGACGTGATAATTCATTTATGTAACACCCTGTATATTCTAGTATTAGCTAAAAAAATGCGGAAATAAAAATAAAAATCGACGTGTCTGATCGTTTTTTTTTTAAGTTAACCTCTTCAGAAATATTCCTATTATTCCAAACTTTATCACCACCCTGTATACTGGGTTGTTCAAAAGTCCTGCATTAAATTCCTATTTTTTCTACAAGTTATTTTTAAGAAACACGCTGAAACACGGAATTGATTTAAATTTTTGTTCATCTTTGTGTAATATTTTCAGGCTCTCTTCAACTCCTTAACCTCTAGCTACCCCAACTTTTTTTAAATGGAAACCTAGGTCACATGGGGGCTCTATGAAAAGGTCTTTAAAAACTGAATCCCATGGTACCAAAGAAGTAGAGGTTTGCTCATTTCGCACTGTAAAACAAGCCCAAGTACATATATTTGAACATTTAATTTAGCCTGTACGGAATCTAGTAATATCGTTATTAACGGCTAAGGTATTAGTTGTTGAAGAATGCGGATTTTTACATACTGATAGGAGTATATCAATGTTTTTATCTTCAGTTATGGCGGATGGTCGGCTACTATTAAACAAATCACGTGCTGTCCCATGGTCTTCAAATTTTTGAAATACCTTACCACCGCTGATTTATCTGCCGTGACCCTACTCACAGTTGACTGCGTAATTGGAGGATACTCTTAATTAAATAACATACAAACTTCATTCTGAGTACGCACCTTGTACAACCGAACAATATTAAAATTTCAATACGTTGCTTTTCTGAGACAACACCATAACTCAAAAACACAGAACGATAAGAACTAAACGACACAACTAACATTTACTTACAATAAAAGGTGATAAGGAACAAACCGGTGCAAAAATGAACTTTTTATTTTATTTACTTAAGGCATAAATAAACATGTTTTACAATTTAAATAAGTTATCCTTTTTTAAATGTAATATGGTCAAAAGTAAATATTGTGGGCGTTTGCTAATTAATAACAGATTTTTGGGAAAATCTTATTTGGGTTGATTTTACCGTAACAAATCCCTATTCATAGAGCCCTTATGTGACCTTGGTTGTCCTAAAAAAAAGTTGGGGTAGCTATAGGTTAAGGGGTTGAAGGAATATTAGAGAATTGAACAACAATTTAAATCAATTTCCGTATCTCAGCATTTTTCTTAATAATAACTTAGGTATAGGAAAAATATGACTTTCATGCAAGACTTTTGAACAACCGTGTATATATGTAAATAGGTATATTATTCTGATAAA
The DNA here is from genome assembly GCA_963920685.1 of Polydrusus tereticollis. Classification (NCBI taxonomy): domain Eukaryota; kingdom Metazoa; phylum Arthropoda; class Insecta; order Coleoptera; family Curculionidae; genus Polydrusus; species Polydrusus tereticollis. The sequence continues at coordinate 100,722,196 of OY987333.1, forward strand.
GGCATTTGTAAAGGCATTACAACCACATAACTAGGAAACAGGTAAACAGGATTAGGTATAAAAAAGGTAATAAAAGGGTTAGAAAAAAACGGAATAATACCTAATTTTAAGAAAATTGCTTTTTAAAATTCGAGGTAAAGGGGTAGGTTCTAACATAATTTAATTTAAGATATATATTATGTATACCGGGTGATGCATGGCTTAGTTGAACATAGGAAATCCCATGTAAATTTTGAGGTGGCTAAATATTGGCTCCCCTGTAAATTTTAAAGAAAAATTGTATGTTAATTTTTTGAAGAGGCCGATATAATAAACTCATGTGCCAAGTTTAAATAAATTTTAATAAGCCAATACTAACTTATTAAATTAAATGTGATGACAAAATTACGAAATTTTTATAGTTTAGCTAATACAGCAAACAGCAGCAAATAATATCTATTACGCTATTGTCAAAAATGTCTTTGATGTAGAGCTGGACATAACGAATAAAGAATATTTCACATTAAAAACACATTTTCGTTTTAACAGTCCGGCAATCACATGTCCAAAATAAAAAACACCATTATGTTTTTCTTACTAAGCCTTTAGTTTGACATAACTAAGACTACATATTTTCACAAAAACATTAATTAATTAAATGTTTAAACAACCCTCCATTAACAGCTAAACAATATCCTAACCGACCATAAAGTTCGTTTCTAACATTACTGAGTTGATACTGAGAAATTCTGTCACATTCTAACGAAATACAGTTTTTTAGCTGGTGTAGATTTTCAAATTTTGAATAACCTAAACCTGGCTGGCCAAAGGATTAGATGCCGTGTGGGCCAATAATATTTTCGTTAAAAATATTTTGCAAGTATTCCCTAAGCATGAAAGAAATATGGACAGGATAACCATCCATTATTTGATAGCAGAGCTCCTGATTTTCGCGTACAACGTCTTCTATATAGTGCGGGTTTAATTCTATTTTGTAGTAAGTCCAAATAGGTTACTGCTGTAAGCAGGGTTGAGCTGATTTAAATCAAGTGATTTAAATCACTTCATTTTTTTTTAATCATGATTTGAATCACATTATTAAAAAAAAATCATGATTTAATGAAACTATTTATTTTTAATTCAGAACAATGAACAATATAACATATTAAAAAAATATTTACTTCCACTCCCTTGAACAATTAAAATCAAAATACGCGAGACATATTGGTCCACGGCAATTTATAGATCGGGAAAGAATTGAATCGCGACAAGAATTTTCTTGCAAGAAGCGCGTTCTGACAATACTTTGGGGCGGCGGAACTTTCGGCCCCATATTGGGTAAGGTACCTGCTAGAAACTTTAGGTCAAGTAATCTTGCAAGAAATTTCGGCCCCAAACATTGCAGGTAATGCGAATTGAACCAAAAAGGTGGATTAGATGCCGTGTTAGCGCTGTTTAACCAATATAAGTCTATAAAAGGGGCAAACAATTAATAATAATATTCCCCGGTGAACTTGAAAAAGGCGAATTGGAACCAAAAAGGTGGATTAGATGCCGTGTTAGCGCTGTTTATCCAATATAAGTCTATAAAACCGCATTAGCCGAGTTGCAGGTCAAAAATTGAGTTAGTTCGGGTTAGTTGCATTTTCATTTTATAAATGATTCAAAACACAAAAGATCATAAAAAAATTAAAATGTTATAACGTTAGACCATTGGGGCCGAAAATGCCTGTAATAAAAACATGACCCTTCCATCCCGGGGCCGAAAGTTCCTGTCAAAATCGGGCTGCTACCTGGCCGGGGCCGAAATTTCCTACGCCCATATTTTGGGTAGAATTTAGACCTACTAGGTATATTGTTAGACCGACATTAAAATAATTTGTATTAATTTAAAAAGAGAGAAAAATGTTAAATTTTTAATAAAATCAATAAAAATCAAAAAAATCAAATTTTGCCCAACCCTGGCTGTAAGGTTACCTTCCATAAAAAATGGTCAAATAATGTGATGTCCTACAATTCCCGGCGAGCATTTTTTTTTGTGGATATTGCGTCCGAGTATGAACAAGACGATGTTCATTTTCTTGGCTCCAATACCGGCAATTTTGAACATTTGGGTCGTTGTTGAGGATGAATGTACGTTCATCGGTAAAACAAATATTTCTGAAAAATCCCTATTAGGTATTATTTGCTCTTTCCATTACCTCATAACACAATACTATTTTCCGTTCTTTATCACCTTGCCGTAGCTCTTGATGTTTTTCATACTTGTTAGGAAAATATTAATGTTTTGCTTTAAATGCGCAACACTGTGGTTTGATATTTTCCTACGGCTTGCTCAAGAATCCTGGTGCTAATCATTTTATTTTCCTACACGTGCAGTAAAATATCAAGATCTCTATTATCCGTTTCTTCAGCTTTACTAACATTCTGAGTTAAGCATTAAGAGTTATTTATTACAGTGCCTTGGACTCAATTTTACTAATGATACGTTTAATTAATAAAATGGAAGGGATAGGCTTATCAGGGAATCGAACTGAAAACATTTCAGACAATGCTCGATGATCTGCAAATCACCGTCATTTATTTTTTAAACCGATCGTCATTCTTATTTTGAAGAAAGACAGTTTCGAAAAAATATCAAAAATAAACGTTAGGGCGGACACCACTGGTAGAAGTAGAGCATATCTTTTTTACGAAAAAAAATGTGTTTTTATGCCTAGATAGTACCTACTAAAAGTCAAAATGATATCTAAAGTGGTCTCAAAAATATTAAGGAAAATTAAAGCGACTGCGGACCTATATTGATATGAACTTTTTGTCTTAAAATCATCCAACGATATTAAGACCCTCAAGAATCAGCATTCAAATATGAAACACCCTGCATATCGGCAAATAGATCACCAACAACGCTCGTCAATAAACGTTTGTGGAGGAATTGCTGGAGAGCATGTAGTGAGCCCACATTCTTTTAATAATCACCTTAACAGCCAAATGTATTTGGAATTTGTGGCAAACGACTTTCCAAAATTTCTTCAATATTGACATTAAAACTTGCATATTTTTTGCAACAAGTCGGCCCTGGTAAATAACGAATCTAAAAAACGGTAGATTGAAAGACGGCGACCAGTTAAAAGGGCCTGCAAGGTCGCCTAATCTTACAAAAATTGATGAAATACCTCGTTTAGGTTAGTTCCAGGTTAGTTAGTTATTCCAACAACCGAAGAAAACATTAATGTCTTGATCAATATGAAGACATTGCGAATATTGTTTAATTAACTTTATTAACAATACGAATCGACTCTTCACCGAAGGATCACTAAGAAAATTAAGTGTTTTAAGGTAATTTAAAATACAATACCATAAAAATTGTATAGTTTTCAAAAGTAATACCAAAATGTATTTAATTGAAACATATGCCTATTTTTCCATGATCGCCTAGCTATTTTGTTACTAAACCTTTATTATGAATAGCGACTTCCACAGATTTTCGTAAATATTTTGAAAACGGTTTAGAAATTTAAACAAATTGTAACTAAATACAACAATTTATTTGTTTTATAATTCTACAACAGAAGTAAATCATAGTATGTTTCATTTGCAAAAGAAAATTTATTTTAAATTGCGTAATTTTTAAAACTTTACTTTGGACACCCTGTATGTTCGAAATATGTTCCTGAAATTCACCCTATGATATAGTATAAGCATTTGAATGTCATTTCTAACTTAATTCCGATTTGCCGATGGTGTTTCCGTTGTTGTTTAGTTTAAAATATACACTCAGTGGTGTCCTCCGGAGTTCGGTCTCGCGTCTATAATCAGTTTCCGTTGAACGTTCGTTCGGTCGTTTAGAATCGGTGCACAGTAAGTAGTGTAGGTAATATACTTACAGTAAATATTTTAATATATTTCTGGCAAACTCAAAAAACACTAGTGCTCCGTGGCACTGCCAAAGTTTAGAGTTATGCCTTCGCCAAGACGCCAAACAAGAAATTCTTCGTTGCGTAGTCAAACGGATGCCAGGTGAGATAATCTGTTCAATCACTAAATTCATATTTGTTTAAATTCATAGTAGGCCAGTTACCTAAGTGATTTTTTTTTATTGGAAGCATATTAAACAATAACATGGGAATTGTATGCCAGCCAAAATAATTTATTTACATTTTAGAATGTGATTTTATTTACTACATTTGACGGAAAAATATATAAATATAAAATTAAGAAACAATTTTGCGTACACGCAGGTTAGTTAATACCACCTCACAAAAATTGCAGATATTCCAAACTGTGGCGAAATTCCATTCGTTTGTAAAAATATTTAATTTACATTTACATGAAGATATCCTTAGTAAAAGCAAAGAAACTTATTGCGTAGCTATAAGTTTCTTTGGTAAAAGCTATCTAAATAAAACCCCATATCTATCAAGAAGAGCTAACCATAATTTGTACCTAACTCGCCTATATGCATAGTTTATTTTTGATTTTATCAGATATATTAGATATACAGGGTGTCCGGAAATTCCGTTCGTATATTTCAAGGGAATATTCTATATATGAAAACATGAAAACAAGTTCATATGAATGTAGGTCCTGAGATGTCTTATAAGGAAGCTAAGCCGTCCAAGGTAACCTACACTTGAGGTAAATCGGTGTGCGTCTTAGCGCACGAACTAATTAATATTAATGAATACTACTTTGATGTTTTAGTTTATAAACAATTCGATTATAGTTTATGTAATTATTCAAATAAATCGTTAACTCTCAATATTAAAAATTATAATTCATTAGTTTTAGTTCGTGTTCCAAGACGCACACCGGTACAGGGTGGTCCACGTACGGTGACCCTGTACCTTTTCTCGGAAACTGTAAGAGTTATAAAAAAAAATTCGAAATAAAAATTAATTAATCATAATTTTTATTTTATTTTATTATATTTTTATGTACCTATACAGTGTTTGGCTGGAGTTGATACCAACTTTCGTTTTTTAAATAGAACACATTATATCTTATTGAAAAATAATTGATATTTGATGTAGAATTCAAAAATATTGTGTGCATTATAAATTATAAGTCGAAACTTAATAGTTTTCGAGATATCGACTTTTGAAAAACGACATACGACGGTACGTCTTAAGCCCTTTTACTATAAGACCGACTTATAGTAAAACGGCTTATATGTCCCTATCTTACTTTTTTATTATCTCCTAAAACTCAATTTCAGGTTAAACCGGAAGTACTATATTTCGTGCTTTCTAGTTACATCCGGTTTAACCGAAAGATTACACTTTTAGGAAGATTATAAAAAAGTAAGATAGATATATACATGTATAACCGTTTTGCTCTAAGACGTACCGTTAGAAAGCTGGAAGCTGTCGAAGTTCAAAAATGTCATTTTTCAAAAGTCGATAGGTATCTTCGAAGGTTGAGACTTATAATGCGCTTATTAAATAATAATTGATATTTGATGTACAATTCAAAAATATTGTAAGATGTAGTGTGTTCTATTTAATATACGAAAGTTGGTATCAACTTCAGCCAAACGACTTACCCTGTAAATATGGGCAGGGACGAGTTCACTCCCGGCCTGACCAGGTGGTTTTTCCATGGGTCGAATTCACTCCCAACATAGGTCGAGTTCATTCCCTAGCGAATATTCATTAAAGAAGGACTAAAAGGTATTACTTTTCAGAAATTGATACGTTGTTGCCAAATAGTATTTTTATCCATGAAAGCACGGTGAGTTAGTCATTTATTTTTTCTTAGGAAAGAAAAAACGTACTATGTAAAAGATATTAATAAATCACAGAATAACTAATTGCAAAATTTAGAGAACTCATTATTTTAATTAACATTAACTATAATTAACAAGAGATTATCAGCAAATTGATTCATATTTGGGGGAGGAGTTAAATAATAGAAATAATAAATCCTTAGTGTGATTCTTTATTAGTTGCACATACAATCAGAAAGGAGCTAAGAGAATCCCAATGTGAAACTATTACCACTTCTGACGTTGAAAGAATTAGAAAAAATATGTATGTTGCTAGGTCTCAAACTGCACCAAAACTTCCTAAAGATATCTTTGAATTTCATAATTTACTAAATTCTGTAGAAACAAAAACAAATAGAGGTGAACGTTTTCTTCTAAAAAATGACGAAAAAAATCATGTAATCATGTTTTCATGTAAAAGTAACTTTCTTGCTTTAACAGAAATATCGGAATTATATGTTGACGGCACTTTTGAATATTGTCCGAAATTTTTTTTACAATTATTTACCATTCATGGTTGCAAAAATGGTCATTATGTTCCTCTCGTTTTCTTTCTTTTAAAAAATAAAAACACTGCTTCATATAAATTAGCTTTTCATTATTTCAAAGAAGCATACCTCTCTGTAACCGGTCACGAGTTTTTCCTAAAAATCGTAACTGCAGATTTTGAAGCAGCTATACATAAAGCGATTCGGGAAATGTTCCCAACTACTGAAATTAAGCATGCGAGTCTTTTCATTCTCGTTATAATGCATCATTTTACAATGCACATCCAAATTTTAATCAATTTTTAAATGTTCTTGTAGATTTCCAACTAGATACTTATATTAAGCTTCAAAGTATTAATACCGTCGCGAAAGTATACGATCGGAAAATAGTATTAAGAAAAAACTTTATAGAAAATAATTTAAAGAAACTACAGAACGGCCGCCTTACCAATTTTCAATTTATAAAAAATATTTCTTTTAAATGTAGAATTTGACAACTATTTGTATTTGTATAATTGTATACATTTGTATAAGTAAAATCTTTATATCATATTTTTTTTCGGAATTTTTGTACGGAATCGGAATTTTCTGATTTTTTTTATAAAGTTTGTATACATAATAAAATTTTATTTTTTTTTAATTTTGTTTTTTTACTTTGCTACTGTTTTATTTTAAGAAATAAAATAACTTTGGCGAAAAGAATGACTTGGCAACAGTGTTTAGATTTTAAGGTATCATAAATACTTATTCTAATTACGGTATAAAATCGTCTGGGAGTGAACTCGTCTCCTCCGGTAAATATACAGTGATGGGCTAAAATATGGAACAAATTCATTTAAAAATCAGATATTAATTTTTTGAAAAAACGCTCGGACACGTCGATTATAATTTTTTCTTCCTGATTTTTTGCCTCAAAAAGAAATTATACAGGGTGTGTCAAAAAGTAGATGTAGCAAACATTTTTTGTATTTTAAATAGAACCCTATTTTTTGCAGTCGAATTTTGAATTCTACGTCAAATTCTGCGCATAATTCATGTAGAATACTATTTCCTTATCTCTAACGGTTTTAGAGAAAAGTTACATCATAAAACGAAAATTATTTTATTAAGTGTTGAAAATGCCAGCCATTAACTTCTTGACAATATGCCAATCTACTTAAAAACCCTTCTAAAACATTATTTACGGTATTTTCATTAATTTGCCTGATTTCATATCCAATTTTAAATTTTAAGTCTTCCAAATTTTGTGGTTTATCCTTATGGGTACACTTTTGATTTCAAATAACCCCAAAGAAAGAAATCTATTGGTGTAAGATCGGGAGATCTTGCAGGCCATTCTATGGGTCCTCTTCTACCTATCCATCGTTCGGGAAATACAGTATTCAAATACTCCCGTACTTGTCGAGAAAAATGAGGCGGAGCACCATCCTGCTGAAACCAAATAGACGCTTCTGGTAGATTGGGCTGATTCGGATTTGGAAAATCCGCTGCTAGTGTGGGAATTAATTCATTTTGAAGAAATTGTAAATACCGGTTTCCTGTAAGGGTGCCATCGAAGAAAAAATGTCCAATAATTATATCATTTAATATCCCTGCCCAAACATTTACTTTTTGTGGGTTTTGCGTGTGCTGTTCTCTCATCCAACGGGGATATTTGCACTCCAATACCGAAAATTTTGTCTGTTTACCGAACCATTTAAACAAAACGTGGCTTCATGGCTAAAAAGTATGTTGCGATGGCAAAATAGATTTAAGTTGCAAATTTCCATCATAGTTTCACAAAACTGTAGTCGGCGGTCGCGATCATCTTCGTTTAGCTCGTGCAGCAACCTAATTTTGGTAATTCTCCAGTTTATCGGCTTATGCGAGAAATGGCGTAAAATGAAAAACGTTTCTTGCAATATGTAGCACGTACTTCCTAAACGACAAATCCGCGAGCGGAAAACCATTTTTTTAATTGCAAATATAAACTCCGCACCATATAGAACTTTTTATTATTAATGAGGTTAGTTCAAACTAAATAACGGCAATCGTTTTTGCTTCAAATTAGACTAAAAATTCTATATTCAATTGTCACCATCTGTCATTCGGTTACTGTCAAAAATGACAATTTTGTCAAAAAATGCTGAGAAATGGCATTGTTTAACCGAATTTCAAAAAATGTTATTAGAAAAAGTTCTTTCTAGAATAATTTTAGGCCTATGTACAAAGTTTCAGATGTCTAGGGCAAAGTTGAATTTTTTGCCATTTTTTCGAATTAACATTTTTTTTTTATAATGTAAGTTGACTTAATGGATACTAAACTATTTGCTTATACCATACTCAATATTTTATTTAGGTTGTATGTTTATTTTTTTACTAGAATGCCATTTTTTTTTTCCAAATATATTAGAGGCAATGAATTTGACACGGGTGGTGCAAAGTTATCATAATTATAAATCCTGAATTTCTTCGCAATGTTAATGAAACACGCTGCATAAAAAAGTCGCAGAGAATTTCTTTTTCTAGGGCGCTATTAGGCCAGAAACTGTAATTTATTCTTTTTGTATTTTTATGTTTTCAAGGAAAATATATTTTAAAAAGCTGACTTTATACCACAGTCTTGTGGGTATTAAGTCAGGCATTCTGGTAAAAAAAAATCAAAAATCAAAGTTAAGTAGTTTGTTCATAACCCTGGAAATACGATTTTGCAATAAAGGTCCCGATTTAATACGCTTCTTTCAGCGCCACGCCAACTAATTGTTCGTCGCCAAACAATGGCGTTGCCGACGTCGCGTCTTAGCCTGACGAGTAACAATAAAATAGTTCTTCTAGGAATTTATTAAGAGCAGGTGCAAGGACAAGAACATAATTTTCGATTTAAAAGAGATTTATCCCTACAAATTTTTTTGGGTTCTTGTTTTTGTTGGAGGTTCATGGTTTAGGTAGATTTATAATAATTTTGGGTTTTCCCGTAAATTTGAACACATTTTGGCAATAATAGTAATATTGTTAGGTAACATATACCTATATTATTACTAGTAGTTACCTTTTTTCGTCCAAAGATAGGTGTATATACCAATACCTATTATGTTTTCTCTTATGCGTGAAGGTGCTTTTATGCATTCTTTTAATTTAGAGTCTCAAGCGTGCCGTTGTCTGATATTTCTTTAAATTTTTTGTGATTTACGTAGTGCCATCAGTTATAGAATTTTTCTATTAGCTATATAAATTTTTATTTTATTTTCGTACCAATATGGCAAAAACGAACAATTGACTTCCAAAAAAAGAAGTGTTCGCAAAAAAAATGTGAATCGCTTGAAAAGCAAGAGGACAAAAGAATCCAGCAAACCTATTAATCGTTACAAGGTAGGAGTTTTTTTATTAAAAGATATTAAACAAAACAGAATTGCACTCTTGATAAAATTGTATTGTTTGCCTAAAAAGATGGATGCATGTAAAGAAATATGGATTTACTTTTACATAAAATGTAGTGTACATTTTGAATTCTGATGTACTTAGATCAATTTTAAGAAACTTTCTTCAAAAACAATTACTTTTGATAAACATCCCCTTTGTTAAAGAATCTTATTTTAAATTACTGCAATTTAGTTTTACAAAGCTGGATACAATTATTCTATCTCGGTAGCGCGCAAGGGACATTTTATTATCTTTTATAATGCGCTCCCGACAGAGTGTAAAAGGAGCACCCAACGATCCACATTATTTGGGTTATTATTTTTAAGATACTCTTGTGGGTGTCGATACAAAACACATTTTGTTCCAAATATTTATTAGCTGCGTTATTGAATCAACAATATCATTATCTATACTTTAGACATTTTAAATGGTAAATTCGATGAAAATAAGAATAAAGTTTATATTGTCTAATTATTTTTGCACGCTCAAATAGCTTGTTATGATAATTATTAAAAAAACAGCCGCTACCATGAAAGTAAGTTTGGATTTATTGTAGAAGTGGAGCTGCAAAATGTCCTGAAGATTGGGCGGCGAAAATTAAACTATCTTAAGGTCTCCTAAAATAGTAGGTGAAAGAGGGGAACCCTTCCCGGCTCTTGATATGTTGTTTTATACAGTTTGTCCCCGGATCGACGCAACGATAGGTGAAAAATGCTGAAATTTTTTGAGTTGAAACTATCTTCTGGGGTTCAGCCCTGCTTGGATAGAAACTAATTTGTGGCATAATTTTAATTTCGAAAAATCAAGTGGAAAATAATAAGGGAGGTGCGTGCAATAAAAATAATGTAAAACATCAAAGTAGGCATAGGATTTTAAAATTTTGTATTCTCATTTATTATTTCCGAACATCTTTCCTTAATAAAATTTTTTCGTATCTCCTAGAAATCAAGCACTTTACTGTTGGGAAAAAAAAAGTTTTTTGAAAATTTCCAAAGCACACTTGATTTTTCGAAATTAAAATTATGCCACAAATTAGTTTCTATCCAAGCAGGGCTGAACCCCAAGAGATAGTTTCAACTCAAAAAATTTCAGCCTTTTTCACCTATCGTTGCGTCGATCCGGGGACACACTGTATATAAAAAAACATTTTAGGAAAGTGCACACTATTTTGGTTTACAATAGGCTGTTTATAGAAAAACAATTTCAATTTTTCCAAATGTGCACCACGCCGTTGTTTTTTAAATAGAAAAAATATGTATGTCAAGCGCCGCTGAAGGTTTCTGTCGTAAACCTAATACTAGTTTCTCAAGTGTGCTATAAAAGCATAGATAGGTTACACTGTTAAAAGAGAACAATCAAATTTAACATCCTTTTAAAGTCCCAGGAGGCCCACTCCCGTTTTTTTGTCAATTTAACTCATAACGTTTAAATCAAATAGTAACTGAAAAAATATGTCATTATCTTAACATTAATTTGACATTATTTATTTTCAATCGTTTCGGAAATACGGCGGTTCCTATTCATTCATTTCGTTCTTAAGATGTTCTGATAGAACACCGAGTTTGGCGCACCCTGTATAGATTCCCGGTTCTTGTTAATAGTACAGGGATGGAAAAAGCGAAAAAGTCCAAAATAATATCCACCTTTACTGGTAATAGGCAAGTTAATCGATATGAAAATAGTCCGGTCCGGCACAGTGCACTTCCGTTCCTTTTCCATATACAGGGTGCCTCAGTAAGATGTTCGCCACCGATAGCACCCAAATCACAAAGGATAGAAAAAAAAACACATTTTACAGCAAAGGTATTTTCTACATATAATTATGTTTTTTTTTTTAAATGAAACCTACTATATTTTTTAGTTTTTGATTCAGTGAAGAAATGCCTTTATATCCACTTTTTGTTTTTTTAATTTATTTGCGGCACTGCCAAGTAATTAATTTTCTGATATTGATGGAATTTCCAGCACCCCGTTAAAAAAGTTAGGTAAACAAAAATTATACCATAGGTACCGTAAGATACGCGGTACACACCCCTACTACTGTTTTTGGAGATTAACGGGGCGTTGTTTCTATTTTTTCAAATGCAACACCTCGTATTTGGGGTGGTGTTATCCACGATTATGCCATTGGACCTTATTTCTTTGAAGAGCACTTGAATGGTCGTTTGTTTTTGGAATTTTTTCAACATGACTTTGTTAGACTGACTGATAATCTCCCGGAATTCATAACGAACAGGATGTGGGTTCAGCTCGATGGGGCACCCCCTCACTACAGCAGATTTGTTCGGGAACATTTAAATGCATAGTTTTCAGAGCGGTGCGGTGGATAAGGAGGAATTGTTGTTGAAAAGCCAATAATATGAAATTTTTTTGGCCAGCAAGGTCACCTGACTTAACGGCCATGGATTTCTTTTTGATAGTAATAATTTAAGTTTCTTCTGTAAAATTGTTTATAACTACTTAGATATGAATTACACACTAATTTATTAAGTTCTAAATTTTTTTGGAAGTAAATTTAAAAATGAATAGGTAAGCAAACATCAAAATTGTTCATAATATTCGAACCACATATAATTCGATACCGCTCATTTAATAACTTTAATGTGAATAACTTTCTGAATAATATGTATAACCTTCCGTTTGATAATATATTTTATGAAAACAATATTGACAAGAAAATAAAGCTACTGAACGGCATGATTTTAACCATGTTTGATGATTAAAGTGTCTAGAGTGACTAAACCTAAGGCTCCTTGGTTAACGGCTAATATAAGGGCATTCAAGAAACAAAGGGATAGTGCTTTGCGAAAATTAAAAAAAATCTAAACTTAATGAAGACTGGGTTAATTATAAGTACTTGAGAAATTTTACACTGGCCGCCATAAGGAGAGGGAAGGGAAACTGTTTAGATTCCCTTTGTAGAGAGGTCAATTCTAAAAAACTATAATATTTGTATACTAATAAAAATAATTCAATACCTAAAACATTATCTGATCCTGATGCTATTAACACATTTTTTGCTGGTTTTACTCAAACCATATCTAATTGTAACGATCGAGTCAATTTTTACGAAAATCATATATTTGATGAATCTTTACATTTTTCTTTTTTGCCAGCCACAATATCGGATGTTAATAAAATGTTAAATAGCATAAGAACTAACGCAACTGGCGTAGATGATATCTCGCCCCTTATGCTTAAATATTGCAGCCCTTATATCGATAAATATATTACTCATATAATTAACTGTTGTTTAGAAGTTAAGTGCTTTCCCGATAAATGGAAGTTATCCATTGGCAAACCATTACTAAAGGTTAGTAATCCAAACGGTTATAACGATCTTCGTGTGATAAGTATTCTTCCAGCAATTTCAAAAATCTTTGAGAAGGTCTTGCATAATCAGATGTATATCTATCTCATCGATAATAATATTATTCACCCCACTCAGTGCGGTTTTAGGAAGGACTTTGGTACTGCGGTTGCTCTAACAAATTGTAACAGATGACATTATTCGCGCCTGGGATAAAAAAATTATTCTAGTACTTCTTGATTTTTCTAAAGCATTCGATACTATTAACCATTCTCTTCTTATTTCTAAATTAAAATACTATGGTTTTGTTCATGATTCTTGCCTTCTTGTTAATTCATACTTATCCAACAGGTTTCAAAATATTTTTTCTGGTAATAAATATTCTGAACAAGTCAAAATACAATCGGGCGTGCCGCAGGGCTCCATTCTGGGTTCCTTGCTATTTCTTATATATACTTCTGACATACTTAAGTCGCTGAAATGTTGCAAATTTGAAGCATTTGCTGACGACACGCAGTTATATTGCTGTTTTGATCCCAAGGATTACATGGAAACCGAGTTACATATAAACCAGGATTCGAGGATATTGAGTGAACTTTCCTTGGGTCATAATTTACATTTAAATCCGGATAAATCTTCCACATTGATTTTTGGTAGTAAGAGCAAGATTGACATTCTGAAACCTACTTTGAACATATCTATTAACGGCTCAAAACTGAATTTCGTTAATATCGCAAAGAATTTGGGTCTGCTTTTTGATGTTAATCTCAGATTTCAAGAGTATTTAAAAAAACTCTTTCAGAGAGCTTATCTCGGTTAGAAGGTACTATACAGCAATAGACACGTATTGAACTTTACATTGAGAAAGAACTTGTGTGAATATCTTGTCTTGTCGCACTTTACTTATTGTGACTTTGTGTATGGCTTTTGTTTGGACGCGGAAAGCAGATCACGTATACAAAGGGTTCAGAATGCATGTTGTAACGGTAATATTTTTAAATTATCAAAATTTAGTTAAATAATTGATATCGATATTTTCTATTTGTACATATTAAGTGTTTTATTGTAATATAGCTAGAGTTTATTTGCTTAATAAATTTGAAGATGTAGTCCATACTTGCAGTGGAGTGTAGGTAATAAATTAAAACAACACTTCTGTCTTCCTCCACAAATAATATATATTTTTGAAAAAATTTTTTAACGATTGTCCCTACATGTTTCGACCATATATATAGTCATCTTCAGGGGAACTAAAAGGAATGTGTGAGAATATAAAGACAATAACAGGCATCATAAGAGACTTACCTATATCGAGTGTGAAATTGGATCCAATAGTTGTCTCAAATTAATGAGTACAACGTTTTATGTTATAGCAAGTGAAATTTCTGTAGTTGAAGACTAACTTGAGGTAACTCAGAGTTGTGGATATGTAAGTAAGCACATTTTAGTTATTTTAAAAAAAATTTTTTATGTTGATAAAAGTCAGAAAATTTAGTTGTATTTAATGAGCATGGTGTGAAAATAAATTTTAATAATTAATATATTTAAATTATAACATGGTTTATGTGGAGAAACCAAAAAGAAAAGAAAGAAAAAATTTTTTTTGGTTATTTTATAAAAATATGAAATTTCATGTTCTTAGAATACTCTTATGAAAAATAAAAAAAGGTAGAATGGGGGCTAAGCCCCTATGGGTTTAAATAGAACCGCATTGTGATGAAATAATTTTTTTTAAGTTCTTTACAAAATTTAAAAGAGAAACGAAATTTCGTGCAAACCACTACCACGTTTAAATTAAAAAGAATTTTTAAGGAAGGTGTGGCTAAAGTATAAAATGAATGACAGATTTGACATATGGCATAACAAATATCAGACTGTAGAAATCCTAAAAATTGAAATGTTGGTGTAATCTAGAGCAACTCGATAGTAGGTTTACAAAGTCTACAAGATATAGTGTACCTGATGTTTGAAAGTTATTATAAATGTTAAACACACAAAGTACCTGAATATGAAAAAGAATGAGACATCTGTGATTGAATGTATGAATTAATAGTTTTCATAAATTAGTAGTTTACAACAATTTTACAAAATTATTTTTAAAAAAGGAAGTTATAAAAGTTCATGGGAGGGCAGATACTACTGCACCGAAGCATATATTTAGAGTTAAGGTTCACTGCACTTTACACTAGGTGGACATTAAAGAATTTAAACTAAAAATTATGATTAACATTATAAGGAAAACAATAACATAACCAAGATTGAATCTAATAAAACTAGAATGAACATTGGGCAGACTGACGTAGGTATGCTACAATTAACAATTAATTGTCAAGGTTGAGTAGTGTATAATAGGCTGGAAAGAGTAATGATATATTGATGAAGCAAACACAAGTGCTGTAATAATAATGGGAGGGGTGGCGCTGTCCCGCCAAGAATACTAACAGCAAAACACCAGGATCCGCAAATCGACCTCATAGCAGCAGCCTCAAAAATGAAACCGTGAGACTAGTGACTAGCCGATGCACTGATGCATGAGTTGCTGATTTAAAGGTCCAAAAGCGACCCCCACTGCCCACCGTGAGAAGGTGACAGGACAACGCCAGCTCCCAAAGACAAAAACAATCGTGATGCTATCTTAAATTTAGAGCATTGAAGAAATTTGTACTGCTATGAATAATTTGATCGTTGACGCAATTTATATTAGTGTTGTTAAAATTTTTATTAATTTCAACAATCTCGAGTAGGTCCAGCTTATTCCCTTTCGTACAAAAATGCAAGAGTTTAGTGTTTGTTTCAGGATTAAAAGTATGTTTGTTAGCTGATACATGTCTTGAAAAATTTGATTTAATATTAGAAGGTGATAAATTAAGTCGTGAAGCTCTTTCGATCTCCTTGCAATGTTCATTTATGCGGATTTTAAACTTTCTACCAGTCTGCCCAATATACGCTGTAGAGCAGCCATCGGTCGAACACGTAACCTCATATACACCAGATCTATCCATGAGTGGGATGACATCTTTTGCATTGGAAACGAATGATCCCAAGGTGTGTTTAGTTTTAAAGCTTACGTTGAAGCCATGGGATTGAAGAATATTTTTGAGTTTATATGATAAGGGGCCCCAGAAAGTTAAGGAACAATATCTATTGTTATTAGGTTCTTTATATATTAGTTGTTTGTTTAGATGTTTATTTAAATGTTTAAAATAAATTTTATTGATGTGTTGTTGGGGGTATCCATTATTTGCTGCGATTTGTTTGATAATGTTTAGCTCATTTTTGAAATTGGTTTGATTGAGGGGTATTGAGAATAAACGTGAAAAAAGAGAATGAAAAGATGCGAATTTTTGTGTATGGGGGTGATTAGAAATATAAGGGATAACGGAGTCTGTGTTAGTGGGTTTGCGTGCCTCGTGATTCTGAGCAGGACACAATATAATGACAAAGTTGAACTTTTTTTATCCCATCAGGATTTCACCCCTATTACAACTAACCCAACAGATAGGTTCATGACAAAATTTAAAAATTGCCTTAAAATAACATCCGACACTCTCTATTTTTTCAATACTAACAAATTTAAATTAACCCCTGTAAATCCAGTTACTCCACGTCTATATGGGCTACCGAAGATACATAAAAATGACATCCCTATCAGGCCAGTAGTATCATACTGTGATTCACCATGTTACAAATTAAGTATTTGGCTTAACAACACCATTTTATCTTTAACAAATTTTCATAGTGACTTCTCTGTTAAAAATTCAACTCAATTGGCTAGTGAACTGCAGAATCTTTTCATACCTGACTCATCCTTTTTGATCTCATTTGACATTACTAACCTTTTCCCAAGTATCCCTACTAATGAGTGTTCCCAGCTAGTACATTCACTTCTTTCAGAATCCACTGACCTCCAACTAACCCACATAGACAATATATGTCTACTAGTCAATTTGGTTCTTGAACAAAATTTTTTCCTATTTAATAACAAATTTTATAAACAAAATTCAGGTTTAGCTATGGGATCTGCCCTCTCACCTCTTCTAGCAGAACTTTTCATGTCAAGCCTAGAATCAAAAATCAAAAATAACCATCGCTTTACACACATTATCACTATGAAAAGATATGTTGATGACATTTTTGCAGTTTTCAATGGTAGTCAGGAAGAACTTAATGACTTTGTTTCCTTTCTCAATTCGTTGCACCAGTCTATTAAATTTACTCACGAACTTGAAGAAAATAGCTCTATTCCATTTTTGGATTTGAGACTCACTAGAGTCAACAACGCCATTGAATTTAGTGTCTATCGCAAACCCACTAACACAGACTCCGTTATCCCTTATATTTCTAATCACCCCCATACACAAAAATTCGCATCTTTTCATTCTCTTTTTTCACGTTTATTCTCAATACCCCTCAATCAAACCAATTTCAAAAATGAGCTAAACATTATCAAACAAATCGCAGCAAATAATGGATACCCCCAACAACACATCAATAAAATTTATTTTAAACATTTAAATAAACATCTAAACAAACAACTAATATATAAAGAACCTAATAACAATAGATATTGTTCCTTAACTTTCTGGGGCCCCTTATCATATAAACTCAAAAATATTCTTCAATCCCATGGCTTCAACGTAAGCTTTAAAACTAAACACACCTTGGGATCATTCGTTTCCAATGCAAAAGATGTCATCCCACTCATGGATAGATCTGGTGTATATGAGGTTACGTGTTCGACCGATGGCTGCTCTACAGCGTATATTGGGCAGACTGGTAGAAAGTTTAAAATCCGCATAAATGAACATTGCAAGGAGATCGAAAGAGCTTCACGACTTAATTTATCACCTTCTAATATTAAATCAAATTTTTCAAGACATGTATCAGCTAACAAACATACTTTTAATCCTGAAACAAACACTAAACTCTTGCATTTTTGTACGAAAGGGAATAAGCTGGACCTACTCGAGATTGTTGAAATTAATAAAAATTTTAACAACACTAATATAAATTGCGTCAACGATCAAATTATTCATAGCAGTACAAATTTCTTCAATGCTCTAAATTTAAGATAGCATCACGATTGTTTTTGTCTTTGGGAGCTGGCGTTGTCCTGTCACCTTCTCACGGTGGGCAGTGGGGGTCGCTTTTGGACCTTTAAATCAGCAACTCATGCATCAGTGCATCGGCTAGTCACTAGTCTCACGGTTTCATTTTTGAGGCTGCTGCTATGAGGTCGATTTGCGGATCCTGGTGTTTTGCTGTTAGTATTCTTGGCGGGACAGCGCCACCCCTCCCATTATTATTACAGCACTTGTGTTTGCTTCATCAATATATCATTACTCTTTCCAGCCTATTATACACTACTCAACCTTGACAATTAATTGTTAATTGTAGCATACCTACGTCAGTCTGCCCAATGTTCATTCTAGTTTTATTAGATTCAATCTTGGTTATGTTATTGTTTTCCTTATAATGTTAATCATAATTTTTAGTTTAAATTCTTTAATGTCCACCTAGTGTAAAGTGCAGTGAACCTTAACTCTAAATATATGCTTCGGTGCAGTAGTATCTGCCCTCCCATGAACTTTTATAACTTCCTTTTTAAAAAATAATTTTGTAAAATTGTTGTAAACTACTAATTTATGAAAACTATTAATTCATACATTCAATCACAGATGTCTCATTCTTTTTCATATTCAGGTACTTTGTGTGTTTAACATTTATAATAACTTTCAAACATCAGGTACACTATATCTTGTAGACTTTGTAAACCTACTATCGAGTTGCCCTAGATTACACCAACATTTCAATTTTTAGGATTTCTACAGTCTGATATTTGTTATGCCATATGTCAAATCTGTCATTCATTTTATACTTTAGCCACACCTTCCTTAAAAATTCTTTTTAATTTAAACGTGGTAGTGGTTTGCACGAAATTTCGTTTCTCTTTTAAATTTTGTAAAGAACTTAAAAAAAATTATTTCATCACAATGCGGTTCTATTTAAACCCATAGGGGCTTAGCCCCCATTCTACCTTTTTTTTATTTTTCATAAGAGTATTCTAAGAACATGAAATTTCATATTTTTATAAAATAACCAAAAAAAATTTTTTCTTTCTTTTCTTTTTGGTTTCTCCACATAAACCATGTTATAATTTAAATATATTAATTATTAAAATTTATTTTCACACCATGCTCATTAAATACAACTAAATTTTCTGACTTTTATCAACATAAAAAATTTTTTTTAAAATAACTAAAATGTGCTTACTTACATATCCACAACTCTGAGTTACCTCAAGTTAGTCTTCAACTACAGAAATTTCACTTGCTATAACATAAAACGTTGTACTCATTAATTTGAGACAACTATTGGATCCAATTTCACACTCGATATAGGTAAGTCTCTTATGATGCCTGTTATTGTCTTTATATTCTCACACATTCCTTTTAGTTCCCCTGAAGATGACTATATATATGGTCGAAACATGTAGGGACAATCGTTAAAAAATTTTTTCAAAAATATATATTATTTGTGGAGGAAGACAGAAGTGTTGTTTTAATTTATTGCTTAATAAATGTTAAAGTATCATTGGGCAAGATCTAAATTGATACGGTTTGATTCTCAGTCCGGTTCTGGCAACTCGCCGTATAATTTTGTCCTGCGAAGCGAGAACCTGCTTCGAATACTGTGGGCTTACTAACGTACCGTAGAAATCGTACCCGGTCAACTGCAATCATCGCGGCGACGCGCGACGCGCGTAGGAATATTTGAGGAAGGTCTGTTTGGTGTGGAACCTAATTGTCAAGGAGATGGGCTCTGCTACCATCCGGGAGTACCGCGGTGTATATTCAGAGGTAGCAGAAAAGAGATAGCTATATTTGACAATGTCTAAAGACTGTAATGGTACGACCTTATGAACAAACTCAACCATGGATCGTGGGTTATGCTCCGCCTTCCTCAATTGCCGCTAATGCCGGATATAAATCATTTAAAATTATAGTTATTTTAAAAATTAATTATTCAATATAGGCTAGGATTCTTCTGAAAATATTGTAGGAATCGTTGGTTATTGGCGATGTAGTATCTATTTTAGTGATCACTTTTTCTCAATAGTACTAGTTAAAGTATCGAAATTAAATAAGTTTCCCGCGCTAAATTTAGTACCTTTCTGGGTAGTGCCGACAAGGACGGCCATCTTCCGACACTTGGTTCCTGGTGCCGCTGGACGCGCGGGGGATATTCATCTACCTACCCTCATCCTTTACTGTAGAGGATCTAGCCTCCTCCATAGGCTAGGCTGGTGGCAGTTCAGAACGGATTGATCTATGCAGGACCGGATCAGATTTCTTACTTAAACTACAAGGTTCCTAGTATTTAACCAGAAAGGTATTTAGTTATTCTATGGTTTGATCTATGCAGGAATGGGTTGGACTATTATTCCTGTTAATAATTCCGTATTTAAAGTACAGCGTCACAGATATTTAACCAGAAAGGTATCTAGTTATTTAATGATTTGATTTGTGGAGGACTGCGTTGGACTATTATTTCTGTTTAGTAACTTAGTATTTAAAGTACAGAGTTTGAAGTATTTGACCAAGAAGGTATTTAATTATTCAGTAGTTTGATCTATGCAGGTCCGTACTGGTCGGCTATTTTTAAGTTAAATTTATTATTAAAGTTGAAATATATGTAATTATTTATAGGGGGAAAATATTTCCTTATACTTGGTCCATGCAGGTCCGCACTAGACTATTATCTTAAATTTAAATCTATTCAGAATTTATGGAGTTGGTTATTTAAATAGAAAGGTATTTATGTAATTAATTGTATCTAGTGTATTTCTAACTGGATATTTGACATGACTTAATTAGACATACCTTATGTATTGTTTTGAAGTTAACGTAAGTTTATCTCCGGTGTGCCAATGACAGATTGATATAATTTGCGAACTAGCCATTGCTAGAAATATATTACATTGCTGGTGTATCTGAATATTGAGCTAGAGTATGTATTTTTTTTTTATACTACTAATTTAATTACCCATAATTCTCATTCGTCAAGGTTGCACCCTGGTGCGTGTAAACCAGCCGTGATCACGACAGGTACCTGAAACATTCTCTATCATTACTAGATATAATATAGCGAGGTTTATTCGTAAATATTCCAGATGAATATTTTGTATGTAATATGATTTATGAAATTTGGTTCTATAAATTTACACAGGCTTCAATAAAATAGTGTCATTGGTATTCCTCTTCTGTGTTATTAATTTTGGCGAACTACCGAACATCGTTGCACCTCCTGGTAAATTGATGGTATGTTGTAACCGAGTACTCATCTACATTCCGGAACGGAGCTTGTGGCTTTAAATAGGTTACTGGCGCCCATAATTCCATTACTTTCTAAATTACCGCACGACCACTCCCGACTAGTGGCTAGCCCAGTTCTCCGTGTTGCTACACCTTACCGGTCTCTGACTACAGAGGGCTCTCACCCTCCTGCAGTGCAGATAGGTGGCAAGTTTGGCGCCCAACGTGGGGCCCTTTTGCAAACAGTGTTGCCATTTTTTTCAAATTTCCCTAAATTTAGGGAATTTTTTTTGTTTGTGTTTTAGGAATATTTACGGTGGTAGATGCTCCTCTGCTACAATATCGGTTAGATTTGATTCTATATTCGAGTGTTTTGTTTATATTCTTTTGGTATTTCTATTTTCTGATTACGCGGCTGTCCTGTTGATTTAATGTCGAGGCCGTGCGTGCTTTACTACACT
This sequence comes from Polydrusus tereticollis, assembly GCA_963920685.1. Classification (NCBI taxonomy): domain Eukaryota; kingdom Metazoa; phylum Arthropoda; class Insecta; order Coleoptera; family Curculionidae; genus Polydrusus; species Polydrusus tereticollis. The sequence continues at coordinate 100,743,915 of OY987333.1, forward strand.
CTTTGTGAAATTCTCGACTACCGGAGTATCGATATTAGTGAGGCACTCATTAAAGTTTGTGTTATTAATTATTTACGAAATAAGGTTGTGTGTGCATAGTGTTAAGGTACTAATATACCGATTATATTATTAGGGTAGTGCTTATAGTTGAAATAGTTGAAAATTGTGTCTGAAATATTATAGTATTGCGAAAGGGAAAAAAATAAACAAGATAAACATGGCGATGAAGATGGAGATCAACCGTCTAGATCGAGATGAATTTGTGTACGAGTTAACCTTCAGGGGAATAAAGGTGGATGAAGAAGCTGCTACTGTAGCAGACATGCGGAAGACCCTTCGACAGTTACTTAAACTAGAGAAGGCTGGATCAACTCTAACTTATCCGACCTATCCCTATAATTTTGACAAAGATTGTCAGGCCGTTACCGATAAGATTAAGGAGATTGAAGACCTGGTCAAGAAGTTCGCGGATACTGCCGAGAGTGGACAGTTTTCCAAAATTTCTACGAAAATATGGCATGCTTATGAAAGAGCCAATCGTAGCAAACCGAAAGGAGATATAGAAACGGGGCAACGTTCCTCATTAATAGTCTCGCTTTTGAAATTTCATTCGGCTGTACAGCAGAAAGCAAGGAGATTTAAACGTTTATCCCAAACTCATGGCCCTTTAGAGTTGGCTAATTTATTATCGTCGACCAGCTTGGACAATGAAGACGACGATTCTACTACTACAGAGGAGGAAAGTTCTGATGGTGAAGACAGCGAAGCGGAGTCAGTTACAATGCCACGAGCAAGCGGTCCTGTCACCATGAACAGACCTAAGACAGTACCTGTTTATTTGTGGAATCTCAAATATAATGGCGAGTCTATGTCCTTAAATTCCTTTTTAGAGAGCGTCCATGAATTGAGTATTTCCAGAAATGTTTCTAAACCTCAATTGTGTGCTTCTGCTTCGGATTTATTCACTGGAAAAGCCAAGATTTGGTATAATTCTATTAGAGATCAAGTTAGAACTTGGGAAGATTTGGTGTTTGCCTTAAGAAAACAGTTTTTGCCCAGCGACTACAATGACCGTCTTTTTGAAGAGATTAAGCAAAGAACTCAAGGACCTAATGAGTCCATCGGACTATATATAGCGACTATGATAAACATGTTCAATCGATTGACATGTTCGACCACAGAACAGTTAAAACTAAAAGTTCTAATGAAGAACATTTCACCATTTTACCAAAGTCAGCTTGGGCTTGTAAAGGTTGATACTATCCAGCAACTTATTGAGGTCGGAAGACAATTGGAAGAAAGAAAGGAAGCAATTGAAAACTTTATTCCTCCCCCAAGACATAAAAAGATGATGGAACCAGACTTAGCATACGTTTACACTGACAGTGCTTCAACGAGTGGAACCAGTGAGGTTAATGTCTCTGAAATCACCTGTTGGAATTGCAAGACAACTGGTCACCGAGCATCAGAATGCCGCGATAAAAAGAATAAGTATTGCTTCAGATGTGGTAATGCTGGTTATACCGTGAGGTCATGTCCCAAATGCTCTGGAAGCTCGGGAAACGGAGGTCGGAGACATTAAGCGACCGTAATATGTCTCGACCTTCGACGGTCACCAATAACTTACCACTGCCGGTTACCCAACGAGCCGTTCTCGATTTCATCTTTTCTCATGCTGAGGGCGATGAGCGACCATACTTATTGGTGGACATATTGGGCTTAAAGTTGCGTGGCTTACTGGATAGTGGAGCCTCTTCCAGTATTCTGGGCGGGCCAGGATGGTCTCTAATAAAATCTCTGGGACTTCAACTCAATGGAGATCATAAAATCACTTGTACTGTTGCTGATGGAAACACCTGTGAAAGCATTGGTTCTCTGACGCTGCCGATGGAGGTTGAGGGTCGTGTGAGAGCGATGCGAGTGCTTGTTATACCAAGCTTGCGGCACCTCCTGATTTTAGGAGCTGATTTTTGGAAGCGTATGGGTATTGTGCCTGACCTAAGGCATGGAAGTTGGGAATTTTCTTCTAAAGATTGTCACTGTGCATCAGTTAACTCTGGAGTATTGCAGTCCAGAACCGAACTAACACCTGAACATTCCCTAGTACTAGAGAAATTTATCAGCCAAGTATTTCAAGAAATGGGTAATCGTCTTGGTTGTACTAAAATGGTAGAACACCATATAGCAACCACCTCTATGCCAATAAAGCAACGATATTACCCCGTTTCTCCGGTGATGCAGGGGCATATTAATTCTGAACTGGATAAGCTACTAGATGAAGGGATCGTTGAACCTAGTTGTAGTCCTTGGTCTTCACCAATACTTCTTGTAAAGAAGTCGGATGGAGTTTCGTGGAGATTCGTAGTAGATTATAGAAAGCTAAACAATGTAACCGAAAAAGATGCCTATCCCATTCCCTATATCTCGGCAACCCTCGATAAACTACGGAATGCACGGTATTTGTCATCTCTGGATATAAAATCAGCATACTTTCAGGTCCCCCTTTCCGAATCATCAAAGCCGCTTACAGCGTTTACAGTGTCAGGACGTGGACTTTTCCAATTTTGCAGACTGCCTATGGGACTTTCTAATGCACCTGCTACTTGGCAACGTCTTATAGACAGGGTGCTTGGACCAGCTCTTGAAGATTATGTTTTTGTATATTTGGACGATATAATTATCGCGACCTCTACTTTTGAGAAACATATGGAGGTCTTAAGGGAAGTTTTTAAACGTTTAAAGGACGCTAATCTAACTGTTTCGACTGAGAAATGTAATTTCTGCCGTCCCGAATTGCGGTATTTGGGCTATATCGTTGATCGCAATGGACTACATGTGGATCCGGAGAAGGTCAACGCTATCCTAAAAATTCCAGTTCCATCCAACGTAACTGAAGTTCGCAGGATTATCGGCTTAGCCTCTTGGTATAGACGCTTTGTCCCCAATTTCTCTTCACTAATATCACCCTTATCTAATCTAACTCGAAAAAACCAATCATTTACATGGGATCAAGCCTGTAAAGATTCCTTTCAGGCGTTAAAAGATTGTCTTGTTTCCGCACCGGTTCTAACATGTCCGGATTTCTCCTTACCCTTTACTGTTCAAACTGACGCCAGTGGATTTGGTATTGGCGCAGTGCTTAGTCGACAACAGTCTCCTGATGGAGAGAGAGTCATAGCGTATTGTTCCCGATCATTGAATCGGAATGAAAGACATTATACAGTCACTGAGCGAGAATGTCTCGCCGTAATATGGGCGATAGAGAAGTTGCGACCGTATTTGGAAGGATCTAAATTCACCGTCATAACGGACCACCATAGTTTGGTATGGTTAAATAACCTAAAGAACCCTACTGGCCGTCTGGCACGATGGGCTATTCGCATGCAACAGTATGATTACTCTATAATTCATCGTAAAGGAAAAGATCATATAGTACCAGATACACTCTCCAGGACTGTCCCATTTATTGACAACCTAACCACTATGGATACGGTTGAGGATTCATGGTTCTTAAGGCTATTGGAGAAAGTAGCTAAGTTTCCAAAGAAATACTCAACCTTTCGCATTTCAGGTACACGGCTTTTCAAATATGTTAAACCAAAGTTTCCTGAATTAGCCAAAGAAGGGGATTATTGGCGAGAAGTCATTCCTTCTGAGAGAAGGAAACCAATGATACAGGAAGCTCATACTGCACTCTGTCATTTGGGCGTATTCAAAACTTATTGCCAACTTTCCAAGACCGTCTATTGGCCGAAAATGAGAGTTGATGTTGCGAGTTTTGTACGACGCTGTCGCGTGTGTATTTCTATTAAGCCAGAACAAAAACCGCCTGCGGGCCTTATGCTAAGTCCTCAGACCTCGATTACTGAACCCTTTCAGCTTATATGCGCTGATTTTGTTGGGCCACTTCCTCGGTCTACGTCTGGTTATTCCTACATTTTTGTCGTCTCGGATTGCTTTAGCAAATTTACCTTATTGTTTCCGTTACGTTCGGCAACAGCCTCAGCTGTTTGTCGTCTCTTAGAAGATTACGTCATGTCAATTTTTGGGTGCCCTGCGAAAATTATTGTTGATAATGGTGTCCAGTTTCGCTCCAATGAGTTCAGAGCACTTATGCGTAAATATGGTACCTACATAAAATTTACTGCCAATTATCACCCCCAAGCGAATCCCTGTGAACGAGTAAACAGAGTTATGAAAACAATGCTTATGTCATTCGTATCAGAAAATCATAGGACTTGGGATAAATACTTGGGTAGTGTTGGTAGTGCGATTCGTTCCGCTGTTCATGAGATGACAGGATTTTCCCCGAATTTTATAGTGTTTGGTCGGGAACTACCCCGGACCAACGATACAGAAATTTCGGATACGCTGATAAGTTTTAATCGTACTTCACTTGGGGAGCAACGTACTCAAGGAATAAAGAATTTGTATGAAGACGTTAAGATTAAATTAGGTAGAGCTTATGAAAAGAATAAGAAGATGTACGATCTTCGTCGTCGTGATGAACAGCTTTTACCGAATCAGTTAGTTTGGCGTAAGAATTACGTTCTTTCGGATGCCTCAAAATACTTTGCAGCAAAACTGGCCCCGAAGTATGTTGGACCCTTTACGATATCTAAAAAATTATCACCTTGAACTTACGAATTAAAAGATAGTAAGGGCAAGCCTTGTGGGAATTGGCACATCAAGGATTTAAAGTCTCATCCTCCAGATGAAGATTAAACTATTTAAAGATTTTGGGTAAAATCTTTTAAAGTTGGGGGGGATTTGTAACGGTAATATTTTTAAATTATCAAAATTTAGTTAAATAATTGATATCGATATTTTCTATTTGTACATATTAAGTGTTTTATTGTAATATAGCTAGAGTTTATTTGCTTAATAAATGTTAAAGTATCATTGGGCAAGATCTAAATTGATACGGTTTGATTCTCAGTCCGGTTCTGGCAACTCGCCGTATAATTTTGTCCTGCGAAGCGAGAACCTGCTTCGAATACTGTGGGCTTACTAACGTACCGTAGAAGTCGTACCCGGTCAACTGCAATCATCGCGGCGACGCGCGACGCGCGTAGGAATATTTGAGGAAGGTCTGTTTGGTGTGGAACCTAATTGTCAAGGAGTTGGGCTCTGCTACCATCCGGGAGTACCGCGGTGTATATTCAGAGGTAGCAGAAAAGAGATAGCTATATTTGACAATGTCTAAAGACTGTAATGGTACGACCTTATGAACAAACTCAACCATGGATCGTGGGTTATGCTCCGCCTTCCTCAATTGCCGCTAATGCCGGATATAAATCATTTAAAATTATAGTTATTTTAAAAATTAATTATTCAATATAGGCTAGGATTCTTCTGAAAATATTGTAGGAATCGTTGGTTATTGGCGATGTAGTATCTATTTTAGTGATCACTTTTTCTCAATAGTACTAGTTAAAGTATCGAAATTAAATAAGTTTCCCGCGCTAAATTTAGTACCTTTCTGGGTAGTGCCGACAAGGACGGCCATCTTCCGACACTGGGTTCCTGGTGCCGCTGGACGCGAGAAGTTGCTGCCTATTTTTGGGGATTTGAATAGTGTTTTGGGATACACTCCTCGTTGATGAGGGATTTTTTCATCCAAAAATAGTAGTGTTGGTGTTATAGTGTATAGTTTTGTCACCAACTACGGCCTAGGGCTGGATATTAGAGCACTTCGGTCAGCTAAGGCGTAGGATCAGTCAAGTAAGTCATCAATGTGTTTTGTTTTATGAGTTTTCGTTTTTTTATTTTCCTTGCTGAATATTCATCATAATTATTCTGGACTACATGTGGATGCTTATCCCTTTTAGATATGATTATCGGTCAACCAAAATGCATTTAACCTTGTAATCCATTATCTCATCACTGAACTCTTCATCTTTGCTCAAGACCTAGATCTACATCCACACGAGACAGTGTGTAAGTATTACAAGCTTTCTGGCCACATATATTTGGCGGTATGAGCAACGGTTTTTTCTGTAAATTTTAGGGCTGTTCCCGGGGGATATTCATCTACCTACCCTCATCCTTTACTGTAGAGGATCTAGCCTCCTCCATAGGCTAGGCTGGTGGCAGTTCAGAACGGATTGATCTATGCAGGACCGGATCAGATTTCTTACTTAAACTACAAGGTTCCTAGTATTTAACCAGAAAGGTATTTAGTTATTCTATGGTTTGATCTATGCAGGAATGGGTTGGACTATTATTCCTGTTAATAATTCCGTATTTAAAGTACAGCGTCACAGATATTTAACCAGAAAGGTATCTAGTTATTTAATGATTTGATTTGTGGAGGACTGCGTTGGACTATTATTTCTGTTTAGTAACTTAGTATTTAAAGTACAGAGTTTGAAGTATTTGACCAAGAAGGTATTTAATTATTCAGTAGTTTGATCTATGCAGGTCCGTACTGGTCGGCTATTTTTAAGTTAAATTTATTATTAAAGTTGAAATATATGTAATTATTTATAGGGGGAAAATATTTCCTTATACTTGGTCCATGCAGGTCCGCACTAGACTATTATCTTAAATTTAAATCTATTCAGAATTTATGGAGTTGGTTATTTAAATAGAAAGGTATTTATGTAATTAATTGTATCTAGTGTATTTCTAACTGGATATTTGACATGACTTAATTAGACATACCTTATGTATTGTTTTGAAGTTAACGTAAGTTTATCTCCGGTGTGCCAATGACAGATTGATATAATTTGCGAACTAGCCATTGCTAGAAATATATTACATTGCTGGTGTATCTGAATATTGAGCTAGAGTATGTATTTTTTTTTTTTATACTACTAATTTAATTACCCATAATTCTCATTCGTCAAGGTTGCACCCTGGTGCGTGTAAACCAGCCGTGATCACGACAGGTACCTGAAACATTCTCTATCATTACTAGATATAATATAGCGAGGTTTATTCGTAAATATTCCAGATGAATATTTTGTATGTAATATGATTTATGAAATTTGGTTCTATAAATTTACACAGGCTTCAATAAAATAGTGTCATTGGTATTCCTCTTCTGTGTTATTAATTTTGGCGAACTACCGAACATCGTTGCACCTCCTGGTAAATTGATGGTATGTTGTAACCGAGTACTCATCTACATTCCGGAACGGAGCTTGTGGCTTTAAATAGGTTACTGGCGCCCATAATTCCATTACTTTCTAAATTACCGCACGACCACTCCCGACTAGTGGCTAGCCCAGTTCTCCGTGTTGCTACACCTTACCGGTCTCTGACTACAGAGGGCTCTCACCCTCCTGCAGTGCAGATAGGTGGCAAGTTTGGCGCCCAACGTGGGGCCCTTTTGCAAACAGTGTTGCCATTTTTTTCAAATTTCCCTAAATTTAGGGAATTTTTTTTGTTTGTGTTTTAGGAATATTTACGGTGGTAGATGCTCCTCTGCTACAATATCGGTTAGATTTGATTCTATATTCGAGTGTTTTGTTTATATTCTTTTGGTATTTCTATTTTCTGATTACGCGGCTGTCCTGTTGATTTAATGTCGAGGCCGTGCGTGCTTTACTACACTCTTTGTGAAATTCTCGACTACCGGAGTATCGATATTAGTGAGGCACTCATTAAAGTTTGTGTTATTAATTATTTACGAAATAAGGTTGTGTGTGCATAGTGTTAAGGTACTAATATACCGATTATATTATTAGGGTAGTGCTTATAGTTGAAATAGTTGAAAATTGTGTCTGAAATATTATAGTATTGCGAAAGGGAAAAAAATAAACAAGATAAACATGGCGATGAAGATGGAGATCAACCGTCTAGATCGAGATGAATTTGTGTACGAGTTAACCTTCAGGGGAATAAAGGTGGATGAAGAAGCTGCTACTGTAGCAGACATGCGGAAGACCCTTCGACAGTTACTTAAACTAGAGAAGGCTGGATCAACTCTAACTTATCCGACCTATCCCTATAATTTTGACAAAGATTGTCAGGCCGTTACCGATAAGATTAAGGAGATTGAAGACCTGGTCAAGAAGTTCGCGGATACTGCCGAGAGTGGACAGTTTTCCAAAATTTCTACGAAAATATGGCATGCTTATGAAAGAGCCAATCGTAGCAAACCGAAAGGAGATATAGAAACGGGGCAACGTTCCTCATTAATAGTCTCGCTTTTGAAATTTCATTCGGCTGTACAGCAGAAAGCAAGGAGATTTAAACGTTTATCCCAAACTCATGGCCCTTTAGAGTTGGCTAATTTATTATCGTCGACCAGCTTGGACAATGAAGACGACGATTCTACTACTACAGAGGAGGAAAGTTCTGATGGTGAAGACAGCGAAGCGGAGTCAGTTACAATGCCACGAGCAAGCGGTCCTGTCACCATGAACAGACCTAAGACAGTACCTGTTTATTTGTGGAATCTCAAATATAATGGCGAGTCTATGTCCTTAAATTCCTTTTTAGAGAGCGTCCATGAATTGAGTATTTCCAGAAATGTTTCTAAACCTCAATTGTGTGCTTCTGCTTCGGATTTATTCACTGGAAAAGCCAAGATTTGGTATAATTCTATTAGAGATCAAGTTAGAACTTGGGAAGATTTGGTGTTTGCCTTAAGAAAACAGTTTTTGCCCAGCGACTACAATGACCGTCTTTTTGAAGAGATTAAGCAAAGAACTCAAGGACCTAATGAGTCCATCGGACTATATATAGCGACTATGATAAACATGTTCAATCGATTGACATGTTCGACCACAGAACAGTTAAAACTAAAAGTTCTAATGAAGAACATTTCACCATTTTACCAAAGTCAGCTTGGGCTTGTAAAGGTTGATACTATCCAGCAACTTATTGAGGTCGGAAGACAATTGGAAGAAAGAAAGGAAGCAATTGAAAACTTTATTCCTCCCCCAAGACATAAAAAGATGATGGAACCAGACTTAGCATACGTTTACACTGACAGTGCTTCAACGAGTGGAACCAGTGAGGTTAATGTCTCTGAAATCACCTGTTGGAATTGCAAGACAACTGGTCACCGAGCATCAGAATGCCGCGATAAAAAGAATAAGTATTGTTTCAGATGTGGTAATGCTGGTTATACCGTGAGGTCATGTCCCAAATGCTCTGGAAGCTCGGGAAACGGAGGTCGGAGACATTAAGCGACCGTAATATGTCTCGACCTTCGACGGTCACCAATAACTTACCACTGCCGGTTACCCAACGAGCCGTTCTCGATTTCATCTTTTCTCATGCTGAGGGCGATGAGCGACCATACTTATTGGTGGACATATTGGGCTTAAAGTTGCGTGGCTTACTGGATAGTGGAGCCTCTTCCAGTATTCTGGGCGGGCCAGGATGGTCTCTAATAAAATCTCTGGGACTTCAACTCAATGGAGATCATAAAATCACTTGTACTGTTGCTGATGGAAACACCTGTGAAAGCATTGGTTCTCTGACGCTGCCGATGGAGGTTGAGGGTCGTGTGAGAGCGATGCGAGTGCTTGTTATACCAAGCTTGCGGCACCTCCTGATTTTAGGAGCTGATTTTTGGAAGCGTATGGGTATTGTGCCTGACCTAAGGCATGGAAGTTGGGAATTTTCTTCTAAAGATTGTCACTGTGCATCAGTTAACTCTGGAGTATTGCAGTCCAGAACCGAACTAACACCTGAACATTCCCTAGTACTAGAGAAATTTATCAGCCAAGTATTTCAAGAAATGGGTAATCGTCTTGGTTGTACTAAAATGGTAGAACACCATATAGCAACCACCTCTATGCCAATAAAGCAACGATATTACCCCGTTTCTCCGGTGATGCAGGGGCATATTAATTCTGAACTGGATAAGCTACTAGATGAAGGGATCGTTGAACCTAGTTGTAGTCCTTGGTCTTCACCAATACTTCTTGTAAAGAAGTCGGATGGAGTTTCGTGGAGATTCGTAGTAGATTATAGAAAGCTAAACAATGTAACCGAAAAAGATGCCTATCCCATTCCCTATATCTCGGCAACCCTCGATAAACTACGGAATGCACGGTATTTGTCATCTCTGGATATAAAATCAGCATACTTTCAGGTCCCCCTTTCCGAATCATCAAAGCCGCTTACAGCGTTTACAGTGTCAGGACGTGGACTTTTCCAATTTTGCAGACTGCCTATGGGACTTTCTAATGCACCTGCTACTTGGCAACGTCTTATAGACAGGGTGCTTGGACCAGCTCTTGAAGATTATGTTTTTGTATATTTGGACGATATAATTATCGCGACCTCTACTTTTGAGAAACATATGGAGGTCTTAAGGGAAGTTTTTAAACGTTTAAAGGACGCTAATCTAACTGTTTCGACTGAGAAATGTAATTTCTGCCGTCCCGAATTGCGGTATTTGGGCTATATCGTTGATCGCAATGGACTACATGTGGATCCGGAGAAGGTCAACGCTATCCTAAAAATTCCAGTTCCATCCAACGTAACTGAAGTTCGCAGGATTATCGGCTTAGCCTCTTGGTATAGACGCTTTGTCCCCAATTTCTCTTCACTAATATCACCCTTATCTAATCTAACTCGAAAAAACCAATCATTTACATGGGATCAAGCCTGTAAAGATTCCTTTCAGGCGTTAAAAGATTGTCTTGTTTCCGCACCGGTTCTAACATGTCCGGATTTCTCCTTACCCTTTACTGTTCAAACTGACGCCAGTGGATTTGGTATTGGCGCAGTGCTTAGTCGACAACAGTCTCCTGATGGAGAGAGAGTCATAGCGTATTGTTCCCGATCATTGAATCGGAATGAAAGACATTATACAGTCACTGAGCGAGAATGTCTCGCCGTAATATGGGCGATAGAGAAGTTGCGACCGTATTTGGAAGGATCTAAATTCACCGTCATAACGGACCACCATAGTTTGGTATGGTTAAATAACCTAAAGAACCCTACTGGCCGTCTGGCACGATGGGCTATTCGCATGCAACAGTATGATTACTCTATAATTCATCGTAAAGGAAAAGATCATATAGTACCAGATACACTCTCCAGGACTGTCCCATTTATTGACAACCTAACCACTATGGATACGGTTGAGGATTCATGGTTCTTAAGGCTATTGGAGAAAGTAGCTAAGTTTCCAAAGAAATACTCAACCTTTCGCATTTCAGGTACACGGCTTTTCAAATATGTTAAACCAAAGTTTCCTGAATTAGCCAAAGAAGGGGATTATTGGCGAGAAGTCATTCCTTCTGAGAGAAGGAAACCAATGATACAGGAAGCTCATACTGCACTCTGTCATTTGGGCGTATTCAAAACTTATTGCCAACTTTCCAAGACCGTCTATTGGCCGAAAATGAGAGTTGATGTTGCGAGTTTTGTACGACGCTGTCGCGTGTGTATTTCTATTAAGCCAGAACAAAAACCGCCTGCGGGCCTTATGCTAAGTCCTCAGACCTCGATTACTGAACCCTTTCAGCTTATATGCGCTGATTTTGTTGGGCCACTTCCTCGGTCTACGTCTGGTTATTCCTACATTTTTGTCGTCTCGGATTGCTTTAGCAAATTTACCTTATTGTTTCCGTTACGTTCGGCAACAGCCTCAGCTGTTTGTCGTCTCTTAGAAGATTACGTCATGTCAATTTTTGGGTGCCCTGCGAAAATTATTGTTGATAATGGTGTCCAGTTTCGCTCCAATGAGTTCAGAGCACTTATGCGTAAATATGGTACCTACATAAAATTTACTGCCAATTATCACCCCCAAGCGAATCCCTGTGAACGAGTAAACAGAGTTATGAAAACAATGCTTATGTCATTCGTATCAGAAAATCATAGGACTTGGGATAAATACTTGGGTAGTGTTGGTAGTGCGATTCGTTCCGCTGTTCATGAGATGACAGGATTTTCCCCGAATTTTATAGTGTTTGGTCGGGAACTACCCCGGACCAACGATACAGAAATTTCGGATACGCTGATAAGTTTTAATCGTACTTCACTTGGGGAGCAACGTACTCAAGGAATAAAGAATTTGTATGAAGACGTTAAGATTAAATTAGGTAGAGCTTATGAAAAGAATAAGAAGATGTACGATCTTCGTCGTCGTGATGAACAGCTTTTACCGAATCAGTTAGTTTGGCGTAAGAATTACGTTCTTTCGGATGCCTCAAAATACTTTGCAGCAAAACTGGCCCCGAAGTATGTTGGACCCTTTACGATATCTAAAAAATTATCACCTTGGACTTACGAATTAAAAGATAGTAAGGGCAAGCCTTGTGGGAATTGGCACATCAAGGATTTAAAGTCTCATCCTCCAGATGAAGATTAAACTATTTAAAGATTTTGGGTAAAATCTTTTAAAGTTGGGGGGGATTTGTAACGGTAATATTTTTAAATTATCAAAATTTAGTTAAATAATTGATATCGATATTTTCTATTTGTACATATTAAGTGTTTTATTGTAATATAGCTAGAGTTTATTTGCTTAATAAATGTTAAAGTATCATTGGGCAAGATCTAAATTGATACGGTTTGATTCTCAGTCCGGTTCTGGCAACTCGCCGTATAATTTTGTCCTGCGAAGCGAGAACCTGCTTCGAATACTGTGGGCTTACTAACGTACCGTAGAAGTCGTACCCGGTCAACTGCAATCATCGCGGCGACGCGCGACGCGCGTAGGAATATTTGAGGAAGGTCTGTTTGGTGTGGAACCTAATTGTCAAGGAGTTGGGCTCTGCTACCATCCGGGAGTACCGCGGTGTATATTCAGAGGTAGCAGAAAAGAGATAGCTATATTTGACAATGTCTAAAGACTGTAATGGTACGACCTTATGAACAAACTCAACCATGGATCGTGGGTTATGCTCCGCCTTCCTCAATTGCCGCTAATGCCGGATATAAATCATTTAAAATTATAGTTATTTTAAAAATTAATTATTCAATATAGGCTAGGATTCTTCTGAAAATATTGTAGGAATCGTTGGTTATTGGCGATGTAGTATCTATTTTAGTGATCACTTTTTCTCAATAGTACTAGTTAAAGTATCGAAATTAAATAAGTTTCCCGCGCTAAATTTAGTACCTTTCTGGGTAGTGCCGACAAGGACGGCCATCTTCCGACACTGGGTTCCTGGTGCCGCTGGACGCGAGAAGTTGCTGCCTATTTTTGGGGATTTGAATAGTGTTTTGGGATACACTCCTCGTTGATGAGGGATTTTTTCATCCAAAAATAGTAGTGTTGGTGTTATAGTGTATAGTTTTGTCACCAACTACGGCCTAGGGCTGGATATTAGAGCACTTCGGTCAGCTAAGGCGTAGGATCAGTCAAGTAAGTCATCAATGTGTTTTGTTTTATGAGTTTTCGTTTTTTTATTTTCCTTGCTGAATATTCATCATAATTATTCTGGACTACATGTGGATGCTTATCCCTTTTAGATATGATTATCGGTCAACCAAAATGCATTTAACCTTGTAATCCATTATCTCATCACTGAACTCTTCATCTTTGCTCAAGACCTAGATCTACATCCACACGAGACAGTGTGTAAGTATTACAAGCTTTCTGGCCACATATATTTGGCGGTATGAGCAACGGTTTTTTCTGTAAATTTTAGGGCTGTTCCCGGGGGATATTCATCTACCTACCCTCATCCTTTACTGTAGAGGATCTAGCCTCCTCCATAGGCTAGGCTGGTGGCAGTTCAGAACGGATTGATCTATGCAGGACCGGATCAGATTTCTTACTTAAACTACAAGGTTCCTAGTATTTAACCAGAAAGGTATTTAGTTATTCTATGGTTTGATCTATGCAGGAATGGGTTGGACTATTATTCCTGTTAATAATTCCGTATTTAAAGTACAGCGTCACAGATATTTAACCAGAAAGGTATCTAGTTATTTAATGATTTGATTTGTGGAGGACTGCGTTGGACTATTATTTCTGTTTAGTAACTTAGTATTTAAAGTACAGAGTTTGAAGTATTTGACCAAGAAGGTATTTAATTATTCAGTAGTTTGATCTATGCAGGTCCGTACTGGTCGGCTATTTTTAAGTTAAATTTATTATTAAAGTTGAAATATATGTAATTATTTATAGGGGGAAAATATTTCCTTATACTTGGTCCATGCAGGTCCGCACTAGACTATTATCTTAAATTTAAATCTATTCAGAATTTATGGAGTTGGTTATTTAAATATAAAGGTATTTATGTAATTAATTGTATCTAGTGTATTTCTAACTGAATATTTGACATGACTTAATTAGACATACCTTATGTATTGTTTTGAAGTTAACGTAAGTTTATCTCCGGTGTGCCAATGACAGATTGATATAATTTGCGAACTAGCCATTGCTAGAAATATATTACATTGCTGGTGTATCTGAATATTGAGCTAGAGTATGTATTTTTTTTTTTTATACTACTAATTTAATTACCCATAATTCTCATTCGTCAAGGTTGCACCCTGGTGCGTGTAAACCAGCCGTGATCACGACAGGTACCTGAAACATTCTCTATCATTACTAGATATAATATAGCGAGGTTTATTCGTAAATATTCCAGATGAATATTTTGTATGTAATATGATTTATGAAATTTGGTTCTATAAATTTACACAGGCTTCAATAAAATAGTGTCATTGGTATTCCTCTTCTGTGTTATTAATTTTGGCGAACTACCGAACATCGTTGCACCTCCTGGTAAATTGATGGTATGTTGTAACCGAGTACTCATCTACATTCCGGAACGGAGCTTGTGGCTTTAAATAGGTTACTGGCGCCCATAATTCCATTACTTTCTAAATTACCGCACGACCACTCCCGACTAGTGGCTAGCCCAGTTCTCCGTGTTGCTACACCTTACCGGTCTCTGACTACAGAGGGCTCTCACCCTCCTGCAGTGCAGATAGGTGGCAATGTCTTCGTTTTGTTTACGGCATAAGAAAGTTTGACCATATTTCTCATTTATATATAATGATATAAAGTGGCTGAAAATGGCTGGACGGAGGGTTCTTCACTTTTGTACATTTCTAATAAAGATTATAAATAACCCTAATTCTCCTGCTTCTATTAGCGAGCGTTTGATTTTTCGTCGGAGCGTTCTCGATAAGGATGACAGAGGTGCGGGCAGGCTTACCATGCCTCATCATCGGAGCGCCATGTTTCACCGTTCTTTTTCCTTTAACTCAGTTAAATATTATAACTTGTAGCCCACTGATATGTTACACTTAAATACTAATGTATTTAAGACTAGATATAAGTCATTTCTTTTAAATTTACAGTGATATTAACGGTTACTTATTGTTAAATATTGTTTAATAATAATTTGAATTTATTACTCTTTTCTCCTTTCATTGCTTATTTCATTATTGCAAATATGTCTAATAGGTTAGGGTTGTTACGTAATATGCTACTACGTACAGGGTTTTCTTTTATATTTAGACCCCTATTTAGAGGAAAAACTATAAGAGATAGAAAAAAACTTTAAATATGAAAGTTTTATGATTTTTACTGAATCATCAGAATATTAGCAAAAAATTATTAAAATACTATTACAATGCCGAAAAATATAAGCAACTTATGTTTTTTTAAATGGAACACCCTGTATTTATTTCATTAAAATTATAGATCTTTTTTTCCTGATTACAAAAATATAGGGTTTGTCTATATTAACTCCAACCAGTTTTAAGATATTAGCGATATAAAATAAAAATTAAAAATACTTTCTTATGAAATTTTAAAATATATTTAATACAAAATAAAGAAAAAATGCAGAACCATAGAAAATTATTGATTTTCAACATAACCCCCTTCATTTAATATACATTTTTGAATGTTTCCTAATAACTTATGATTTATTGCGTTCATAATGAACACTGGAAAGTCCCTATTTAGCACCAAAATTTCTTCGTGAATTCTTTGTTCCAGAACTTGAACGTTTTCTGGCCTATTGTAATAAATTTTATTTTTTAAATAGCCCCAAAGAAAAATGTCCAGAACCGTCAAGTCGGGGCTGTTTGCCGGCCACCTTATTGGTCCGTTTCTTCCAATCCACGTATTATATTTTTCATTTAAGTATCTTGTAACAGGGACAACATTATGGGGTGGGGCACCGTCCTGTTGCCAAATGAGCGTAGCGTATTGGTTGAGAGGAAGCTCTTCCAAAATGTTTTCAATCTCATTTTCAAGAAATTCCATATATCTTGGACCAGTTAAACTCCCATTATAAATTATTGGACCAATGACCCTATTTCCTATAATGCCACACCACACATTTATAGACCTACGACCCTGAATTCTAACAGGCTGAATTTTGTGGGGATTTGAAGTTGCCCAAAAATGTTTATTTTTTCGGTTAAACATACCAGCTGTGCTGAAATTTACCTCGTCGGTAAATAAAATTTTGTTTAAAAGATTCCCATCAATTTCACGCCTTCTTAAAACATCCAAACAAAATTCTAGCCGCTGTCTCTTGTGATCTTCTGTTAAGTTTTGGACTGGTAAAAATTTATATGGATGATATCCGTATTTTTTCAAAATTTCGTGTATTTTTGATAGGGATTTATTAAAATGGCCTGCCGCATCTGGTATAGAATTTTCAGGATTTTCTGTAATACAACATTTAAGTAATTATTGTAGGATTTAAGAATTAGTATAAACTAGAATGTTTACCTTCAAAGAACAGCAAGACATTTAAATCTAATTGCTCATCTCTCATTACTGTCCTCTTTTTCCTTTCTAAGCTTTTGGTCTCTTCAAATTTTTTCACAACATATTAATAGTGCTTTTGGAAGGTAAAATTCTATTGGGAAATATCCTGTGGTACTCATTAAGAGTTGTAGATGGATTTCTATTATTAGAATAATATAGATGGATAATATCGAATTTTTCTGCTGTAGAATATCCCATGTTATTGTTTTAAGTACGTAGCAAAATGTTCGTTTAATACAAGCAAACAACGACAAAAATGTCATAATAACATGTGTTTTCAATGGCGACAGACCTTTATCATTTTTAATTTCCAAAGCATTCTAGACTAGAAACTAAATACAACTTCTTAAAATTTTGATCGTTTATATCTTAAAACTGGTTGGAGTTAATATAGACAAACCCTATATTTTTGTAATCAGGAAAAAAGATCTATAATTTTAATGAAATAAATACAGGGTGTTCCATTTAAAAAAACATAAGTTGCTTATATTTTTCGGCATTGTAATAGTATTTTAATAATTTTTTGCTAATATTCTGATGATTCAGTAAAAATCATAAAACTTTCATATTTAAAGTTTTTTTCTATCTCTTATAGTTTTTCCTCTAAATAGGGGTCTAAATATAAAAGAAAACCCTGTATACTATTAAGTATTATATATTTCTCTATGTCTAGGTGTCTCTGTCTGGTTCAGTAGAATAGCTATACTGCATCTAGACTGCGCCAGATGTTGACATCTTTCCTTACATTAATTTTTAATACACATGCTTTTTTGTATATAATATTCTGTTTCTTCGAAAATAAAAGACGTTTATAATTATTATTATTATTATTAAGGTTTTTAAGACGCAATTTTTTGAAATCATGTTTCCTTCAACAATTTTTTGAAATAAGGTACCTATCAGATATTGGTATCAAATTAAAGGAAATTAAAATATCTTTATTTTTTGTTTCATTTAAAAAAAAAAAAAACGAAAACTTGGCTTTAAATTCATTAAGTTTAGACCAAAATGTTGAACACTCTGTAGTACTTAAACCAATTCTAATAACAGTTAGGTGATTTTACATGTTATAACTTTTCTTTCCTAAATTTTAGTAAAAAAATTTGTAAAGATAGTTAAAATCCAACGATTTTTATGTAAAATCGTTTTTAGCCAAGTATCCATTAAAAAATTCATATCTTAACGCCGCACTTGTTCAAGATTTTTTAAAGTAGAATAGAGGACTACTAAAGGCTTCAATATAATAATAAAAATATATTTAAAAAAAGATATGTTTGGCCCAACCTGGAATTTTGAGCCAACCTGTATATTTAAAATTATTTTTAAAAGGTGCGCGGCTTTAACCTGTACAACTTTTGTATAAAAGTTTTTTTTTCTTAACGTCTATTTAATAAAAGGGAGAGACACTTTAGAGACAAAATCGATGAAGGCAAATTAGGAGCCCCGTATTTTCGAAACGGCTGAAAATAAATATTAGTAACTATAGGTTTTTGAAATCGGATCGCCAAATGCATTTCACTCGTTTGGTTATTTATGAGGGTTGCCATTTAAAGAAATTCAAAATATCTGTCAAATTTGTGAACCTATATATTTTTTGACTTTAAATTTGGCTTCGTTTTTGAAAATCTTTGGGAAATATGTAATTTGTTTTTTATTATAGTCAGCAGGAAAATCGCCAATCGGGTAAGACACTTAAAAAAATGTCCGTGTACATTATATTATTATATTAAATTGGATCGTGTTAAGTAAAAATATACTCCTTTTTTACTGTCAAGGTGTAAATGCCTATTGTGTAATGTCATAATTTAATGGGAAAGTTCATACATTTATATTTAGTTAATTAGAAGTCTCCTTTTTGCTTACGTTACCTATAGCAACGGGACAATTATCGAAAAATTTTCATATTCTTATCAACTTATATGGAATTATTAAGTGGATTTTTTACATTTCAAATGTCAAAGTAATGACACCCAAGTTAAAATTAGTATACCTACATACCCATGGAATTAATTAAAATAATTTGCAGATGCAGAAAACCACTATTTTAATGCTTAGGTTCATGTATTATTATGTTGTCGTTTATGGTAAAAAAATATAAATTTTGATAACATTATAATTTTAAATTGGTATGAAATATTCTTATCGACTATCCCTCGAGCTTGAATTGAAACAGAAAATTTAAGCACTAGGGATATTATAGGTGACATTTTTTTCTAGACTTTACGTGTATTAGATAAAAAGCATTTACAAATAATATAAGCATACACTTTTCTTTTCTCTCCTTTTGATAGTAGATATTAGGGGCCGTCCATAAATCTCGTAACGCTCCGAGGGGGGGGGGGGTCTCTTCAATCGTCACGGGACGATTTTAAAAAACGATTTTTTCAATTGCCCGCAAAAAAGTCGAACGGTTGGTACGACAATGCGATTGGAACGAACACCCAATCAGCGCCTAGCGTGGTGAATTGAAGTTAAAACTAATTTGGCTTGTTTTCAAATTTGCATGTTAAAATCACCAATATGGAAAGAAATGAACCTATGATTTATTAAAAATGTATTCTTTATTCTGGTTATCGAGCATTGTACATTGAAGAGGGGGGGGGGGTGTTTGGTCACCGTCACATGACGTTTAGGGAAGTATTAGGGGCGTCTGGTCAAGCGTCACGCTACCGTCACAGGGGGCAGGGGTGGGGGGGGGGGGGTGTCAGATTTAGCGAATTTTAGCGTCACGAGATTTATTGACGGTCCCTTAACCCTTTTCAAAAACTCGACAAAATTACATATTTCATGCTAATCTCGGTAAGGTAAGAGGACGATACTGGTTAAAAAATTGCTTTCATATTCCTACACCTCTTTGCAAAATATAAACTTGATAGTTGTAGCAGGGTTGTTATGTTTAAAACAAAATGTTTTAAACCAGATGTTTTAAACATGTTTTAAACACGACCTGATGTTTTATTAGGTGTTTTAAACAGTGCTTTAAACAGGTGTTTAAAACATGTTTAAACCATGTTTAAAACATTTATTAAAATATACTGTTTTTTTCTTTTTTTCTCAATATAGTAGATGTTAAATATCACTTTTTTTTGTCTCCTCATATCACCCAAAAAAATTGAAAAAAAAAACACAAAAATAATTGGAACATACATATGGATATATTATTATTAACCTAAAGTTGAGCATTTAACATTTAACAGGACTAATACTCTAATATACTAATAGCTTCAAACAAATAATGCAAAGTAAGCTTAAATATTAGTGTAGATCTTAAAAGAAACAGAGAAACTAACAGTTATTCAAATTCTAGGAACAAAAAACAAACATTCAACTAGATATATTTTTAACTCGACATAAAAGAACCATAAAATAATATCTTTGTTTAAAACGTGTTTTAAACATGGGTATGTTTTGTTTAAAACATGTTTTTAATTGCCTAATAATAAACATGTTTAAAACAAAAAAAACTGTTTTAAATAATAAAAAACACATGTTTTGTTTAAATATAAAAAAAACATGTTTTTTTTCAACCCTGAGTTGTAGGTGCAGTTTTCAAACAAATCGCAAAAATAATATGTTTAAATTATATTAAAAATATAAGTGGTAAATGAGTATCTACGAAAAGTAATTATACACCTACTTATGTAGGTAGTAATTATTTTATTTAAATATAATTAGAATTAATGAGCAGTGTAATTGCAATGGCGGATGATACTTTGACGCTTGGGCATTTCCGGAAATCCGTCTTCACGGTTTTTCCGGTTCAGAGGTTCCTACATAAAACTTGACGGACTTTGTGAAAAATATAAAATAAAGAAATGCATGCATCGCTGGTATAATGGACCTTAAAAAAAGAACGACTGTGCTTAATAACGTATAATAGAAAAACATACATTATACAGCCGCATTCAAGGTCGGGGGGTTAAAATAGATCGAATAAATAAAAACTAACTTCACTGGGCTGTTTCCGAGGAAATGTGACGTAAAGCTTACTTCGAAACCCAATTCTATGCTAAGGCGTATCGAATAAGAGTGCATACCTAAACTTGAGATTTCGATGCGATTCCTCTCTCGCCCTTTCGGGTTGGTCCCTTTTTTTTTATCTTATTGCGTCGAATTTTTACTGTTCTGTCTTCATCGACACGATAATATTCGCATTACAGGTAGGTATGACTAATATTGCGTTGTTGACACTGTTACCTGCACGCTTAAGGCCAAACGAATTTTTAAATTAACATTTAAAATGAAAACCGCATTAACAACCTACCACTCGCGAAAATATATATTTTTTGTACGCTTTGCTCTTCACTCTTGAATAAATCATAAATATTTACAAGCGTTAAATCAAAGAAAATTCCCAAAAAATAGCTATTTTTGCTTAAAATCCGTCAAAGTTTAAAATAGAAGTTCCTTATTATTAAATTTGTACCTGCAGTTTCTGTTCAGTTTATTCGAATCCTATTGCGGAACAACCAATAGCGTCGAGCGTGTTAACTGGCTTCTTATTGGTTGACAAGAGCGTCACCCGAGTTTATAAATAGAAGTGAACGCCATTCTCAGACCCTCAAATCAGAGAACCAGACGCTTACTTTGTTGAGTCTTGTTTTTAATTTGTTGGTCGCGCTTAGCCTCTTGGGCAAGTGATCATATTTTTTTAAAAATATTGTGATACTAAGTGAAATTATTGAAAGGTAGGATTATTGTTTTTGTTTTTGCAGCTTTAAATGGTCCATCGCCGGATGGTGGATTTCTCGTGACTTGATTTTAATGGCGCGTGCATGGCGTCTAAACAAAATCTTTGTAGATTTCGGAGTATTTCTAGGTTTGATCTTTCATAACTGGATGATCACTTGATAACATTTTTAATTTAATTTTTAAAAATAGTTAGTTTATGTATGGTTTAGTTTTAAAGGGCGTGTTTAGTGCACTGTGGGCCAAATTAAGGTATTTTTAGTCCCTTTTCCTGAAGTTAAATATTTTTTAGGCGAGTGGGTAATTCGGGAAAGACCAAGGTTATTTGGAACACTGGATATAACAAATTTTTTACGTCGAGGTCGCTAATCACTTATCCGAACATTTTTGCGCCGGTCTTTCCCAGTTTTTGAGAAAAAAATAGCAACGTTTTTTTCACATAGGTATAGTACGACACACGATAAATGGTCATGACTAACTAACGCCTTTGTACTTTATACCTGGTTTTGGCAAATAAACCATTTCGGTCCAGGGTGGTAGTAGGAAGATTGAAACAATGTTTGTACCTATATGCACAAAAATTTATTGTGTATCGCTGACTTTGGCGTAAATTATTAATATGCATAAAAGTAGTAAGCCGTAATATATAATTTTTATTATACAGGGTGTCATACGTAGAAGTTCCACCCCCCTTTATTTTCTTAAGTTTTTGAGATCTTGAAATAATTTTTTTTTGTTGTAGAACGAATGGCAACTTTTTTGATATCTGTGTAATTACCGGGTTGAATATACGGAACTTCTACATGGAACGCCCTGTATAAAACCGTATGAGTAAAATGAGTCATCTTAATAGTTTGAATCTATACTATTACTATCATTCACTGATATAATTAAAGGTTTTATGTTTTCCCAAAATTTTTCATAATTATTTTCGGCTTCAAGTACCTACATGATTAACGCACGCTCTCGAACTGCTGTTTGGTATTAATTCACACTGATTTTTAGTTACTTACTTCAATTACATGAGCGGACATTTTTGGGTTTACATTATTGCGTCTAACTTTGTTTTTTAATTCGGACTAAGTATATCATTTCTATAGGATTCAAATCGCAATGGTAGAGGGGCAATCTTAAGTGGTATGTTACCGGATGCTTTTATAGCCTCATCTACGCAATATATTTTATCATACGATTTGGTTTTTAGTACCTCAACTAGTTTTTTTTTTGTATAATTATCTTCAAAATAGAGGCCATGTTGGCTAAGGAACTCTTGCAGTACATCTTTTTTGCTGCTTATGGTTGGTAATTTCAAATGATTTAATAATAATTCGACAATTTCTGATGCGTGGACAGGTATAATTAATTATACCTAAAATAAGTACATTATCAAAATGAAAACATAGTGATACTGAGAAAGGCTTACAAACCAGCCCTTAATTGCTTTATGGGGGTAAAGTCACCCGACCGTTATAAAGCAGGCAGGTAAAATCTTGACCATTTATCTTGTGTCAGACTATACCTGTAGCGTGTGTTTCTTTTTTCCTTAAGTTTACCTACTGGATTTTGTTGCTTCCTGTTAAAAATCGGTGATGAAACTTGCACTAAACTATTTCTCCACAAAATAATAGCATTTTATCCAAAAAATAACGACAAAACTGCGATTTTAATTAAAATGTAAACACGGGTACCTAAATTACCAAGCCGCAATAATTTGCTAATCAAAATTAGCCGTGTCGTCATGTTTTTTTCTTAATGCTTACTGAAATATAGTAGGTATAGGTATTTCAACTACAGCTTGTTTAACATATTTACTAATTTTTTTCAGAAACCATTAGTAATTACAATGCTGCATTTCTACACTAAACTGATATGGGTTAAAAGGGCGTTAACGGATTTCTAATTTGTCTTTTTGTTTAAACGTCGGCGTTTTAAAAATGTTGCTGTTCAGCAATGTTTTTTTGTTTTTTTAAACAAAGATCCTAATTAGCTGTTAGAGTAAACAGAAGGTATGACGGAATAAACCATTTTTGAAATTTTGCTTGAAAGAGCAAGTTAAATACAACTCGATACAATTAAAAAAATCGCGCGGTTTTGTTTTAACTTTATGAATGATTTTTAGTTTTATATTATAAGTAGTTACATATTTCTATATCGAATGTTTTGCCTTTCCGTTTGAATTTTTTTTTGTGATAAAGAGCGAATGCCAATGCCAATACATCAATTGTCATGATTGGGGGGGGGGGGGGGGGAATAACAATATTTAAGAAATAAAGTATCGATATTTTGGTATATCGATATATTATTGTAGCGGACATACATGGAAATATAATGTGACAAACAAATTATTTTGTATGTATTAGCTGGTCAAGGTGGCGTACCTTCCCGAGAAATGGCATTAAAACATGTGCATCTCATTTTGACCATCCGTTACGGCTTCAACCCTCCGATCAGGGATCGGGAGTAATAAACTTAATAAACAGTACAGGCAATAAAGCAGGCCTCTAACGGTAGTTCCAGGGCATCTCTTAAAAGTTTATTGTCGACGCCTTTTGGGTACCTTTTTCCAAAAGGCAAAACAAAATATAGACAGTTCATCTCAGCTAGCCTTTTCAATACGTTTGGCACTCTGAGACCGCGAACGATACCACGTTTAGTCATTTTGTATATATTGTAATGTTAATGTAAATACAGTTTAAGTGTACATATAACATCGGCTTCTTATTTCACAAAACACTCTATTCACGAGCTACGCACCCCCAAATTGGTGACCCCGATACAAAAAAGGCGGAGTGTTTCTAGTTTTCTTTATTTAAGTGTTAAGTGTTATAAGTTATAAAATGACGGACAACGGAAAAAAAAGCAACGGGGAAAACGAGCCAGAACGGGAGGAAATATGTGTTACGACACGCGTAAAATTACCGAAGTTTTGGCCACAAAAAATAAACTTATGGTTTCATCGAGTGGAAGCTCAGTTCCAGTTAAGTAAAATTGTGAAGGACGATACGAAATTCACACACATAATCTGTGAGTTAGACGACAAGTACTTGGAAGAAATCGAAGACATTGTGGAAAACCCTCCCGAAACAAGCAAGTACGAAACAATAAAAAATGCGCTAATCAAAAGGCTGACCGATTCCGACGCAACGCGTACACGGAAGTTGCTAGAAGCGGAAGAGATCGGCGATCGCACACCTTCACAGTATTGGCGACATCTTAAGCAACTCGCAGGCAGTTCTGTTACAGAACAATTTTTAATAGATTTATGGAAAAGTCGACTTCCTATAAAAACTCAAGAAATCTTATCTGTAACGGAAGAGAAGAAATGCGAGAAGTTGACGGCAATAGCAGATCGCATTCACGACGTTTCCATAGAAAAGCCGGGGATTGCGGCGGTGACAGAGCCACAGGCAGACCAATGGAAAGCACTTCACGAGAAAATGGAGAGCCTGCAACAGCAGATTAGTGCTATCGCGAAAACCACACATTCGCGGTCGCGAGACAGGTCTCGTTCACGTGCACATAGCGGTACACGCGACGCTAGCCAAACCAAAAAACAATATGACTTGTGCTGGTATCACTTTAAATTCGGTGAAAAAGCGACGCAGTGCAGGCAACCGTGCAATCATAAAAAGCCAAAAAACTAAGTGACCCGTCGGTATGCGCGGCTGAATACGACGGTGACAGAGTTTCAAAAGGCCGCATTTTTGTGACTGACAAAATAACAAAAGTGCAATTTTTAATAGACACAGGTGCAGATTTATGTGTGTATCCGCGAAGCAAAGTGCGCGGAAAGTGGAAAAAGTGCGAGTACGAACTTTTCGCTGCCAACGAAACTCGTATCGCTACGTACGGCACCATTGCATTAAAGCTTGACTTTTCGATGCGGCGTGATTTAACCTGGCGTTTCGTCATTGCTGATGTTGATATGCCGATTATAGGGATGGATTTTTTATCATATTTCAACCTACTCGTCGATCCGCGCAATAAACGAATCGTCGACCTTACCACAAAACTCAGTGCCAGTGGCCGTTTAGTGAACGACGACATTTCATCAATAAAAACAATTGTTGGTGAAACCAAATACCATAAATTACTCGCGGAGTATCCCGATTTGACAAGGCCTGCGGTTTTTAAAAAAGAATCGGTTAAACATACCACAGAACACCATATTAAAACGACCCCCGGGACTCCAGTGTATTGTCGACCGCGCAGACTCGCGCCCGACCGGCTGAAGGTTGCCAGAACGGAATTTGACTTGCTACTCCGGCAAGGAATTATCCGACCATCGAAGAGCCCATGGGCGTCACCTCTACACATCGTGCCAAAGAAGGACGGAAGTTTACGACCCTGCGGAGATTACCGGGCCCTTAACGCTCGGACTATTCCTGACAGGTATACACCGCCACACATCGAGGACTTTACACAGCAACTGCATGGTAAAAAGGTTTTTTCTAAATTAGATTTAGTACAAGCGTATAACCAAATTCCTGTTGCGCACGACTCGATCGAAAAAACTGCTATAATTACCCCGTTTGGTTTATTCGAATTCCTTTTCACCCCTTTTGGTTTACGAAATGCATCTCAAACATGCCAAAGATTTATTGATAGCATAACGCGAGATTTAGATTTTGCATACAATTTTATCGATGACATTTTTATTGCGTCCGATGATGAAGAACAGCATTATCGGCACCTAAAAATGTTTTTTGAACGATTAAGCCAATACGGAGTGGTTATAAATCCGGCCAAATGCGTTTTTGGCGTAAGCGAAATCGAATTTTTAGGTTATCAGGTCGATTGTAATGGCATTAGGCCGTTGACCCATCGTGTCGAGGCCATAAAAAATTTTGCAAAGCCACTTACTATTAAACAACTGCGACGTTTTCTGGGCATGATAAATTTTTATCGGCGTTTTATTTCTAATGCCGCGACACTCATGCAACCTCTCCACGACCTGCTCAAAGGCGCGAAAAGCGGAAATACTCCGGTACCGTGGACTGACGCAAGTGAAAAAGCTTTTCATGATATTAAAATTAATTTGTCAAATGCTACCTTATTAGCTCATCCAGCTGCCGGCGCGCAAATAAATATTACAGTAGATGCTTCCGATTTTGCATGTGGCGCCGTCTTACAGCAACGGGTTGATAATAGTTGGCAACCATTGGCATTTTTCACAAAAGCTTTTTCAACTGCCCAGCAAAAATACAGTGCATACGATCGCGAATTATTAGCCATATATCTTGCGGTCAAGCGTTTTAGGCACTCAGTCGAAGCTCGCGAATTTTTTATATATACCGACCATAAACCAATTACATTCGCTTTTAATCAAAAGCTGGAAAAATGCTCACCGCGGCAGTTTCGGTATCTCGATTATATCGGTCAATTCACTACAGATATCCGACACATTAAAGGCGTCGATAATCATGTAGCTGACGCACTTTCAAGAATTGAAACAATTACGCGAGCGCCCGATTATAAAACTATTGAGTGTGAACAAAATAAAGACGCAGAATTAAGAGATATTTTAAATTCAAATTCGACTTCTCTTAAACTAAAAAAAATGAATTTTCCGGAATTTCAGATAAATCTATATTGCGACACGACGAACGATATTGTACGACCATATATTCCTACGACGTTGCGTAAAACTATTTTTAATTCACTGCACGGATTGTCTCACCCCGGAGTTCGCGCAAGTCAAAAATTAGTTGTAAAACGTTTTATTTGGCCCTCTATCAACAAAGATTGTCGCGAATGGGCGCGACATTGCATCGCATGCCAAAAATCAAAAGTCACGAGACACGTTTTAAGCCCTGTAAAAGATTTTATAAGCCCAAGCGGTAGATTTGAGCACGTGCATATAGACCTCGTAGGACCTTTGCCGATATCTCAAGGCTACAAATACTGTTTGACGTGCATTGACAGATTTTCGCGATGGCCAGAAGTCATGCCGCTGGCGGAAATCGATGCAGAAACGGTCGCGACAGCATTTTTAAACATTTGGATTTCTCGATATGGCGTACCTTTGCGCGTAACTACCGACCAAGGCCGCCAATTCGAATCTAAATTATTCAGCGAATTCACGCGTTTAATAGGAATTTCGCATTTAAGAACGACGGCGTATCATCCGCAGGCAAATGGTATGGTGGAGAGATTGCATCGACAACTTAAAGGCGCTATAAAGTGTCATGATAATGACAATTGGGTCGCTATGCTCCCAATTATTTTATTAGGCATTCGCACATCCTTAAAAGAGGATCTAGACGCAACCGCGGCGGAGATGGTGTTTGGCTCTCCTTTGCGTTTACCTGGCGAATTTTTCGGCGAAGCAAGCCAAACAGTTAATACTTCCGAATTCGCTAAACAACTTCGTCAGCACATGCAAGAATTAAAACCGACTCCCGGTACGCGACATGGTTTTCATAAAACTTTTATTTTTAAAGAATTGAGTACTGCCAAATTTATATTTTTACGCCACGACGCCGCGAAAGGTTGTCTAGAACCTCCGTACGATGGACCCTTCAAAGTCATTGAGCGCGGCGACAAAAACTTCATTATATACATGTATGGCAAGAGTGTAAAAGTGTCAATCGATCGATTGAAACCAGCTTTCGTTCTTCGCGATGCAGATAACCAACCATCGATTGAAACTTCCCTTAATCGTAATGTTGAACCAAATAATGTCAATGGCCTACCGATGGTAGACAATAATAATAAATTTCAATCGCGAACAGGTAGAAAGGTGAAATTTCCAGACCGTTTGCAGGCTGGATTTGCATAATTAGGTACTCATACCATATAATAGTGCACATACACTAAAAATTGTTTTTAGGTATTGCCTTTACAAACAGTGTATATTTGTTATAGGTATTTTTGTATATTTTTCGAACATTATTGTCTCTTGTATAACTCATAGGTACAATTACTTTTAGGTTTAGGTATTAAATGTTAATTTTAAGCATAATAAATAAACTAGATGTAAGAATCACGTAATGCGCTCTGTTAAGAAATAGCCCTGGAATTAGGTGTGACATATATTTTTATTTGCTCTCTCGTTGCATATCCCTTGCGTTATCACTGGTAAGGGGGTAATGTAGCGGACATACATGGAAATATAATGTGACAAACAAATTATTTTGTATGTATTAGCTGGTCAAGGTGGCGTACCTTCCCGAGAAATGGCATTAAAACATGTGCATCTCATTTTGACCATCCGTTACGGCTTCAACCCTCCGATCAGGGATCGGGAGTAATAAACTTAATAAACAGTACAGGCAATAAAGCAGGCCTCTAACGGTAGTTCCAGGGCATCTCTTAAAAGTTTATTGTCGACGCCTTTTGGGTACCTTTTTCCAAAAGGCAAAACAAAATATAGACAGTTCATCTCAGCTAGCCTTTTCAATACGTTTGGCACTCTGAGACCGCGAACGATACCACGTTTAGTCATTTTGTATATATTGTAATGTTAATGTAAATACAGTTTAAGTGTACATATAACATCGGCTTCTTATTTCACAAAACACTCTATTCACGAGCTACGCACCCCCAAAATTATGATTTAAAAAAACATTTTTATATATCAGGTTGCTTCCTTCTGGTTGAAATACCCTTAGTCCTATTTTGCAGAACTCCAATTGGGTATGTTTATACAGGGTGTCTCTAAAAGGTCTGTACAAAACCTGAGCACATATTTCTGAGGCCAAAATAAGGCGATTTAAAACAACTTACCTTAGTCCGCAATTGCTCCGTTTCCGAGATACAGGGTGGTAAAGTTAAAAAATAAAAATCGAATTTTTTAAAATTAATTAACTAATGTATTAGGTACTTCAAAACTTGGTAACCGAGGGTTTTTTCGGAAGCGACACCCGAATACGGACACCTTTCACAGTGGCCATTAGAGGGCGCTTCACAATGCACTTCTTATGTCATGGTTTAGAATGACCATAACTTTTTTATCAGTGCAATTTTTTTCTTTTTTTGTTAATGAACTAATTTTTTGAACATTTTAAAACAAAAAAGGTACTCTTGTGAAAGTCCGCTAAAGTCAGCCGTTTTTGAGATATTTCGGTTTTTAGTGTTCGATGCCTCACCGGAATATTTAAATTATTTTGAATAAAAAATTCCGCTGTTAATAAATTTTCGGCAGGAAAATATGTTTCACTTGGGTTGATTACAGCAAGTTTTGCAGGAAGAATTTGAGTATGGATTTTTTTTCAATTAAATGAGTAACAATTTTATTTTAAAAGTAAATTTAATTGGCATAAACTTTTAGTGATTGTTCAAAATGACGTCCGTTAACATAGGTACAAAGATTAATACGACGCAAAAAATTTTAAATTTACTCTTTGCATCAATTCCGCATCGTTCTTTAATTGTGTCAACTGCATTTTGAATTCTTCCCCACAATTCATCTTCATTATTAATCGGTCTGGGGTGTACCATCGTTTTTAAAGACCCCCATAAAAAAATAATCGTTATTTATAATGAGTAGGTACTATTTTATAAGAATTTTTAAAATGTTTTAAATTATTATTTCCAAATTTCGGGTTTGGATTAATTAAGTAGGTACCTATTTTAGTATATTTTATTTTCACAAAATTTGAAACATCTGCCTACTACCTAAGTTCCCCTATAATTTTAAATTATTTTTATTACGATTTGCGGCATTGCCAAATCATGATCATTTTCTTCAAGTTGTCTTATTCTTTATTTTTTATAGTTTAGATACTCTGCACTATTGGAATACCCTGTACCTATTTCATGAATTTTGACAGTTCCATCTCTTATTTTCTGTCACTGTTCATACTAAAAAGTGAGAAAAATGCTTATCTATTGGCACAAAATCATCAAGTCTATGAGAATCGGCATGAGCTGAGGTTGCCTGTGCCGTTATTTTCTCAAAAACGACTATATTTCAAAGCTGTCGGTGCATATAGACTGCGGTAAGCGGACCATACCAAAACCAATTTTTTATTCTTTCCATTTTTAACAAATAAAGCAAAATTTATCCAAATTTTAATTGTTTAATTTGTTATTGTCTTTTAACTACATAATATAGTGATAACAAATTTGCCATTGTGAAGTTGTTTTAATGTACTTATGCCTATAGGCAGCATAACAGCATTACGTTTGACGTTGTTCATCTTAATGACTGGTATTGGCAATAAAGGAATAGGTATTATTATAGTATGTACACAAATTTTTACGGGGTCTAGGACTATTCAGCGCCGCCGTTTCAGCGCCGCCGTTTCAGCGCCGCCATTTCATCGCTAGGACATTTCAGCGCCGGCCCATTTCAGCGCCAAATTATTTCTCAAAATTTTATTATTAAATATTTATAATAAAAATGATCTAAATAGAATTTATTAAATAAAATTAAAAATAGATAAAATATTGGTAATACAAACTAAAAAAAAAAACAATAACTAAAATTTGTTTTTGCTAAATTATTTCTCAAAATTTTATTATTAAATATTTATAATAAAAATGATCTAAATAGAATTTATTAAATAAAATTAAAAATAGATAAAATATTGGTAATACAAACTAAAAAAAAAACAATGGTAATATTCCAGTTTATCGGCTTATGCGAAAAATGACGTAAAATGAAAAACGTTTCTTGCAATATGTAGCACGTACTTTCTAAACGACAAATCCGCGAGCGGAAAACCATTTTTTTAATTGAAAATATAAAAAAAATGTGAAAATAGTAGACCGAAAAGCACAGTGAGAGTGACAAGTGAGGTTATGTTTCTCTAGCTGTTAGTCACTCGACAAAAATTGTAATAATTTTATAGACTTATATTGGTTAAACAGGCGCTAACACGGCATCTAATCCACCTTCTTGGTTCCAATTCAGTATATGCTACATAAATCAACAAGGGTTATTCATTTTTTTTCTTTTTTGTCACAAGCGGGTACCCTATTTTTACGTTTTTTTTTATATTTGCAATTAAAAAAATGGTTTTCCGCTCGCGGATTTGTCGTTTAGAAAGTGCGTGCTACATATTGCAAGAAACGCTTTTCAATTTACGCCATTTTTCGCATAAGCCGATAAACTGGAGTGGTACCAAAACAATAACTAAAATTTGTTTAATAAATAAAATTTATTAAATAAAACTACTAAATATTTTGAGAAATAATTTAGCGCTGAAATGGGCCGGCGCTGAAATGTCCTAGCGATGAAACGGCGGCGCTGAAACGGCGGCGCTGAAACGGCGGCGCTGAAAAGGCTGCGCTGAATAGTCCCATTCCCATTTTTACGCTCTATAGCAAAATATTTTTAATTTATACAACCCTGTAATTCTTTTGACCAGTCATTAAATTTATGTGTTTTCCATCTTTTAAAAATTTAATTGTGTTCAATCTCTTGATCTGCCCAGCATGAGGGTATGCAAGATCAAAAGTAAATAAATCGTTAACAGCCACTACCTGCGATGATGCGATCGAGCGAATTAATTAGGCAGGCATCTGAAAGCATAACACGTAAACTTTATCTAATGTAAGAGAACATTTTATAAAACGAATTCAATCTTGCATAAATTAAAGTGGACGCTTTGAACAACTTATTTAACTAAATAATTATTTCTGAACTTATTTATAATTCGCAATGCAACCAACCGGAAAAATATAATATGAAAATAAATAAAGGGCAATTTTTAAATTAATATTTGTTATCTTTATATGACGTTAATTAATTATCTTGTTTTACAATAGTGTATGGACATTTTAATACAATAAGATAAGGCTATTGCAACGATCCAGATCATTTCGATGTATCCTTCCAAACTTTTTAATTGAAAAAAGTTTAATTAAAAAGTTTTCGTTTTGCAAATTAGATTTTTCAAACTTTTGCGCACCCTGTACAACAGAATCAAAGTTCTCAACGTGAACCGTATTTATATTTTAAGCTAAAGAAATAATAGAAAATTACTTCTCAGGGGAAATAATTTTAATTGGATTACATTAAAAAAATCTTTTCAAATTGTAATAAAAGTTTACAAGAATAGTTTAACCTTAAGTAGTTTTTTTTTGTTTCCCTTCACTTTATTTTGAGGTTGCTTATTCCCAAACTGGGGATTCTTTTGGTTTTTTTTTTTAAGTTATCTACCTACTACATAGGTACCTACATCTATTTAAGTTTTTTCACTTGCCAGTTGAGATTTTCATCAACGCCTTTAATCTTTTACTTTTGCTAATTCCACTAGAATATGAATACATAACTCATAAATTGCATTATTTTCTGGTTTAATTGTATTGCTAGGGAGGTAATGGCAATAGGTATGGGTACTAAATAAATTTCAAAATTGTTAAAAAAAGTGCTACTAATTATATCATTAGTTCGTTTCTGCAGTTGTTACACAAGGTTCATTATTCAATGTTTAAAACAGAATTATGATTGGCAGAAGCTTACCTCTCTGCGTTTTTTATACAAATAATTGGAACTTGTCAGAAAGAAGCACTAAATAAGTGTTTTAGCACTCAAATTTACTATAAATAGCCGACAAATTTGGATGCTATTCAGTCATTCACGGGGGTTCAAAGAAGTAAGATCTATTTAGCTGCAGTCATCATAATACGTCATAACTCGAGTTGATGAGTTATTTTCATAATAATTAAAAGTTGTTTACAAATTGAACGGAAAGTTTCCAAAAGCATAATCTGGGACTTTCTTGGTTGTGTTAGAGCATCGTAGCTCGGATGAATAAAAGTTTTGAGATATTACGCAGTTGTTTAATTTGTGTTTTTAAGTTAGATTAAATACTTAGGCATAAATAGTGATATCAAATAGAAGATTATATAGGGTCAGAATAGGACTTCTATATTATACAGAGTTAGGGAAAAAACTTGAACATTTCAAATTACGTTTTGACTAAGCTGTTGTGAGTCAGACACATGGTCTTAAATTTCGCAGCAGCCTTAGATAGAATGCAGGACGTGCTGCTACCGTCTTCGCCGAGCGGCTTCCTGGAGGCCTGGATCAACGATGCCATGGGTGGCACATCACCTATTGGACAATCAGAGCTCCAGGAAGTCAGCTACGACTTATCCGTCAACGATACGGAGGTGGCAGAGGGCCCAGACCGAGATGCCACATCTGCACCTGGTGTCCAGGACC
This sequence comes from Polydrusus tereticollis, assembly GCA_963920685.1. Lineage (NCBI taxonomy): Eukaryota > Metazoa > Arthropoda > Insecta > Coleoptera > Curculionidae > Polydrusus > Polydrusus tereticollis. The sequence goes on from OY987333.1 coordinate 100,777,388, forward strand.
TGTTAGGGTTCCCTACACCTCCGCCCGACTGCCGGCCGAGTGGCAAAGAAGTGGCAAGCGACCCAAACCCCGTGGGTGGCTCAAAAAGGCAAACAACAACAAAGCCGGAAGAAGAGGATCTCTGGTCGTGGTGTGAAGATGTACAGCCGTGGGGAATGCTGGGTGAAAACGAAGTTAAAGAAGTATATGTTGAACTGGCTGATCGTCAGCGAATTTTAAATTGGAGTGCGGATGCGTCGGAGCTACCTGGGGACGTAGACGTATCTGTTCGCTTCATAAGTAATTTGCTCGTACTTCCTTTGGTTTTTAATTTGTTCGTTTTTAGACCCAGAATTAGAAAATATCAGTTGCCGAAGTGTACGTTCCTGCTTTTTAAAAATATTTGACGGTACAGTTGCGTAGATAACTAAATAACTATATTAGCGGAAATACGAGATTTTTGTTGTATTGTTTTCTCGAGAAGGAATTAAAATTTTAAGTAGGTTTCCATAACTTAATTAAAGCCTATTTAATTGTTCATTAAACTCCTTATCACCGAGTTAATATACAGGATAAGCTATTCAAAATAAATATTCTAGGAAATCAAGTTATTTTCAAAATAATTTTCTTAAAAATGGGACACACCTGTTTAATTTCAAAATCCATAAGTAGGTGCGTACTTTTTTCATAATAGGCAGTTTGAACAATACTTCTTCCGAGACTTATTTACAAGCGATTCCTAAAATATCTATAGTTGGAATTAAGTTAAAACTCTTAAAAATAAAAAATTTAAACGCCAAAATCTTGTGTTTTTTTACTTTTTTTCTTAGTCACGCGGTATATCAAATTTTGTGAATTGAATGCATAGTTGCCAGTTAAGAAAATATGTTTCCTGAAATAACTGGGAAATGCGAAGCAAAAGGTGTCTTCGTTTTTCCTAGTTGGGCCATTTTCTAAAATTTCGCTTTTGATACTTCAGGCCTTGGTCATAGACTTTTGGTCTTGGTCTATCTCTTTAAATAAACATGTTGGCCTATATCTGGGTTAAAAAATATATCCCTGTATAAAACAGCAGAACAGCTGACTTTTGCAACTATTATTGTCATAATTATGTTTTACATATTAAACGGAGCAGCCTGCGAGCTAATGATATGAATGCACTTTTTTTTATTACTTTTATTAAAATTTAGCAGTCTGCCGCTGATTGTTTGTTGTTTTTTATGACGGTAAGAAAATGTCTACATTATTATTATACCATGCCAATAATAAAAAAAAATGTAGGTACAATTAATTTGAGGAGAGCGACAGTTTCCAAGAATCAATTATAACTTTGCTTAGGTCTGGAAGCTATAACAAGTTATTAGGTAACACGTTTATAGGTATCAAAGTAAAAACTGTTTTTTTTTTAGGTTGTGTTCCCAATTGCACCACTCGCAAAGAGCTATAATAGAGTGTTCCTACAGTGCTTATGCCTATAATCAAATAATACAATAAAGGATAAGGCAACAAAACACTCTTAAGATGAGTCGACGGTGGTAGAACTTTTGTTCCTATTCTGATATACCTACCTACAGAGGGTGTCCCGACGTTAAGGTCCAATACAAGGTGGAAACTTGAAATTTTAGTCGTCTAGTAAGTTTTATATGTTTAATCTAATCCTAAAATCATTGTTAAGATGTAGGTAGTTAGGGGCGTAACACTTGAGCATAAATATAATAAATTACCACTTTTTATAAGTACTGGGAAGTCCGGAAATGAGGACAAATTTTAAGATATGATTCTACATAAAAAAAATATGAAAAACGTTTATATTAATATAGGTTCGTAAATGCTTCGGAGCTACAGGCCCTTTCAAAGTGTGTGTGTTTTTTTTGATCTATTAGAATCTATATATACAATACAAAAAAGAACTTTTATTTAAAGAGAGTTCACTTTTTTTTCAATATCAGGTGACCCATATTACAACCAGTGGTGTGGTAACAAAAGGGTACTGTGTTATTTAAGGTCATATATTTTTCGCCGCTATGTTTTAAATAAATTAAGGTTCCTAGTACATTTTTAATTATTATAAGGTGTTGGTGACTAGTTGAAACGAATACACAGCAAAATTGTCACTTAGGTTCTAAGTTCAGGGTTGAAAATATGATTTTTTTTTTTTTTTTTAATTTTATAAGTATATAATTTTTATTAATACACAGACATATTTTTGAACTGCTCATCAGCCCTATGATCAAACACACTAGTTAACTTTTAACGTTACGTTTCCATGACAACAATCGAAAAAAGCCTAGGTACTTGTTAATTTTTCACCGTGGTTGAAAAACAGCTAGTTAGCGTCTAGAGCTAACTTGTGTGTTTGATCATAGGACTGCATATCATGTTTCGTCAAATTTTCCAAGTAGCATTTTTAGACACATTTGGGTAGACGTATCTAAACATGTTTCATACATTTAAAATGACTTTTGCACATGTTTTCGAGTGCTGTAACTTTCGCTATTTGGACGCACCATCGAAAGTGTTTCTAAGTTGTAATATCAAATGTGTTTCATTAATTATGACAGTCCAACAGTATTCCAAGTGTGGCGGATGTTTGTATTTGAAGATATTAAAATGTATAAGATGAGGCGAAAACAAATAATTATTAGAAATACAGACAGGCTAGAGGACACTATTGGCACAGTCGCCAGTATTTTCAATTATTTTTAAAAAATTTAAATAAACCATTCTTACATAAATATTTATTTAAATACAAAATAGGTTAAAAACAGAAATCTGGTGAAAAAATAATTTTATCAGGCAAATTAATTTCTACTGTAATTCCTGATCAGCACCAAATGATAGGGATGCGAAATGTTTTAATTAAACAATAAAATCCCATTTTTACAAAATATGCTTCGACACAAACATAAAAAGTTGTCAATGAAGAAAACAGTTGAAACCCTTTGCTAATAAAATTAATTGTGTAAAAGTTTATACTTATATATTAAACACATCCATCGAGTTTTAAAGGCTTTTTTCTGCCCAATAATACTAATTCTAGATGCTAAAGCGTGTGATATGCTGGCAGTACATTTGCATTCTTATAATATGTAGTAGCTATAGGCAACAATTGCTGTAGGAGCCTATATATTAAAGTATCCTGAAAGGAGACTTGTTAGTAAATATGCTTTTATTAGACCTGCCAGGTTGCGAGAAACTGGAATTTTTCATTGCCCCATCTAGGAACACGCCAAATTTCACTCGAGTAAGGCGCTACAAGAACCACAGTTTAAAATATTATAAAATATTTTAGGTGAGAGTGATTTGGGCTCTACGTTGTACATGTTTTCGGTAGTCTTTTGACACGTCGTCTCTAATATTGCTGCCTAAACAAACTTGTGTTTTAAAGGATAGGAATTACTTCTTAGAGTAGTAAAAATTCTTTTATCGGTGCTGACAAGAGATAGGCGAGATATTTGACATATTATCGATAAAAATCCGATTGTCTTAGTCATAGGTTGGACGCCCTCTAGCGGTCATGTTTGGAGCTCCGAAAACAATTTCCAGCAATTTATTTTGGTCGACCTTGTAACAATTTTTTTTTTATCTAAAAGCTGAAAGCGATTCCTGAGATATGCCCGGTGTCTATTCTTATTTGGCCATCCTGTACGTATCTATGAGTTGTGAGCGACCATTTCATATAGTAATTGCAAAAGAGAACAAAAATCATTGTCAATATAAATGTGATGATTCAATTTAGTAAATTAGCTTTATATTTTTAATGCGCTCTCAATTTATTTGCATTTACAAAATAAAATAATACTTTGTTAGAAATTAAAATTGAAAATGTTTTCAAAATCTTATTCATTCAAAACTTATTTCTTTTTTAAATTGAATTAGGTAGCAAAATGGAACTAATGTAACAACTTTTTGGCATTTCAAAAGATGTAGGATTTTAATTGAAACCAACGTCAACAAGATGCAAATTAATTTTTTTAAAATGGCCGCTAAAATGCGAGAAATTTTATTCAGCTGATCTAAAATGGAGTCAACACACAATTTTTAGTATTTGGTTTCTATATATTATGCTGTTTCGTACAGGTAGAAAAGGTAATATGTAGCTATGTCACTACCAAATAGTATGCAATATATTAATGTTTTCTTTTTTCTTTCGTCTCGTGTGTGTGTATGGTGCATGGTCTCGTAAAACCTTGAGGAATGTTCTGTTTTCTTTCCATATTTTTATAGAACAAACCTAAAATTGTTAAATAGATTATTCAAAATCCAAATTAAAAATGTTAAATTTATAGGTTATGCTAATTTGTTCTGATTTGGTTCTGGTATTGAGCTCGGATGTTTATGTTTCTGGAATTGTCGAAAATTATTTTCTTCAAAAGATTCGTTAATGAGTGGATATTTCGAAGCAGAAAATTACCAATTTGTTTGGATTAATTGAACTCAAAAATTTGTCGCTACAATTAAATATATATATAAATATTTATCTCGCTAGTCGTAACTGTATCGACAGTGTAGTTTGTAAAATATTTCGAAACAAACATTCCTTGAGTAAGTTCCTAGTAATGAATTGGAAAACGTTTCGCCAAAGTACCGACACACAATTTTATAATTTGAATCGAAAATGTTTTGAAACGTTTATCAGCAAACAATTTGTGTCTAAATATGCTACTTGAGTTATGAAAGTATTTTTAAGCTTAAACAGTTAATACAGGAACGAAATATGATTTTTTTTTAAGTTTGATCTTTGTGATAAGCATCAAGGTTTCTCTCTATTAAAGGGAGTTGAAAGTTTGATATTTTAAAAATGAATATGTCTTTAAGTACTTATGTATATTTTAGCTTTAGATGATTTTTTTTATATTAAAAATCACTTGATTATCTGAGTGACATGTTTTTAGCAAGGATATGTTTTTAAACATTTCATTAGCAATAATTTTTGCCACAAGGTTTAACTAGGACGATCATTTTATTACTTCTAAAAATCTACAAATATTTTTTTAGGGATTTCCACTCTTACATTGATGATCCTTGAACAAATTAGTTTCCAAAATACCTAATTTAAGTAGTTTTATATCTTTTGATATACCTATCCAACACTGTCCGTTTTTTTATACGTATCCTTGTCTATTGGTGTTTCATCTTAATAAAATTTCGAAAAACATTTTTCTGATACTCGTAGTATGAGTATACAGGGTGTATCAATAATTTCGCAATATAATTTTAATAACGACATTTTATACAAATTTTTTAGAATTAATCTTAAATATGATGCTACATTACATAGAATTACTAAGAATTTAACAATAAATCTGCTAGATGTTCACACAATTTGTAGGATCACAGAAACGGGTTTTAAACTTTTACTACAATATATGAACCTATCAGACATAGACCACAGTCGAAAAGAAGCCACCACAATCTGTTACTGTTAAAGAGAAAAAATGATATTTTAGCTTGCTAATATTATCGGCAAATTTCGGTCGATACGATATTATGCCGATGTAACGAATCGTGTGCCGCTATGCCTGCATGTATCAATATAGGTATCGGTGGAACCCTACTCGTTAGTAAACCTTCATATTCTATAACAGTGAATTTTTCACACAATGGTTGATGCATTTGATGGATATTCATTCCGTTAATATACTAAAATATATAATTTATTATTATTTCGACCATGGACCGACCATCGCATATGAAGTAAAATCAATGGCTGATGTAACTAGAAAATTCCCGTTTCCATATTTCCTCTTTCTAAACGTATTCTTGCCAATGATGCAAAATGTGGCTATTTTCATAATTAACATAATTTTGAAACACTGTAGTTCACTAAAAATACGTAGGTATTTAATTCTTTAAAAAGTTTAAAATTTCTTGTCAATTTAAATTGGCAATATTACTCCATATTGTGCGTCCGTCTAAGGTCTCTATTTAAGCTAAAGCCGGGCTCAGACGACTCGTGTACTTAGCGAATATGCAAATATTTATACATTTGACGAGTATAATTATTATATATACAGGGTGTTCCTTAATGACATGCTAATATTTGAGGAGGTGCTTCCTCGATACATTTTAAGAAAAAAACTTCATATGAACGTATGTCCTAAACGTCTTAACTTTTGAGATAGGTACAGGGTGTAAGTTTTCAAAAAAATAATCTATTTTATAATAATAACTGTGATACCATTATAATATCTTTATGAAATTTGGTACACATCTTCTATGCATTAAAGAGCATTTTCTGTACAAACAATTTTATTATTTTTACCAGTGGCGTCTGTACGGGTTTTGCATTTAATATTTTTTTTAGAAAATAATGGTACGCCACTGCTTTCTTCTTAAAAAAAAATTAATTTTAAAATCTTCATTTATTCCTCAGCAAATTTGATCTCTTAATTTTCTTTCGTCCGACGCATGGTTTTCGCTTAAAAAATAAATTTAATTGAACACAGACATTGTGATAGGGGGCTATTTAGACAATTAAAATCTAGTTATTCTGGAATAAATTTTGTCTTTGCAAACGTCGATGTCACGCATAGTCACATAGCTGTTGACTTAAAGTAAGTTATTGGTGTTCAAAACCATTTAAGCGCGTCATTTTTATGATTTTTAGTGCGTCATCGAAGTTATTTTATTTTTTTGCTGTTTTTTCGGTTTTTAGTAAATATGATTAATTATACGAATGCGTAAATGGCGGCAATGCATTACGCATATGGCCTCGCACATAGTAATGCATCAGAAGCTAGGCGCGTTTTTATCAGGAAAGATATCCTAATCGTGCCTTGCCTCTTTTCGAATATTCATCGCCGACTTAGCGAAACTGGTAGTTTTAATAAAGGTACTTCGGAAGGTAGACCTCGAACTATCAGAACACCCGAAATTGAGAAAGCGGCGCTGCAAGAAATCGACGAACATCCTAAGACAAGTTCGAGGAAGATCACTAGAGCTCTAAATATTTGTCACCAAATTGTTTGGCGTATTTTGGTTGATTATCTGTTATATCCATTCCATATTCTAAGAGTGCAGGCGTTACTCCCCAGGGATTTTCCACAGCGTGTGAACTTCTGTCAGTGGTATCTTCAGAGTATTAGACTAAATCCGCAGTTTGAGTCACAAATTTTGTTCACAGACGAAGCAAATTTTTCTCGGAATGCTATTCAAAATTTCCATAACAATCATGTATGGGCGGAAGAAAACCCCCATGCCATAACCGAAACCCATCTTCAGCATCAATTATCGGTTAATGTATGGGTAGGATTTATTGGTAATCATCCAATAGGCCCATTTTTCCTACCAGGACGCCTTGATGGACGGTCTTATTTGTATTTTCTTGAAGAAGAACTACCCGAGTTGCTTGAAGACGTGCCGATTGCGTTAAGAAATCGAATGTGGTACATGCACGATGGGGCTCCTGCTCATTTCAGTGTAATTGTCCAAAATCATTTAGATATAGTTTATCCTGATCGCTGGATAGGTCGCGGAGGATCTCAGCAATGGCCAGCAATATCCCCCGATCTCAATAGTTTCAATTACTTTTCATGGGGGCACCTTAAAACTCTAGTGTATAAAACTCCCGTTAACACTTTAGAAGATTTAAGAGAGCGAATAGTTGCCTCGTGTGAAACTATACGGAATACGCCGGGAATATTTGAACGAGTGCGCAATTCCATGCGTAGACGGGCGGAAGCATGCCTATTAAGTGAAGGTGGAAGTGGCCATTCCAACAATTTTTATAATCATTGTTATTATTGTCAATAATTAATAATTAATAAAGCTGAATACCACGCTGAAATTCTAATGTGGTAATTATTGCCACTTGAAAGTTTTTTTTTTCCTAAGGTGAAATCAGTTACTTATTACTGAATTAATTAACAATTAATATCAAACAAACTCAATAGCTTAAAAAAGGAAAAAAAACGATTTCAGCACAACAGTCACCGCTTTAGATTTTCAGCGATTTGACCCTGAAGTAAAACGATTTTTATATTTTTTTAGCGAAAACCATGCGTCGGACGAAAGAAAATTAAGAGATCAAATTTGCTCAGATATGAATGAAGATTTTAAAATTAATTTTTATTTAAGAAGAAAGCAGTGGCGTGCCATTATTTTCTCCAAAACTATTAAATGCAAAACCCGTACAGACGCCACAGGTAAAAATAATAAAATTGTTTGTACATCAGAAAATGCTCCTTAATGCATAGGAGATGTGTGCTAAATTTCATAAAGATATTATAATAGTATCACAGTTATTATTAAAGGATAGATTATTTTTTTGAAAACTTTAACACCCTGTATCTTAAAAGTTAAGACGTTTAGGACATACGTTCATGAAGTTTTTTTCTTAAAATGTATCGAGGAATCACCTCCTTAAATATTATCATGTCATTAAGGAACACCCTGTATAATTATTGCCAAGTATACGAGGCGTCTGAGCGCGGCTTAATTTGTTCTTACAGTTTTAAATTATCTAAATATAAAATTCCACCTACCAATCAATTTTGTTTTCAGCAGCTTACTTTTGTTTGTATATAAAACTAAAGGTTTATATCCATCCTAATTAATTTAGATTTCACCGCCTGCTTTAGGTACTTCTCTGTATGAATATATAATCACTCTTAAACCCCAAGGAACCGCAGTCTTTATAATATCCCTAAAAAGGTAATCAGGTTCGCTTTGGAATATTGACAACTTAATATGCAGACCATATAATATGGTCAGAATATCAGCATTCTTGAATTAGTTATTTATATTACTGGTACGTTATGAGCTTCATTACAGTAACGAGTGGGGAGTATTGGTACGACGAGTTCGTAGACCGAGTCGTAGTAACCACACGAGTGCTGTAATGAGCCTTACCGTACGTGTGATATACAACATTTTATATAAGACCCAGAATTTTGGTTTTTTATGACTTTTTTATGTATTCAAAATGGTTTTCATATTTATGCAGTGACATTACACAAAAAGTGACAGTGACTGACGGAACAAAAAAATCATAGTTTGTTTAAAAATGAGTAATGTTATAAGTTCATTACATCACTGAGTGATGTAGTGAGTTCATTACATCACTCAGTACGATAATATATTATATTACATAACGCAAACAGGCTAAAATGGGTTATGTAATAAGCTCTTTTCTTGTGGGTCTTATAATAATAGTACATTACATACCGAAGAGGGAAGTGTTTCATTACTGTCGAGAGATTAGTTAGTTATCCGAGACGCGAAGCGTCGAGGTTAACTTTTATCTCGAGACAGTATTGAAAACTTCCCTCCGAGGTTTGAATACTATTTTATTTACAACCACACCGTTAATTGAAAATTAGATATTTGATTTTTTCAAATGTAGTAAAAATGTCATAATATCTCATTTATTGTTTTGACGCCATACAAAAATATGCTGGTTCTGTCATTCAAATATGTTCTGGTTGCAGTGCCATAGTAATGGAGCATACCTTTAAACAATGAGGGAAATGAGTGAGGGAAATGGAAGAGGGAAGTAGACGTAGATAATGTGACACTTTCAAGCCTTTAATAAGGTTAGTAATGTCAATGTTACATGTATGGTTGTAAATAAACTCTTTTACACGATTCATAATTTTTCACTTTTTTGATTATTCTTGACAAACATGTTTGAATCATAAAGATACTTTAAATTTGACGGCGTATACCCTAAAAAGTAATGCCATAGTGAACTGTCGAGTAAAAATTGGAGGAATACATTGTCTTTAAAGTTTTTTCGTCTAATATTTACTGGTTACTCGGATTCCATAATATATCAATTTAATTTTTAGTGAAATATTCTAAATTACAAGACCAATCCAAATATTCATTATTATGAACTTAGTTTGCTTCGAAAAGGTTATAAAATTTTCCTTTTTACTTTTAAAAACAGTGGTGTATCCATTTTGGATTGCTTTGTTTTAGAAATATGACGTGTGTTGGACTCTCAGAATTGACCCATTTTTCTTAAGCCAGGCATTAACTATGTCTAGAAAATTTGTGACACTGACTAAAATATTATTTAAATCACTACCGCCCATAAGTAAGTTTGTGTCATTCGCATATTTTACTAAACTAAGTCTGTGCTGTAGTTTAAATTTATAAATATAACAAAAAGAATAGGACTCGGCACCCTTCTTTGTGCTATGCCTAGTTCATTTCTTTAGAGATTTTGATTTATGGATCTTGCCAGTCCATTAAAACACTAACAGTTTCAAATATTTTGTTTAAATATGATAATACCCATTTGTAAGCATTTCCTCTTATCCCGTACATTTCAAGTTTCCTGATTAACAAATTCTTCTCCAGGCAGTCATAGGCCTTTGAAAGACATTCCCAAAGCCAAGTTACCGTTTTCCAAATGATCCAAAACCACTTTAATGAATTGAAGTATTACTGTTTGGGTTGATTTTCCCTTCAAGTGCCATGCTGACTATCGCAAACAGATTACACTTGTTCATAAAATTTATTAACCTTTCGCTCATTACCAGTTCATATAACTTGGAAAAACCTGGTAACAGCTAATTGGTCTATAAGCTATCCATGTGTTTTTGGGTCATCCTTTTTATAGATTGGTTTTATAAGGGCATTCTTCAGTTCAAGTTTTCTGGAAATATTCCATATTTTAGTGAATTGTTGATCAGGTAACCTAAAATATCTTTACATACATATATCGAAAACTCTACAATACTTGTTGGGATCTCATTAATTCCGCTGCTGTTTTTGTTTTTACTTTGTTGTTGGGCATTGTCACGTATTTCTTTGGGTGTAGTGGGTCTTAAGAACATGGACTTATTATTTCTAACTATACTAGTATTAAATTATTCATCTAATAGACTTGTTAACTGATTTTGTATAACTTATAGGTTACTCCTACCCAAGGTGTTGTATTCATTTGCTTTTTCTTCCGAACTTCCGTTTATTTTAATACAAATTACAGATGCAAGAATCACTAACTAGTCTTACCCGTAATATCTTTGTATAATGTCCACATGCATTTTATTTTATTATTGGCGTTATTAACTTTATTTTCATAATATTTGTCACGTTGGGCTATTAACAGCTTATCAGAATTTTTTTTGTTTCTTTATAAATATCTTGAAATCTGTGATTATATCTGGACAAGTTTAAACGAATGTTTAGCCCAATTTACACTCCGTTAACTCAGAATCATTATATATAAAGGTTCCTACATTTCTCCTTTTTGTTCATTAATTTTAAGGGAAAATTTTGTTGAAAAATAGTTTTAAATTTATTTAACAAGACACGCCATTTCTTATTTACATCACTGTCATCAACAGAGCATACACGCATATTTTAGATGTAAGTTGTTTAATTTTTAAGAAAAATATGTTTAGATCACCAATTGGCGGTCTATACCTATACAGGGGTTACTTTATGATAGACTGTACTTCTAAGGGCGCATTCCTGAACTAACCTGAACCAAATTCAAGTAGTAGAGAAGTTCATATAACCATGTGTCCTAAAATGTCTGGTTTTCAAGATACATGGTGTAAAGGTTTGGAAAAAAAATCTGTTTTCTATTAGTATCTCAAAGATCCTTTTGCTGATTTTGGTTAGTTGTTTGAAATTTGGCAGTGTTGTTCGTTGCGAAAAGACGCTAAGTAAGCACTAACTAGATGTTAATTATGAGTTCCAGTGGCATCCCGGGGGGCAGTTTCACGAATAATATTGACGAAAAGAATGTACGTCACTGACTTGTTTAAAAATCTTATATTGTTTTCGGGTTAAGCAGCTAAAAATACAACTTTTTTGCCTCTTGATATTTTTTCGTATTTTACTTCGTTTTAGAGAAAAAAAGATTTTCGAGGTGCAATGAAGTGTTTTTTACTTTTTTTCTCGACAAGCCACTTCACAACCGGAACTCATAAGTATGATCTACTTAGTGCTAACTTAGCGTTTTATCCCAACCAACAACACTGCGAGGTTTTATCAAAATCGGCGAAAGGATCTTTGAGATATTAATAAAAATCACGTTTTTTTTTATGACACATGTTTTTATGAACTTTTCTACTTGAATTTGGCCCAGGAATGTTTCCTTAGAATTATGGCCTATCTTTAAGTAACACCCTGTATACACACTACCATTATACAGGGTGGTTGTTATGTATGGAAACGGTCGATTACTTCTTAAAGTAAAACAGCTAGCAAAAAATATTCTAGATAAAAGTTTTAGGGTTTTAGTCTATTAGAATTTTAAAAAATTATGTATACAGGATGAGTCAGAAAGCCGTAGAGAAATAAAGTTACTTTTTTTTTTAATGGAACACCCTCTATCTTAGAATATTTTTGGATTTTACGTAAAATTACAATTATTTTTTATTAAGTGCATTATCAGTCTAAACCTAATAGTTTCCCAGATATCGACTTATAAAAAATGACATTTTTGAACTTCGACAGCTTCTACCTTTCTAACGGTACACCGTAGAGCAAAACGGCTTGCATGTACCTATCTTACTTTTTTATTATCTTCTCAAAAATACCAACTTTCGTTAAACCGGAAGTACTATATTTCCGGCTTTTGAGCTACATCCGGTTTAACCGGAAGTTGACACTTAGAAAGATAGTTAAAAACTAAGATAGGGACATGTAAGCCGTTTTACTCCAAGACGTACCGTTAGAAAACTGGAAGCTGTCAAATTTCAAAAATATCATTTTTCAAAAGTCGATATCTCGGAAACTATTTGGTTTAGACCAGGGTTGGGCTGATTTAAATCAAGTGATTTAAATCACGGTTTAAATTATGATTTAAATCCCTTTATTTAAAAAAAAATCATGATTTAATGAAACTATTTATTTTTAATTCAGAACAATGAACAATATAACATATTAAAAAAATATTTGCAAAAATCAACAGTACCTATATAGAACTCGCGCTTTTAAGAAATAAAAAAGTAGTAGGTATCTATATAGATAATCTCGTAGATTGTAGATAATACATCAAGTCGCGACAGGAATTTTCTTGCAAGAAGCGCGTTCTGACAATATTTTGGGTAGAATTTAGACCTACTACCTACTATATTGTTAGACCGACATTAAAATAATTTGTATTAATTTGAAAAGAGAGAAAAATGTTAAATTTTTAATAAAATCAATAAAAATCAAGAAAATCAAAAAAATCAATGATTTTTGATTTTTTTAATAAAAATCAAATTTTGCCCAACCCTGGTTTAGACTTATAATGCACTTAAAAAAATAATTGTAATCTTACGTAAAATCCAAAAATATTCTAAGATAGAGGGTGTTTATCTGGAATATTTTTTGCTAGCTGTTGTGCTTTAAAAAATAATAGACCGTTTCCATACATACCAACGACCCTGTATTTACGTTACCTAGTTAACATTCGATTGCTGAGCACTTAAAAACATCGCTCACAGATAACTTATGTAACTTAGTCCGTGGGTTGCACTGTACATTTTTTCGAACATAGATTGCTGAAAACAGTTTATTCGATGGCGATTCAGTATGACGTCCGGAGTTACAAGGGCGATTTAGACAGAGTAATTAAAATGCAAATTAATGTAGGTTGATTAATATTATATACCTATACTGTTTTGTCTAACGCTAGGTCGGCCCTGCCGCCTGAAAAGTCAGAATGTTGTGTCTTTAAGAAAAATCTTTCTTTTTCTGATTTGATAAATAATATTTTATAAAGTTTTTATGATGTATCTTGAAAACCAGGCTTTTTATGACACATGTTTATATGAACTTTTCTACTTGATTTTGGCCCAGGAATGTTTCCTTGGAATTATGGCCTATCTTTAAGTAACACCCTGTATACACACTACCATTGTATTTACGTTACCTAGTTAACATTCGATTGCTGACCACTTAGAAACATCGCTCACAGATAACTTTATGTAGGACATAGATTGCTGAAAACAGTTAATTCGATGGCGGTTCAGTATGACGTCCGAAGTTACAAGGGCGATTTAGACAGAGTAATTAAAAATGCAAATTAATGTAGGTTGATTAATATTATTATATACTGTTTTGTCTGACGCTGGGTCGGCCCTGCCGCCTGAAAAGTCAGAATGTTGTGTCTTTAAGAATAATCATTCTTTTTCTCATTTGATAAATAATATTTTATAAAGTTTTTATGATGTATTCTTTCTGGTAATGATTTCGTTTTAATCATTTATTAACCCCGTTTTGGAACGCCTTTGCCCCGTTTAGTAAATAGTGTTTATTTTGAGTGATTTGGGCTCTACATGGTACATGTTTTTAAGGATAGGAATTACTTTTTATAGTAAAGATTTTATTATCGGAGCTGACAAAATTTCTAACAATCATGAAACAAATAAAAATAAGTTAAATTGACGAGGACTTTTTGGTGCAGACTCGGGCAGCTTTAGCAACCAACAAAATTTAAAATTTGTTGCTTAGCAGTAAAAACTGATTTATTTTTTCTTAATTCCAGTGCGTCGGAAAGAGTTCGTGGCCGCGTGTGGAAATTTCACTCTACAGGAATTTGTCTGGACATTGACGCAGTTTAGAAAAGTTGTATAATTAAGTGGTCTTTAGAAAGGCGGACGCCTGGATGAAACTGGGTAGGTCGACCTGCCCTGGGTTCTTTGCTACCCATTTTGCACGACTCTGAAGAGTTGTGTGTGTGTGATGAGCAAGATGTCATTGGGCAATAGGTTAAGGATAAGGAGGTAAGTTATTTTTTTTGTTTATGTTATGCAGTGTGCCCCCAGATGAAATTGAACAGAGGAAAAAATTTTTATTACTGATCTTAGAAGGAGAAGTTATTCTTTATATAAAAAAAAATCTGTTTGCCGAAGAAATTTAGTTTACCATATAAAAATGTTGGGCCGTAAATCAACTACTTGTTAAAATACCAGTGCGTGATCATAATGGTCGGTAACATACAAGGGCGTAATCTACGTGCCGAAATAATATTATTTTTTCCTATAAACGTGTATTGAGAAAGGCCTCCTAAAAGAGCTACAGCTCCCCAAATTTAGTTACCCTGAAGATGGTCTTCTTTACCTAATTAACGACGAAATTATTCAAAGCAGAAACTTGAAATTTTAGTATTATAGTAAAATTTATGCGTTTAATCTAATTGTTTAATTCTTCAATAGTTTTAAACAAAATAAAGCACTCTTGATCCATATCGCTAGAGTACACCGTTTTCGAGAAAAATTGATTTGAAAATCATGCTGCATAAGAAATATGAGTGAAAATGTGGCAAGCGTATAGGAAAAGTTAAAAACACTATTTTTGGCTTGATTTATTTAATTTATTTATTTGAATAAAAAACGAATCTTTACTTAAAAGTATCGAAAGTTTTGAAATTTGGTTTGAAAAACGTTTCGAATATACACAAGAAAATTATGACTAGTTTATTTCTTTATATCCCCGAACTTTACGCCCTTGACTACATTTTAAGAATTTTGGGTTTAATATTAGATTAAGCACAAGAAGTTGACTATTATAGTAAAATTTTAAGTTTCTACCATGAGCAGTTTCGTCGATAAATAAAGTAAACCATCTTCTGGGTCCCCATTTTGGGGCTGTAGCTCTCTTAGGATGCATTTCTTAATATACGTTTTTAGAAAAAATTACTACTAAACTATTACTACCCCAGAAACTGATTCCATACCAAATTAGCATAATAATCTACTTTTAGGCTTTTTCATTAATATATTTCCCAATCAGTTTAATTCCATAGCAAATCGAATTTAGCCTTTGTGCTAATGAACTGATATGATATGGCCAATTTAAAAATTTGTCCAAGTAAATTTCTTAAAACTTAGTTTGTTCAACTATTTCAATATCCGATTCCCCAAATTATACACTAGGTGGTTTATTCATGAGATAGTTTTGTCCTAAAAAATACCACTTTTGTTTTATTTTCGTTTAATCAATTGCCAAGTGACTGTGTATTCTGTTTCTAGTGCATCAGGATTTACTGAGGGTTTTACGTTATATGATTGTGTTATTGTTCAGGGCGGCTCAAATAAATGATCTGGATATTGACACCTTCAGTAATGGCAAATTTCGAAATAAAACCAATGAAATGTTGCTTTTTTTGGAAAGTCTATAATATCCAGATATATTGCTTCTGACTAGCTAATTACTACCTACCCCTACTAACCTGAACCAATTTATTTTAAGGCTTACTCTGTGCTTTTATCTTAAAATTCTAGACATAATACTATTTATGGATGAACAATAATAATTGTCCTGGCACATAGGAAATTATTAAATTTATTTTCCGCATACTTAAATTTTCTATATACAGGATGTTTCACAAGGACGGTACGTAACCTAAGAGGGTGATTCCTTATGATATTCTAAGAGAAAAAGTTTATATGATCATGTGTCCGGAGTTGCCCCGTTGTTGATATACAATATGTTAAAGTTTAAAAAAAAATAGTTCTTTTATAATTTTTTTTAAATATCCTTTCCCCGATTTTATTGAAATCTGGTACTGTTATTCATAATGATTAGGGGCTTAATTAGCCCTAACTAGATTAAATTTATTAAGTCCAGTGGCGTCCTGGGGAGCACCTTAACGAATATTATTGACAAAAAAATGTACGTCACTGACTTCTAATGTTGATATTTTTTTTTCGCAGTTACCAACTAATAATACCACTTTTTTGTTCCTTGAATTGTTTTCGTATCTTGCTTCGTTCTCGAGAGAAAAAATTAAAACCACTTTATTGCTAGTACAAAGAAAATTTCTATGTATTTCAAAGTTAATTAAAACATTTTAAGTAAAAATTATGTAATTATTTTTAATAATGATAAAAAAAAACAACAGTTAATCAAAGCAAATGTTGAAAATGGTCATCTTCTTATAAAACGCAAGATTGCAACTGATTTTTTTTTAACTTGAAGACCCTGTATATCAACTCCGGCAACAGGGTAACTCCGGACTCTTGTTCATATGAACTTTTTCTCTTAAAATAGCATAAGAAAGGAATTTCCCCCTTAAGTTACGTACCTACCGTATTTAAAATGAAGGAGGTAAATCCTCACCTTATTTTGGGACGAATATGTGGTAAAAAAGTTGTTCGCATGTCGCTTCTTTTTCGGAATACAGGGCGTTTCAAAAAAAAATTAGTTCAGCAATAATAATCATTTTAATAATTGATTTAAAAACTTTTAATAATTAACTCACATGAATAAAAGTCAAATAAATTGCTGAAAATGTCCTCCATGAGCCAGTTAACACCCATGTACACGACGTGCTAAATTGTCTCTTACTTGTTTGAAAATTTCGGGACTGGCGCGAATCGTATTAGAACCATCAATAATACGCACTCGAAGGTCTTCTTCAGTTTCAATAGGAGTAGTATAAACGAGTTGTTAAAGGTGACTCCAGAAATAAAAATCCAATGGATTCAAATCCGGCGAACGGGGTGGCCATGTCTGAGGTCCTCCTCTACCTATCCAACGAGCAAGATATTGTTGATCTAAATAGTTTCTAACACGTACTGCAAAGTGAGGGGAAAGGCCGTCATGCATGAACCACATTAAAGTTCTCGTTCTTAATGGCACTGCTTCCATCAATTCTGGCAATTCATCTCTAAGGAATTGTAATAGACATCACCAGTAAGTCGACTTGGAAAAAAAATACGGTCCAACTAAGCTATCTCCAATAATCCCTGCCCAAATATTAAAAAAGAATGTATGCTGGTGATGTCCTTCGATGATAGCATAAGGATTATCTTCCGCCCAAATATGGTTGTTGTGAAAATTTATGATGCCTTATCTGGAAAAATTCGCTTCATCTGTAAATAGTATTTTTGCTGAAAAATGTGGGACCCTTAAAGAATTTTCTTGAAAGAAGTTACAAAAATTAACTCGAGCTGGAAAGTCTCTAGGCAACAAGGCTTGCACTCTTTGTACGTGATAAGGATAAAGTAAATAGTCCTTTAAGATACTCAATACTGTTTTGTAACTCACATTCAACTCGTTCCGATTTTTCTCGTACTAGTGCCTGAAAATTCTTCCACCATGTCTAAGACCTCTTCCTCAAGTTGTACGGTTCTAACTGTAAGTAGTCGGCCGCCTATTTTGGTTTGGTGTAAGTATATCTAGTCCTATGTTCCTAAGTGCGATATTGTCTGATTTGCAAGGATTTTAGTGTGTCTCACCTGACATGAAATAATACTTCGATTTTTTAATGAATTTTTTTCTTATTGTCTGTGCCACGTTATAGAAATCCAGAAGTAGTGGCGGGTACAGGGGGGGGGGTTCGGGTCAGGACCCCCCCTTTTAGCAAAATCGAAGTTTTAAATTTTTATGGTATGCTCCCATACAATATTTCGTTCCGGACCGAAAAATTCTATAGTCATGATTGTTGTAGGAAATCACAATTGTATAACTTTTTAATAGAAAATCTCAAAACTTCATCCATTTATTAATGACATTTTACTCCAAATTAAAAAGCAAGTTACAAAAATTTTCAATTCTCAGTGAATTTTCGAGGTTTCTTGAAAAATTCTTAATATATATCTTACAGATCGCACCCCCTCCCCCTTGGCCAAATTATGGATCCGCCACTATCCAGAAGTATCGGCTCTTTCTCTTTATTAAGTTATTTTACATATTGTATACAGGGTGTCCGAAAACAACGTCAGGAAACTTGAGGTGATTTTAGGCGATAAAATAGTGACAGTAAATCATTTACAAAAAATTCGAAATCTCCATGGTTTCCCAGTGACAGACTAAACTTAATCTTTTTTCGTACTCTCCCGACCTTACTTTAACAAATCATCATTCTTTTTTTTACTGTTTTTCTAGATAGAGCTAAAAATATGGTCGCGCCTAAACTCGTCCCCAATACATTTAACATGAACTAACCCCTATGTAATGCAATAATAAATAGATGCTTGCAGTATAAGAATTTTATTATAATCCCTTGCTCCTGGTCGAATTTGGTTGTATAATTAGTGAAAGCTACCTGTCATGGGTAGGAATTTAAGGATATAATTATCGGTTGCTACCTATACTAGGGAACGATTTTGGGACCACCTTAAAATATCCAACCTGTTTTTGCACTCTTAAGAAGATATTTGAATTATCTACCATTCTACCTTTCTTATTTGTGTCAGCAGTAACGGAAAGCAATGATTAAAAATGTTAGTAAAATTGATCATAAAAATATTCCATTGTGCATTTACATTTTGTCTCTCAGCTTGGTATATTTCAACCCAGTTCTGTTCTTTGAGAAGATTAAGAAATATTAATTAATTTTGATCTGGAAAAATTATTTTTTATTCTAATCTTTTTTTATTATAATAGACAGAAAAAGCAGTTGTTTTTATTTGTCCGTATCAGTATCAGTATTGAATTGCGCTTGCGCAGAAACGATACGGAACTTCCAATACCCTACGTTGAACGTATAGTTGCGACACCCGTAGCGTATCGCTCGTATCGTTTTTTCCACGCATCCACATAACATAAACTCACTTTTTGGCTCATCTAAAGTTCTGTTGTGGTGTCAATTTAGAGCCTGCCTGGAAGGCTGCTAAATTTCAGAAGTTTGTAGTTGTATTTTAAAATGGCTTTTACCTTATCCACACCTACACTAAAACGCAAAAGGTTGTATTATAGCCCAGAAACTCTGCTCGGTTTCCAACCAGTTCCTGGTCATGCAAGATATGCATGACCAGGAGATCATCTATGTCATCATCATTGTCACCCTCATCTAACAAAAGGGGATCTAGAATAGCATCCATAACTCACGAAATCTTTATATACAAAAAACAAACTAAAATACGAAAACAAACAATATAGGTTATGTTATAGCAGTAAAGTTGGTTGCCTATCCTCACTGCGTTTCATTTATTTAATTTGCTTTTAACTCTTATTTAGCTAATCACGTATAACGATACGTTCCGGATACTGATACTGATAAGTATGCAAATGTGTGGTGCTGCTTTTTCTCTAATATAGGTTGCTCTAATTGAAACGTAACTTTTTAAGCAATATAGTCGGAAATAAAAGAACTTTACTCTCTTTGTAATCTAAATTTTAAAAAATGTTACCAATACAACAGGAAGCTGAATTATTTACAATTCTGGTATTTTTAGGTATTGATGTTTTAATTAAAATATACTACTTAAACAAAGATAACAAATTTGTTTTATGATTATTTTCTTTTAGCATTTCTATGTTAAAGTAACCTGGAATTATATTTTTTTTTTATTTTCGCTAATTACTGTTGATATTATCTCTTCCATACTGACTAAAAAATTGTTTATATTGCCATAAGGTACTCTACACAGGGTATTACTTTATGATGAGCCGTAATTCCAAGGGCGCATTTCTGAACCAAATTCAAGTAGAAAAGTTTATATAAACATGTCCTAAAAACTGATTTTCAAGATACAGGGTGTCCAAATCTAGAAAAATAATCGATTTTTATTAATATCAAAGATCCTTTTGCCGATTTTGGTGAAATTTGGCAGTGTTGTTCGTGGTAATAAGACGCTAAGTTAGCACTAACTA
The DNA here is from genome assembly GCA_963920685.1 of Polydrusus tereticollis. Classification (NCBI taxonomy): domain Eukaryota; kingdom Metazoa; phylum Arthropoda; class Insecta; order Coleoptera; family Curculionidae; genus Polydrusus; species Polydrusus tereticollis. Next base: position 100,797,863 of record OY987333.1, read on the forward strand.
GAGGATATTATGAGTTCGTGGTGTCCCGGGGGGCAGTCTTATGAATAAAATTAAATAAATTATTTACGCCACTGCCTTGTTTAAAAATTTTATACTGTTTTCGGTAGACAGCTAAAAATACAACTTTTTTTTTATCTCTTGATATTTTTTCGTACCTTACTTTGTTTTCGAGAAAAAAATAACAAAAGTCACTTCACTGCATGTCGAAAAATTGATAAAATAAAATCAAGGTAAATGGAACTCATAATCATCTTCTAGTTAGTGCTAAGTCAGCGTCTTATCGCAACGAACAACATTTCACAAAAATCTGCAAAAGGATCTTTGATATATTATATATTATAATGATATGAGACCCATCTAAGTCACAGTCTATTCCCGCCTACTCAATTTCTTTTTAAATGATGGTTTGTTTATTTTGCTTCTTGGTCGAGAGTTAAGTTTTTTGTTTACCGGGTGAGTCAACGGTTGCGCGGAGTAATTTTATGCCTTGACGATAAGATTTGTCATGGTTGGATATTAGTTAGAGCCGCGGTGACAAAAATGCCTTGGAACTCCAAAACGGATGGAAAGCACGTTTTTGTATAGTTCGAGTGTCGTTCTCGAAATCCGTGTTGTCGAGTAGGGGTCTGGCGCTCGGCGGTGAGCGGCTATAATATTTTTTTCAAATTTTGACCAGCGGTTTAAAAAAACATTTCCCAAACTGATGAAAATTACTGGAGAGCATCTAGGCAACCCCCCAATTACCGGGAAAATATTTTCATCCGATTTGATCGTTGCCAATCGCATGCATGCAACCGGACTGAAATGAATCGTTATTATTTATGTTATTAAAAAAAAAAAGTTTTCATTCAAAATGAGCCTGGCTAAACTATGCCAAATAACAAAAAACCTCGCCAGCACGCGTGATTTTGATCCCGGAGTTCTTCGTAAATTTTCTGCGAGATTTAGATGGAAGTTTCGTAAACTTATTTGTCTCTGGTTTAAAAATATAAAAAAAAATGATATGCTCCCGAGAGGCGGTAAAATGTTGAGTGACTATTCAATGGTAAGTAAACATTTTTTTAGATTTTGCAATTGAAAGTGAGGAATAAATTCATGAAACGCGAGGCGATCAAGCAACAGAAAGAATCTTTCTTGTTTAGAAAGAAATAATCAAGATATTTTGCCGGCACACGTGTTATTCTGTTCTCAATGTTGAAGGCATCGTACACGCCATGATCGTTTTTAGGTGGAGGAAGATGGTTGTAAATGCTTGTTCTCTCCTGGGTCCATTTTCCCAGTCTGTTACCTGGCTTTTCACTTTTCATTCTTTTAGGTTTGTCAAACCCAGATAAGAACAATGCAAAAAGGTTGTGATGAAAAAATACAAGTATTTCAGTTCCTTGTGTTCCAAGTCGATTTCCACTTGGTTGACATTATATGTTTCTAGCCTCAGAAAATACCTGCTCACTGTAGACGCTTGCTGATGGCGCTGACAAGTAATTTACAGCTTGACCATATAATATGGGAAATTAGGACTTATGTTTACACCACCAAATAAAAGGATTATCGCTTCGGTGAATAACTGGTAATAAATTTTACCCATTTATTTTTTTTTGAAAGAGTGTTGGAAGGGATTTCCGTTCCTGTATTTGAGTATAATTGCCCGAACTTGATTCTAAGCGCGTGTAACTTTCGTTTTTTCATGGTTAATTCGATAATGAATATCAATGGAAGGTCTTCGTCACTATTAAAGTTTTCACTCTCATCAACAAGTGGTTCACTTCTGTTTTTATTAATCTCATTAACTATTTAATATGCTTTAAAAAATTTGGATTTAAAACGAATATTGAGAAGTGTGGCTATTATGAAATGTTCCTTTAAAAATATATCTTTAAATAAAATTTCGTTTATAACGTGAAAAGTATGTTATTAGTGCCGACACGTGATGGTTTTATCAATAGTAAAATACGTTTTTACGAAATGCGTTGAATATGACATATAACATATTGCCGATATACAGAGTGTGGTCGATTATGTGTGGAACAAATGTGTTATTATCGGTTTCTTAGAAAATTTTATTCTTAATAAATGTTGGTGGATGTCCGATAAACATTTCAGGTGCACTTGGAATGGTTTCAAGTTAAATAGGATACAGGGTAGAGTAAAAAATATGCAAATCGTTGAAGAGTAAAGTACCCTTTTGTCAAAAAATAAAGAAAAACCTCACAAAGAAAAGTTGTTGGGAGTTAAAAAAATATGCCTAAATACAAAGCCATAGCCTTCTATCCAAAAAAACTATTTTTTTTTTGAAAACTTTAAACTAACCCCGTGAAATGATTTTTTTATATTTAGGTATAGTACCTTCATAAGTTAACCGCAATCACATAACTTCTAAATATATTTTATCAAATTAAAGCGATTTGTTTAGATCATATATTTTTTATATAACCAAAAACTTAGTGTTTGTTGCAAGGATAATACAAGCAAATTTCGAATTTCGCGAATACTCCTAAAAATAAGATAAACACTCTTATAATGTACCTACAAAGTAAAAAACTTAAGAATATAGAAGTCGATCCCGCGTGAAATTATAAAAAAATACAAATAAGGCAAATAATAAGAAAGAAAACTAGGAGAAAATGCTATGACTTATTTAGCCATATTCTTTAATTCTAAACAACTTTTCTTAATAATGTTCGTCCCTATTTTTCGGCATAGGGTACTTTACTCTTGAACGAATTTCATATTTTTTGCCCTACCCTGTATCCCAGCATTTCCCAAATAGTGGGTCGCGGAAATAAAATACCAGGTCACAGCATTGACCCCTTTAAATGCTCAGGCTGCGCAAAACTGGCTATACAAAATCGCCTCTCAAGACTGACTGTAAATGCTCCGGTTGTACAAAATCGGACTTATATGATTTTTACAAACTTTTGTTAACTTAATCTACATTGGCGGCCATCTTATAATAATTAGAATTTTTCATTTTATTATAATAATTATAGTAGGTATAATACATACTTATAGGTGGTCCTTCAAATGGGTTTTATTTTGCCTATTTATACACCAAAAGAGTTAAACAAATTTTTGGTGAGTGACGAGATGATGAAGCAAAAAATTTACCGGGCAAGGGCAAAAAAAAAGTGTTTAGGAAACGCTGCAGTGTATCCTATTTAACTTGAAGCCATTCTAAGTGCCCCTGAAATGGTTATCGGATATGCGCCAACTTTTATGAAGAATAATATTTTCTGAGAAATCAAATATTAAAGAAGTTTCCCATTTGTTGCCCACTTAATCGCCCACACTGTTATCGGTATCGCCAAAAAATAGTTTATCAGTCGAACCCTATAGTTCTTTAGAATTAATGACAATTTTGAGTTGGGGTAGGGATGAGGCTTTGCAAAAAATTAGAGAAGATGCCAATACGAATTACAACAACAAACTTTTGTTAAATATATTTGGTCGTTTTTCGAGAATAAACACATACTTTGGATTATGTTATGAACAACTTGATTTTATGGGCATACCTGGTTTGAATTAGTTCACATAATCGAGCGTCTACAGTGTATCTATCTAATTAACGAAATTTATTACAAATCATTATTTGAGTACCTGCTGCCCTCGACCTAATATTAGGGTAACGAGTGGACACTTATCTCATTATAGCTATTTTTGTTATAAGTACATCAAGCTTCGTTTATGTACGTATATCATACAAGATTTTATGTTCGGTTTCTCCCAGATTGTAACGAAAAATAATTTGGCTTTTCAATTATTTAATTCCTAAAACCCTGTATAACAGTCTTGACTTTGTCAAAACTGTCACAGCTGTCACACATATTTGCAGAGTTTGCTATGGTTCCTAAGGGTAGGGCTATGGGGGGCGTAATTGCTATGGCATAGCCCCCTACATTTCCAAGCCGTGAAGTAAGAAAGGCAACGTTGCAAATCCTGTCAGAGGTAGACCGATTTTTAATAAGTAACTAACACAACTTCCGTGCAGATACGCCCGTTTAGGCGACAAAAATTACGGTTTATTTCAAATTATTTATTGAACTTTTTGCATTTTACTACAGTATACCTAGATATGTCTAATAAGTAACATTAAGAAGATAATAATACAATATTATATATAATATAATAATTAGGAAATTTAAATTAACTTAAAATTAGTGATTTTAATAGGTACCTATTTTAAAGTGGAAAGCTTTCTTTTTTTTGATGATGTATTTTGGCGTTGAAGGTTATTTCTGTTTTTTGTATAATTGTGTAGTAATATATTGCTAAGAGTAAGTGCTACTTTATAAAACATTTTTCGATAGCTTTCTCCACAGGGTATCAGAAAGTTACCACTTTCTAAACTAGCCAAACCTAGTTTAGCTAAAAGAACTTGGTGATTTTGCCGATTCAAAAATTTAAGCTCAAGTTCTTTAGTAGCTATAATAAACTGAAAAGCTGCACATATATGAAAGTAAATAATATTTACCTCATTGGTAGCAAGACATAAACCCCCCCTTTGCAAAGAATCAAAATACTCATCCCCTACATTTAAACCTATGTCTCGAACAATAAGGTTTTTGCAATCAATGCGTTTTAAATTCCTATTCTTGTGGATAGAATGGGCTATATAACCACATATACATTTGAACAAGACTGATCCAACTGGTAATCCTTAAGATAATCCGATTGAAATATGTAAGTAAACTCTAATATTTCTATACTTTCAATATCATGCTTAACAGTATTTGATTTTAACTCTGTAAAATTTTTTAACCCTGACTTTACGATACTTTGAAGTCTAATTTTTTTTTCTGATTCGAGGATCTGTTTAAATGATACATTATAGTTATAACCAGAAAGGTTCCTATATCGGCCAAATCCTTTTTCAAGGGTATCTGTTTGAAATTTACCAGCTAAAATGTATTTTATTTCAAAATTGATAAATGAGTATTCTATAATTTCTATTAGGACTGTGGTACTACGTTTAATAGCATCATAAGTGTCCCTAGTTAAACCCACCCCCTCTGGATCGTTATGCCATATATCAAGCCAAGTTACAAATTTTTTTAGCCAGTTTACCTTGGAATCATTTTTTAAATAAATTGGTGTAGTCCAATCGTCCCTTTTTATTATTTGAAGAAAGTTTGCTGTATTTTTATAAATATCCAAAGATTTTAAAGATGAAATGGTTAAATCATGAAACACATTTTCTACTAACATTACATTTTGACGTTCCAAATTGTTAGGATATAAATTCTTATGATTTAATTTATGTGCCCTTTTTGTAATCTGGTTTATTTCCAAATTATAAAAATTCCTTAAATCTGAAAAAGATGCTTTTAGCTTTATTGATGGATTATCAAAGTCCGGATAAATGAATGTCTTTAAAAAATCTTTAAGATTGAGCCAGTTATTTCTTATATTTTTTAGGATATGCACAGAATCATAAAGAAGAAATATTTTTTCTTGTTGAAATTTAGGATTCATTATATGTGTAGAATTAGTGGAAAGCTGTCGAAACATATTTTGATTAATACGATTATTATCAGTTATAACGCACAAAACTTTAAACCCATAACTTTGTACATAGTCAATTGTTTCCAAGACAAAATCTTTTAACTCAGTACCAGATAAACTAGTTACAGGTAGTAATCGAACTACCTCTCTAAAATGACCAAACGAACTAGCAATCATAAAAGTTTGGACAGTTTTTGCTAATTGACTAATATTATTAGTTGCATACCCCGTAATATTTTTAGCTTTATATTGCAATCCACTTTTTAAATATATTTCATCAATTAGTAAACATACAGTTTTTTCCCGCTGACTAAGGGTTGAAAATTTATGAGTCAGATAATGGTCACTTTTATTGGTCTCAGGATCAACGTTAAATGATGATGAAATCTGTAGCAAATGCCTTTTTGTAGCTAAAATTAAATAGTTCCGTATATATTCATATATGGTAGGCGACTGACTAAAAATTAAAAAAGAAAATAACAAAGTAAAAGAGCTGTACTGCTTCTTTTTCACGACTAGTAGTTTAAGTTGGTCTTCTATTATGCTTAATGTTTGCTGCTGCGGGGTACTTTCATCATCATCTAATGTTTCCAAAGCTTTTACAACATATTTATGTGCTTCATTAATATAATAATTTGTGTTCAATGGTTGTTTAGAAAATGAACTATAATGTGAAAGAATATTTTCTATTTGAGAAAACCTTTGAGGCTTACCTTCTGGCAAAATCCATTTTAAATCATCTGGTGATATCTCATTACCTTCCATTCTCACAAAAACACATAATCCTCTGTTAACACTAACTGAAGCAATCATTTTAAGTTCAGTTTCAGGATCAAAATCACTATTACAGTTTAGGAGATAGAATATAACAACATTGTTTAAAACTTTGAAAGACCATTTGTGCAAAGAAAATTTAGAATTTATGTTTTGTAAAAAATCATCATAATTCTTAACACAGTCACTGTTTAGATAGTCCTCTATATGCTGTGCTTCTCTATCATGAATCTCTTTTTTTTTCTTTCTTCCGGATCTCTACGCGCTTTTGCTACTGGAGTTGATAAATAAGCTGGAAGATTCGGAAAAATCTTTGGAATTGCACTCGCTTTTAACCGCGGATAGGTAACTTTTGCCGTGTGTACATTGTCATCTTTATCTTTAAAAATTTTAGAAGTTTCGATGTCACTATGGTGAAAATGTTTTGCACATACCACAGAAGCTTTTGTCACAGTAAAATTTTGCCGTGGAATTGCTTTTAACCATTGCTGAAGGATGCCTTGAACCTTCGGAAACGAAAAAGTGCTTTGCGCGCCTTCAGTACGGAGAGTAGTAAGATAATTACTCTTACATCCTGGCACGCAACAGTGTCTTGGCATCTAAAAAATAAAATATTAAATCAAATATATTAAACCTTGCCGTACGCAAATAAAAACACTTTGTTTCAAGCCAGTTAAACAAACATTGGAACTAACCTTAAGATTTTCCTATAATGATAACATTAATAACTAAAACTCGAAAAAATAACAAACAACGCATGCGTCAAAACTTGTCAATGCACTGCACAAGAACAAGAGCACAAATAAAAACAGCGAATAATCGGTCTACCTGCAACGTTGCCAGACTTTGTCCTTCATAGCTTGGAAGTAAAGGAAGCTGTGGCTATGGTCATAAAAAATGCCTCTATAAGTTGGCCAAAAAATGCTACCATGGTAATGTTACTAATATTCTGCATCTTTTTTATCCCTCACCCTAGGCAGAATATTCACGTGCACGTTCTCAGAGACACTGTATCTGCAGTGTGGTCAAATTTAGAACAGCAAATTCCTAATAGCTTTTTTTCACCAAACTTATTGACTACTTATTGTTACATTAGTGTTTTTTTGCAATAATGCAGACATCATCCCTGATATACCTACTTTTGGTAAATTCTGTTCCAAATTTTCCTATGACCTCTTGCCTTTTGGCATCCAGCCAAACTTTTAGTAAAGTAATTAACAAGTTTTAGTTACAGACTAATTTTAATGAACCCTCAACCCCTTAAATTATATTATTTAATTAAATTCCACAAAACAGGCTAGATACCCTATTAGACCTGTTGTTTCCTCTTTTTCTGCTCCATCATTTAAATTGCCAGAAAAATTAATTGACTTAATTAACCAATCAACAAACTTTTTTGCAAAATTATCTCTTATTATTAAAAGATATAGAAAACATTAAGTTTCCAGCCAATGCAAAACTGTAGTATTTTGCTTAATGTGAGAGAGTAATAAATCATTATTGAACTATAAAACCCAGTGGTCTTCGCTGTATTCCATAGGCGTAGTCCAATTATTATTTCATATAACATTCGGAGTTGCAAAAATATTTTAAATGTGTTCGAATATAACTGAAGTCGGACAGTCCACAACATACCGACTTGTGCAAGAGGATTCTACGTATAAAACTACAGAAAGAACATTTATTTTCTTTTTTATAAGCTACAGGGTAACCTAAATATAGGGGGTGTCCCAAAATGTAAAATTTTGAAAAACATCAGGTATATCAAAAACAAGGAGGACTAGAAAAATTCTGATTGCAGCGTCTTTCGCTTCACAAAATAGTAGCAAAACCGTATCCTTCTATCATTATTAATAACGGAGATATACCCCGTAAAACCATCGAAAACTGGACACCCTGTCCATAGTAGATTTCTTTTATAAAGGTTAATTTTTGAAAACTACAAAACAACGGCAGTCTACCTCCACAATATGTATTTCAATGTTTATATCCTACATGTTTCGGACATAGAAATGTCCATCATCAGGGATACAGTAGTCGATTACGACAGCTCTATCTTGCATAAGCGAAGATCAAAATTATGTTAAAATTGAAATTGTAGGTTCTAATGAATGTTCAAGACTGAATGAGATGTGATATTTGAAATTTTGGTCAAGGTATCTTTGAAGAAGGGGATTCCCAGTCTGCAGCCACTGAGACAGGTGGTGAAGCAATTATGTCGTTTGTAGCTATTTAGAGGAGATTAATTTAAGTGAGGTGCTCAAAGATGCTTCATCTAACCGTGTCTATGGTGTGGTCAACTAAATACTGGGTTAAAAGGGGTTAGACGTGAGAAACATTTTCTTAGGAGATAAACAAGAAATGGAATGAAAATTATACTATTTTAAGGTTGGAATTTATTAATTTGAAGTCAATGGGCAGGTGTTGAAGCAATTATGTAGGTTTGTAGCTAATTAGAGGAAAATGATGTAGATAGGTGCTCAAAGATGCTTCATCCAACCATGCCTGAAGTATTGGCTAACAAATTGTTAGGTTAAAGGGGGGTAGAAAATGAACATAATGTTATGATTGAAAAAAGGGAGATTTAAAATTAAATGAAAATTGGATTTTTATCATCTTAACTAGAAGTGCAGTATTTATGTTAAAATCACATTATTTTAGCTAATTAGAGGATATTACAGCTCAAAGATACTTCACTTCACCATGCTGGCGTGCAGGAAAATGTTGGTTGTCAAATGGTCATTCAAATATCACATCTCATTCAGTCTTGAACATTCATTAGAACCTACAATTTCAATTTTAACATAATTTTGATCTTCGCTTATGCAAGATAGAGCTGTCGTAATCGACTACTGTATCCCTGATGATGGACATTTCTATGTCCGAAACATGTAGGATATAAACATTGAAATACATATTGTGGAGGTAGACTGCCGTTGTTTTATTTGATTATATCAACTCCACTGTAATGGACTACTTCTTCAAGCTTAAAGTAATTACTTATATCGGCCAAGCAAGTGAAAACATTACTAATTTTTTTAGAAAACCTAATGCTTATATTGCTTTTAGAACAAGTAATTCGACAGGCACTTTTATAAAAAAAAATAACAAAACTCAAGTTGACAAATACAATAAATCTGGAATTTATCAATTAACATATAAGGTTGCCCTAAAACATATGCAGGCCAACCTTTCAGAAGTTTTTTTTTGTTAAGAATATAAGAACATTCTTCAAGCTATATTAAAGAAAAAATAACTCTTTATACGAATCACTTATTAGAATACAATCACAAATTCAACCATAATTAATTACCAAATTCTTCACTGAAAATAAAGCCCTTAAATTAGATTTGTTGGAATCCCTGGAAATAAATACCGACCGCTTATTGAATTGCCAAACAGACTTAAATAAATCACCTTTATCAAACCTATTTTAGTACCTACCCTAATTATATAGATAATTGTTGGGAAAACCAGAATTTATACATCTTTAGTGATACCAAAACTAACTACTCAAATTCTGTTACCTATAAGTAATTCTTAAGTTTGAAATATAGTGTAATTAAAGTAAAAGGTTTGATTACTTTCTCATAGAATTTAGTTATTGAATTCCACCAAGTAACGGCAGTCACTATATAACGAAAACAAGCAATGCAATCTAAATGGCGGTATAGATCCTGATGCAGCCTTAAATACGTTTTAATTAATTAAGGTTAATGTTAAACAAAGCTGGCCATTTGGTTTCAACCAGAGTTATAAACACACACATTATATAAACATATCAAGTACCTATGACATCATTTGACCGTATGCTGACCATGGTATCAAGGGGGGCGATGGGCTTTGTTGTAGACGTAAAAAAGATCACAGAATAAGATTATTTAATTAATTTTGAACTAATACTATTAATTAGAGTATTTCAAATTATTCACTATTATAGATAAATATTACAGCCAGCAAGGTTTCTAGCCTCGATCTATGTGATCGTGTTATTCTTTTTGGCACGTACAGGGTGTTCCACTAAGGTCGGCAAGCTACGATATTAGTGCATACCGTGTCTTTTAGGTGGCGCTACTTATACAAGATTTAGTTTTTTTTTTTAATTTTTCTTCATAAGATTAAATGGCGTGATACATTTTATCTATTACTCAGCTTATAGAGTATAAAAATAACTACATTTTGGCCAAAAGCGTGATTTCATATCTTTATTTGTTTTCGAGTTATTTACAAACTACCGTTTTAATTAAACAAATTAATGTTTATCGTTAAACGAAAGAAATGTAAAGATTTTCTTGTCCTAATTTTTCATCAATTTAATATCCACAATAATTATTAAATTAAATAATTAAAATGTTTAGCTTCTTGGTGCATTTATTTTGTGTCTATTCTCGCGTAAAACCCAAACAAAAAACAAGATAATCCAAAGGCAAAAACAAAAACTATTTGAAGCAACGGAGAAAACACTTTAAGTTTATCATTCAATTGGGATTAACATATTATTTAGTTAATATTCAGTTCCCCCACAATTTAATATTTATTATTAATATTATTATTATTATTTACATTACTTTGAGTCCCCTAAAAGTATGGGATTATTTCTTCAATTTTAATATTAAATATTATGTGAAAATTAAATTTTTAATATAATTAAAATAAATTATTAAATAAAATATTGGTGGTGCGTGCGGTGGTTAATAAATAATAAATTATTAATTATAAAAATTTGTAATTTATGTAAATATTAATTAAATATTATCAATTATTAAAATTTTTATTTAATAATAATATAATAAATATAATTATTTGCATTATATAGTACATTCGTTGCCACTTGTCTATTAGCATTTTAATATTTTGATCGAACTGATATAATGCCATGAAGTCGGCACTCTTTAGTTCAATTAATATGATAACATTCTTAAATCAATTAATTATAGTCATTTGTTAATAACTTAAAAACAAATGAAGAGATCGAATTATGGGTCTTTAAGCTGGGTTATTAAAAAATGTATCATTCCATTTAATATTACTAAGATAATTTGAGGAAAACAAATCTTGTTTAAACAGCGTCACCTAGAAGACGCGGTATGCACTAGTGACCACGATGAAAGTAGGTTTTTTAATATCTGTAGAAGTGTCTATTAAACGAGCCTTAACTGATTAAATTTGGGTAAAGCATAGAAGATACAGCAATTTAAAAACTATTTTTTCCACACAAGCTTACAAAAAAAAGTCTTAGAAATAAGTTTCCGCAAAAATTAGCGAACTTTTTATTTCCGTCTTTAAAACAGTACCTTAACATTGCACTTATCCGATGAAATTTTACTTTTTAGACATATCCTAGTATTTGTGCCGCCTAGCGGTCATTTTGGAAACTTGAAAATATTTTCTAGCAATTTCTTTTGGTCGATATCCATTTTTTTCTTCCGAAACCGTAAGGTTTATGGCTTTCATAATATCGTACCTTGCCGACCTTAGTGGGGCACCCTGTAGATACTATTACAGGTAGGCATGGTTTCTGAACCTTTTCAATCTCATTGCTGTTAGTTTAATCTTTAGGAAACCAGACCTTGGCAGCATAATATTGCATATTTGGTCTCACAAGGAAGAATTATACAGTGTGTCCCAAAAGTTCCGCAATGTCCAATTATCTCACGAACCTTTTGGACACGCTTTATGAAATTTGGAACCTAGAGGGAATACAACATTCTGCGTTCCCTGGAAGTACCGGCGACGTTGCCAGATGTTCCACTTTCGAGAAATCATAGTCAACTTTTTATTTTTAAATGGTATACCCACTTTTTTTTTTTTTTAGTGGATTCCATGCTTAATTTGCTCTATGCTGGTACCAAAATATCAGGTTCCGAAATTGAAAGTAAGTCCAAATAAATGGTTTTTCTCAGAGCAGGTAATAGGTACCTATCCCGTTCTGACATCTACCTTTTCCAATGTGTTGCAGGTTGGACACTGACAATGACAATCAAAATACATTAATAATACATAACATTAATAATTGTCTAAAATTATCGAGTTTAAAATCACGGTCTAAAATGGTTCATTTAACTGAAAGGGAGAAAACTACATTAATTATGATGCGCGGTTATGCAGATCGTGTGAAGCCATACACAGAGGTTGCTATTTTATTTAACAATTCATTTCCAAATCGTCATCCAATCGCTGCATCAACCGTTCAGAGAATAGTAAAAAGGTTTGAGGATACTGGCAGCTTAAAAGAGCGACCTAGATCTGGCCGCCCAAAATCAGCCACAAATGAAGAAAGAAGCTTAGATGTTTTACAGTCTTTTGTTGAAAATCCCCATTGTTCATTGAGAAAAACCGGCCTAGAAATTAGTAAGTCATCGGTTGAAAGAATTTTAGCTAAAAATAAATTTCGCCCTTACAAAATTCACCTATTACAGGAACTTTTTGTAGACGATTTCGACAGAAGGGTTGAATTTTGTGAGACAATGATGTACAAAATTGATCAAGATCCCAACTTCTCAAAAAACATTGTGTTTTCGGACGAAGCAACATTTATGCTCCATGGCGTTGTAAATCGCCATAATTGCACTGGAGTGATGAAAATCCCCTTTGGCTACGGGAAGTGCGTACCCAGTATCCACAAAAAGTTAATGTGTGGGCTGGAATATTTGGAACCGACATAGTTGGTCCGTTTTTCATTGAAGGAAACCTGACTTCCGAAAGATATTTAGATATGCTTCGAAACTTCATTATTCCTGAAATTAGAAATTTGGCTTGTCCAAACTACCAAAATGTATGGTTTCAACAAGATGGGGCCCCTCCACACTATGGTCGACAGGTTCGTGATTATTTAAATTTAACTTTTCCAAATAGATGGATTGGCAGGAGAGGTTTCATAGAATGGCCCGCTAGGTCCCCTGACCTATCACCTTTAGACTACTTCTTTTGGGGTCATTTAAAAAATAAAGTATTTGAAACTAAACCTGAAAATATAGAAGACTTGCAGCAGCGAATATTAAATGAAGCTGATCAAATTACCGAAGAAATTATACAAAATGTTCTTCAGAGATTTTATTATAACCTGGCGTATTGTCAAGAAGTACAAGGAAAACATTTTGAGCATTTAATAAAATAGTTTTCGTTTTAAAGTTACTGTTTTGTTACCTACAGATTTTTTGGATATTGTTTTAAAATAAATTGTTTGAAGCCTTTGATTTTTTTTCAATCTGATTTCTCAGAAATAGAAAGAATTTTCGCTTGTCTATTAACCTAATCCGTTGTGACAATTATTTATTAAAATTACCTATACGTCAAATCCAAATGTCACAGTGTCCAACCTGCAACACATTGGAAAAGGTAGATGTCAGAACGGGATAGGTACCTATTACCTGCTCTGAGAAAAACCATTTATTTGAACTTACTTTCAATTTCGGAACCTGATATTTTGGTACCAGCATAGAGCAAATTAAGCATGGAATCCACTAAAAAAAAGAAAAGTGGGTATACCTACCATTTAAAAATAAAAAGTTGACTATGATTTCTCGAAAGTGGAACATCTGGCAACGTCGCCGGTACTGCCAGCGAACGCAGAATGTTGTATTCCCTCTAGGTTCCAAATTTCATAAAGCGTGTCCAAAAGGTTCGTGAGATAATTGGACATTGCGGAACTTTTGGGACACACTGTATAGGTAGTCTAATGGTTGTTTTGATATTCGAATATTTGCATCATATAGGGTGATCTACGGTCGATGGTACGTTAGACGTATACGAAAAAGGTTAATAGGATCGTTGTGAAAAAAAGTTGGTCTCTTGCATAAGCGCACATCTATAAGCGTCTATCTGAAATATTTTCAATGTTCCAGCGTTGCCGCGTCTACCGAAACATAGTAGCAGCTTTGTTATTTTAAATTGAACATATTGGATTCTAGAATCACCTTTTACTTCTAATGGATCAGATTTTCTCTTGACACTTTCCTGTATACCTCTTACTGCTTCCGAGATAAAAACCAAATTCTGTTCGACATTGCAATAAACATTACCTTATTTCAAATTTTGTAAATTCGCGGTCTGAATTCACGGAGGCTTAAATTTTCGATATAGTTTAGCGAAACTGAATGAATTCGATCCCCATAAAGAAATCGATTTAACATTATACAGGGGGGGGGGGGTTGTTTTTATATCCGTTACTTCTAAAAATGGTTCAAACCCGTGTTTTTTTTTAATGGAAAGTGTATTTTACTCTAAAAATGAAAAAGTCACTAATATTGCTTTCGATTGATGTATAATTTCTTTATACTTAACCTTTCGGTTGTCTTAGTATAGCAGGTTTTTTTAAAAAGTTATCAAAATTAACAAAATAAGAACACCAAACTATTAACAGTATTTCAGTAATGTTAAAAATGTTAATCATTACAATCAAGAAATTTTAAAATTGGCCTACGCTTTGTAAATACTCTTTTAATCTCACTGAGATTCAGTTATTCTAGAGCTCTTTTGTGCGAAGCGGTATCACGTCTACTATTTCCTTCGAGGTAGGTACCCTATATATATATAGAAATCCAGAGCTGTTAGATCAGGTGTCCCAAGTCCTGAACGTCTAAAACGATCAGCAAACATTTCACTTTGTTCTTGTGACCCTGGTTGGGTGCAATGAGCTAGGTCTTTATCCAGTTGGTACCACGAATTTCGAAATTTATCAAATAAATGTTATGTTAAATGTTTCGAGAAGATCATATTTACAAATTTAGAATTTAATGATTCTGCTGTGGCTAAATGAGAAAGGCTCAAGGCCAAAAGAAAAAGAAAAAAAAAAGAGAATTTAATGACTTATTATAAGCTGAGAAGCTATTTTTGTTCTTCAATATACAAAATACATTAAAGAATCTTAGTTTCTTTTGCGACATAGGCATTTTGATTAGCCTAAAAGTATTTGTTTCTGACAATTTTCCCTCGTCAGTTGAAATAACTTTATAAAAAATTTTGATCCTCCTGTATACCTAGCAACTAAGATTTAAGAAATTTACTTTTGGTTAAAAATCTTCCCCTTAGAGCGTGAACTTTAATAAATTTTAGTAGATGCATGTCTTGTCTTAATAAAGTGTGTTCGGGCTTATGTGTATGGTATACCCAAATTTACTTCTGCACTTTGAATGGATGCCAGTGAATGCGCATCGAAGTATCCCAATTTTCAAGACATTTGTAATATTGTTTTCGTCCAAAGTTTCAGATTTTGGTAAACCGAGGGACGCTTTTAATTTTGAGCTATAATTTATGAAATTCTTGTGTATTTCGTACGAATTTGCTCTGGTTCATTTCGTGGTTAATACGGATACATTAACATTCAACTTTCTGTAAGTTCTGGCTATAATTTGGTTACATAGTCCAAGTAAAATAAATAATGTGATAAGAACTTCGTTAAGATAGATATTTTCATTAATTTTCGAAATAAAACGTTACTAACAGTTTTGACAAACTCTCATAATAATTATATACCTACTTCAATACCTACTATGTGTACCTACTATAAAAAAAAAAATCAAAAATTGAGCCAACATATAGGTTAAGTATAAAGAAATTATACATCATTTCAAAGCAAATTTAATGACATTTTTAATGTTATGTTCAATTAAAGAAAAGGAATTTTTTACTATTTTTAGAAGTAACGTAAATAAAATACTTTTATTTACGATCCTATTAGCCGTTTTCCATATACAGGGCTGCCCAGAAGTCCGGAATAAAATTATTATAGCCTTAACCTGTAACTTTTGGGGAAAATGCTGTGACACGTCAATTTAGTTTTATGTATGCTCACATTTTGACGTTATTCGTTTGTTTTTTTATAGACATTTGTCAAAGATATGACGACATCGATCTTTTTTTTTTAAATGGAAACATACAGCTTGTGATACATCATTTATTTTGAAAGCTAATATCTCGTACAGTATGCTCATAAATTTTGACGCGATTCTGTCTAGCTATTTCAAAATAGCGACTGTTAGAAGTTAAAAAAAAATCCCTATTTAAATAAGCGGAAATGATAAATAATCATTGATGTTTTTTTACCTCTCAAGGTAAGAAATCTTCATTATTTCACGTTCTGACATTTGGTGACATTGTAAACTTGTAAAATTAATTTAGGTATTTCCGAAGTATTATTTTACAATTTTCTAAACAAAAATGGTTTTGTCGGAAAGGCAGCGTATCGAAGTCTTGATGTTGTTAGGATGTGGAGATAAAATAAGAAGTCAAAGTGAAGTGTGCACTTTATTTAATGCTAAATATCCGGAAATCAAATTTCACAGGTCACTGTTAGTAAAATATTCCACAAATTTGATGAACATGGCACAGTAAAGGACTTGCCTAGGAATGGACGGCCACGTGTTTTAGGCGACGATGAAAAATTGGATATTGCATTATCTCTGCAGGATAATCCGCATGTTTCAACAGTTTCATTGGCTCAAAATCATGATACATCTAGTGGTACTATTGGAAGATTTTTGAAAGCAGAAAAATACCACCCTTATAAAGTATGTCTTGTCCAAGAGCTTTTAGAAGATGACTATGATAGGCGTTTGCAATTTTGCGAAGAAATGATGAGACGGTGTGACGAGAATAATAGGTTTCCACATAACATATTATTTTCGGATGGAGCTACTTTCTATTTAAACGGGGTGGTTAGCAGACATAATTATCGTTTCTGGAGTCAAGAAAATCCACGATGGATATTTGAAGCGCATACTCAGCGGCCCCAGAAAGTAAATGTATGGGCAGGTATCATTAATAACCAAATTTTAGGACTATTCTTTTTGGAAGGAAACCTCACAGCTGAACGGTACCTGGATTTCTTACCTTCGAGTTAAGGCCTGCTCTAGCTGTAATTTTGCCCAACGAAGTAGATCCAGATATACCTAATAAAACAATTTGGTTTCAGCAAGATATTGCTCCCCCGCATTTTGGTGTCAATGTGAGAAGATATTTAGATCAGATATTTCCAGATCGCTGGATTGGACGACGTGGTACAATTGAATGGCCACCGAGGTCCCCAGACTTAACGCCTCTAGACTATTTTCTTTGGGGATATTTAAAAGAAAAAGTTTACCAAAATAGGGTAAATAATATTGAAGATTTGAAAAACAAAATTAGATTGGAGACACAACATACCGGCTGAAGCCATTCGAAATTCCGTCGACGAGTTTTACCGGACTTCTGGGCAGCCCTGTATACATACGTCTAACATACCATCGACCTTAGATCACCCCGTATATGAAAGCCTAGTGTTTTATAGGCCCTATTGATAATATGTTCGTAATGAATGTTAAGTTTAAAGTTATGCTAAAGTAGCATACCCAAGTCCTTAACTTCATTACACCTCTCTTGTTTACAATTTGAAATGTAGTGGAATGGAATGCATAATTTACGCAATAGGTAATTTCAGTTATGTAAATTGGCATCACAAGACCTAAAAAAAAAGAAATAATATGGTAACTTGTTTTTGTAATTTAGTTTTTGCAAAAAAAATGTCAAAAAACACGTTCAATTACATTTTTAGAGTGAAATTCGGTTTTTATGATAATATGTAATATTTAGTTTGATTAACTGGGATTATAATTTATAATACTATTGCTCAAACCTTTTTTTGTTTGTTGTATGGCTTAGGTTAAATCAACTTGCTGAAACCAATAGTTGTAATTTTGATTGGTTGTACATCTTTGACATAATTTTTGATCTTCCCCCAGATATTATGTAACGTTCTTTTTTTATATTGATTCCAGAAGACATTTTTTAAATCATGTCTACATACGCGTTGATAAGTACCATTTTTTTGCAAAAATCAATAGGCACCTATACAAAAAAGAAAAATATTTTAATTTTGCACTCCCCTACTTCTGCGTTGTTTATTCGGAATGTATTGGGCATAATAATAATTCATTTAGGACAAAATGTTACATACATGCCTATAGGGATGAGCACATCGATGTTGAACATCGATGCTAACATCGAAACATGTTCGAAAACATCGATGTTTTTTCTCAATTAAGATTTTAGTTGCATTTATTGATAAAAAAAACATTTTATTTTAATTTTCCTTTTTAAATAAAAAAAATAGTCACATAATATACAGGGTTGTCGGTATGTCGGTATATAGTGACTGGCATAAAGTTGGACACATGGAAAAAAAAATTATTGTTGGAATATTAAAAAAACTTTTTATTCCGATTATCTCTGCATAAAGGACAACCTTAAAACTCATTTTGACATTTGTCACGTGACTACTCGTTTGGCGGAAAAATTGAAAAAAAAAATGTGTTTCATGAGAAGTGGTATTAGATGACGAGATATCGAAAAAAGTTATTTGAGAAAAGTGTTTAGAAGATTTTAATTGTTTGCCTGTTCGCAAGGTTCGAAGCAAAACTTCAAAAAATATTTTGTTTTACATTTTAACACGTGTTTATAAACGTTTTAAATTAAATAAGAATTATTGTTCCGGGAAGGGTTCGAGTTTCTAAGGACGAGCAGGTAAAATTCAATTGTCCAAATTTAAATAATAATAAGAGTGTGTTTTGGAGTAGAAATTATACCTGTAGATAACAATAGGTAACTGGTAAATTACATTATTTAGGTAAATTGGTTTACACAAACAACCAGTGTTTGAGGATTCGTAGTTATATCATCCATGTTGATTTATCCTGCGAAGCTGCGATCAGTGCCAAAAAATAAGTTTTGTGTGATTAAGTTTACTTCTAATTGGTTTACTTTATTATATATTCAGGGTGTTATTAATTAAGTGTCCGATATTTTACAGGACTATTCTTCAGTTCTTTGTAAGGTGAAAATTTTATTTAAGCATGGGTCCGCAAACCCTTTATTTTTGAGATACAGGGTGTTTCAATTTTTAACAGGAACAAAAAATATGTACGCCACTGCCGTTTTCTCTTTTGATCACACTGTTATGTAGGCAATTTATTGGCTAATTCAAAGTACATTTTCATAATTTTTTGATTTCGGCTTTGTTCAGGAGATAATTGCTATTTTATCAAACTCTGATATGGTCATAGCGATATGCAAATAATTGCCATTTATTTCTTTATTATTCGTTTTCTCGAGAACGATTGCTCGTAGGGACTTCTACCAAGTAGGTATGCCTTTTCATGTAAAAATAATGAAGAAATACATTTTTTTTCTTAAAAATGTAATACGAGCACGTATACAAAAGTTACGACTCCTCAAAAGAGTAAAAAGACGCGTACGCATAGGTATAGGTAAACAAGTGGGAGCCATACTAACATCAAATTCGAATTTCGCATTTTAAGAAATCCTTAGAATTTTCGTCCAAAAATAGACATTATTTCAAAAACTATCTACGAAAAACAGAAATAAAAATAAATTTTTAACACCCTGTATCTCAAAAATGAAGGGCTTGCGGACCCATGCTTATTTGAACTTTTCACCTTATAAACAACTGAGGAATCGTCCTGTAAAATATCGGACACTTATTAAATAACACCCTGTATATACGAAAATTCTCAAATCAAGAGATAACAATAAATCTAGTCACATCTCTTTTGATTTAGCGTACTTTTTTGTTTAATTACCATTGTGTTCAAAATTCTTCTTCTTTTTTAGGAAGTAAAAGTTTTAAATTTTAAATGGTGATTTTTTGTTCTAAAATAAAATACTTTGATGTTAGTAAGGGTCACAAATTGGTAATTATTTGGATTAGCGCATGCAGAGAATTTTTCGCTAATTGTTTTTTTTTATCGCCTAATTTGAGGTCGCTGTTCACGATTTCCAAGTTTTTTTTGTGAAATTGGGGAAATTACGCGATTTAAAAAGTCAAAGCAATGTCTGACTTCATAAACGACAGCATTTTCGTCGCTAACATTTGAACTTAAATAAATAATAACAAATATACATATTAATATTTAACGCCAAAACAAATAAATGTACCATAAAAATAGCGCTGAAAGGAACAAGGCTTAAGGCACAAAAGCGTTTAAAAACAAATTAAAGTTGACAAATGAAAACGATGACTTTAAAATAAATTCATAATTTTGCTAAAAACGTCTGTCTAGCAGGATACTTTGAATTCGAGACGTAAATATAGCGCAAGCCTGGAGACGCTCTATTATGTTTTTATTCACTTTTAAGCTATAATAAATACAGATGGGGGAGTTGTAAATCACTTACCGTTTACTACACCGTAACTTTACTAGGTAAGCGCCTAACATTTTCTTCCCGACGTATTATAGGTAGTTATAAAACCTTTTTTGTCTTAAAATATCGTATCTAATGAATACATGCGACACCGTGTAGTTACTTGCAGACTATTGCCAGACTGGCTCGCTCCTGTCCCTCCTTAGGGTTGCCAAGTTTAAAAATTGCATTTACGTGGCAAGGGTTTAAAAAATGCAGAATTTGTAATATAAGTTCGATACAAACATAATAAACGCTAGACGTCTAGTGTCTAGCATTGAGAATAGATTTATATAATAAATAAAACTTTAGGTAGGTGCCTACCTACTAACTAAACAACTCGCTAAAAATATTAAAATATCAGATATTTTTTTTTAAATTTGCTCCGAGATTTTGCAGCCTACAATAATATTTTGTTTTTAAGTGCTTTCTTAAGTTGTACTTACTTAATTAGGGCTTGTTAAACAAATTTTATGTACCCCCTTTAAGGGGCTGTATCTTAATAAGGGATACTCCAATAAAGTTTGTTTATATGAAAGATCCTATCTTTTTTTCGATGAGGAATCACCCCCTTAAATGTTTTACACTTATTTAGTTAAGTACACCCTGTATTATCAAAAGATATTTAAGTATTGCGAGGGCGCTACAGGTGAAAACAGTCGAAATATTTTCTATGAAAAAAGTGTTTTTATGCCTAGTTAGTACCTACTAAAATTCAAAATAATATCTAAAGCGGTCTCAAACATTAAGGAAATACCGATTTTTTTCAAATTTTCAACACCCTGTATCTCAAAAATAAAGCGGTTAAAGTCCTATGTTTATACTACTTTTTTGTCTTAAAATTTGACAAGGTATACCTACCTACCCAACACCCTCGAGTTTGGCCGCATACATAATTAACATTCTGTATTTTGTCCAGAATCTATGACATCCTACGAAATCCAGGACGCTTGGCAACCCTACCTCCCAAACCTTCTTATCCACCATGATGAATGTAGTCGCCACGGACTACAATAAACAAAAAGCAAACTAGGTGTCCGCTACCTAAATTAATTAGGGATAAATTTAAATTAAGTACTGTAATCATCAAGCCCCCTCTGAATAATAACTAAATAAAGAAAAGAAGTAGTCAAAATCCTGGGCTGACTTAAATAATACGCAAATAGTCGCATATCCTTCAAGTTACCTATTTACTTAGGTAACACTCTGTATAGATTGCAAGTTACTAGAATTTCTGTAATATTCTAAATTTTAAACGCCAAGTCCGGGTGCAACTCTTTAAAATATAGTTTTTCTTTAAACTTCTTTGCTTTTTACTCTTGAATCAATCGATCTAAATATATAGAAGCAATATTGGCGTTCCTAAATTAAAAACAAAGTACCAAAAAATAGTTATTTTTGCTTAAAATCTTACAAAGTTTATAATAAAAGCTTTATTTCATATTTCTGCAGGGGTAAATGGGTAATCCTACGCCTGCCTGCTGCGAAACAAGTTTGCGAACAACCAATAGCGTCGAGCTTCTTAACTCGTTTCTTATTGGTTGGCGAGAGCGTCACCCGAGGTTATAAATAGAAGGGGACTCTCATTTCAGACAAAGACGTTTACGAATCTCGCTTTAAAGTTTCGGTTGATGTTGCGTGACCGCTTGGGAAAGTGAATATTTTTTTTAACGGTTTTGTGGTACTGAGACTAAGTGAAACTGTGAAGCGTAAATTTAAGATTGAATCATGGATGCTTTGTTGAAAGGTAGGATTATTGTTTTTATGGGGCAATTTTAAGTGTTCGCCGGATCCTCTTGATCCTCTGATTTTAATGGCGGATGGCGTCCTAACAAAATTGTTGTAGCTTCGGGATAATTTCTGGGCTAGGTTTGATTTTTTTACCAACTGTATGATTACTTGGTAACATTTTTAACAGTAGGTAGTTTACTGACCTATGGATTAGTTTTAAACCGGGTGTTTTGTATACTCTGGGTCAAATTAAGGTATTTCTAGGCATTTTTAATCTTTTTCTAAGTTAAACCGCGTGGGTAATTCAGGACGGACACAGTTTCTTCTTTAAATGCACATTTTAATGTAATTTTTTAAGCTGTTTCATTTCAAAGTTGAGTCGGGATCTACAATAAATTATTAATCACTAGAGGACGGAAAACCGAGCGGAAAACTATATCCAAGCCGAATTATGCTTCTCCGTATTCGCATGGACGTCTTTTTTTTTTATAAATAAATACACCGCCCACGGATGAATCTATACCTATGTACCTACCTAGTACCTACGTGTAAAAACTTATTTTCAGTTTTTCGAAAAAGCGCCTTTTATTTTTTCTTTTGCTTGTTACCTAGGTATACAGGGTAACTTCGACACTGTATATCGTTACAGTTTTTATAAAATATGCATATACAGGGTATAAGATATAGGAATAAGTGTCCGATATTTTACAGGATGATTCCTCAGTTATTTATAAGGTGAAAGGTTCATATATAATCATGGGTCCGCAAGCCCTTTATTTTTGAGATACATACAGGGCGATAAAAATTTATTTTTGTTTTTCGTAAATAATTTTTAAAATAATGTCTATTTTTGGATGAAAATTAGTATTTGGGGATATTTGATTATGAAAAATTCAAAGTTGATCTTAGTTTGACCCTTAATTCTAGGGGGCGCCACCTACAGGTCTTTTTCTCTTTTGGGGAGTCACAACTTTTCGTGCCTGTAGTGCCTCATATGCATTTCCGTTAGCAAGCCCGTATGTAAAATGTATGTCAGCATACTCAGGTTTCACTTTTTGCCAAACACATCGATTAATCTAAATCAAAATATCTCGAAAACGGCCGCTTGTAGCGACTTTTGACAAGCATACCATTTTCACGTGAAAATGATAGAGGAATCGATTTTTCTCCTGTGAATGTGATACATAAATGCACGAAAAAGTTGTGACTTCCCAAAAGAGATAAAGACCTGTAGGTGGCGCCCCCTACAATTAAGGGCCACACTAAGATCAAATTTGAATTTCTCATTAAAAAATCCTTAAATACCTACCAATTTTTGTTCAAATATAGACATTATTTCAAAACTTATTTACGAAAAACAAGAATAAAAATAAATTTTTAACACCCTGTATCTCAAAAATGATGGACATGCTTATATGAACTTTTTACCTTATAAATAACTGAGGAATCGTGCTGTAAAATATCGGACACTTATTAAATGTGATCCTGTATACTTAATACAGTACCTACAGGGTGGTCTTTTAGTGTGGCAAAGTAGAATAGCTCCGTTTGTATTTATAATGTACAAAAAATGTTAATATAAAAGTTGAAGGACAGTAAGTGAGTTATAACGTAAAATTATTTTTGACTATAGGGTGGCTCAACAAAGAGGACCAAGAAAATTTATGTTTTTAAATATATAGGTATATTATTGGACTTTCAAATTCCCCTCGATATTCCGCGTATAGTGGCAAACATAGTTTTTAATTATTTTGCAATGTTGTCCAGTTATTTAAAAATATTCTTTTTTAGAAGATAAAACTTGGCACTTTAAAATTTGAAATATAGGTAATTGAATTAACTCAAGACATTCGAAACATTCTCGAGGGTATCAAAGATAAAGACTTATTCCACATTTAAGGCCCTCAGAACATTCCATATTTTGTACAAGGTGTGCTCTACAAACGTGTCAACTTTTCACATTTTAAAATTTATTTTCTCTTTTTTTTTCAATATAGATATTATGTTTTTTTGCCCTCTACAACTTTTGTTAAAAGGTTCATTAGTTATTTTTGCTCATTTTGGCGTAATATTTTTTTTTAACAAAAAGTCAGAAAAGTGTTTTTTTTTTTTAATTTTACTCCTATTTAAGGTGCTTTAATCAGTTTATCTAACTGCTTACATAAACTATCTAATCAAATGTTTAAAGTGTCCTCCATTAGCCTCTATACACTTCTGGACACGATCTTCAAATTCTTTGCTTAAATTGCGACATATTTCGGGATTAATCGCTTGGAAACAATTTCTTATGCGAATTTCCATGTCTTCTTTAATTGTCTGAGACATTTTCATTTTGTACACCTGATCTTTAACAAATCGCCATATAGAAAAATCTATTTTTGTCATATCCGGCGATCTAGCTGGCCATGATACAAGTCCTCTTCCAATCCATTGCTGACCATAAGTTTCGTCTTAGAATTCCCTAATGAGCCTTGTGGAGTGCACCGGGGCTCCATCATGAAGAAACCACATGCGTTCTTGAACTTATCAGGGTGTCTTCGCTCTGGGTATCGTTCTTCATAAATTCTTGTAGCTAATAAAGCATTTTTATCACTAGGACCCAAAACATAAAAAATCATATCGATCATTTATTCTACGTTTGAATAATTTATTTTTGTCACAATATAAATTTAACTTGATAAAAAGTGAGAAATAAAATGACAATGACATCTTAATAAAATTTTACTATTACTTTTGCTATTATTTGCTTTTGTTTGTCATGGCTAACTATAAAATAAAATGAAAAAAAAAAACATCTTTTAGACTTTTTATTAAAAAATATATTAGGTACGCCAAAATGAGCAAAAATAACTAATGAACCTTTTAACAAAAGTTGTAGAGGGCAAAAAACTCTACAAGATAAATTATTAAAATACAAGGTTTTCCATTTAAAAAAAATAGAGTAAATTTATTTTAAAATGTGAAAAGTTGACACGTTTGTAGAGCAAACCCGGTACAAAATATGGAGTGTTCTGAGGGTCTTAAGTCTTGAATTAGTCTTTATCTTTAATACCCTCGACAATTTTTCGAATGTCTTGAGTTAATTAAATACCTATATTTCAAATTTTAAGGTGCCAAGTTTTATTCCAAAAAAGAAAATTTTTAAATAACTTGGCATTAAGTACATACTGCAAAATAATTAAAAACTATGTTTGCCATGATACGCGGAATATCGAGGGGAATTTAAATGTGCAAAAACATACAGTGTGTTCTATTAAAAAAAAAATTATTGTTCCCCTTTGTTGAGCCACCCTATA
This sequence comes from Polydrusus tereticollis, assembly GCA_963920685.1. Taxonomy (NCBI): domain Eukaryota; kingdom Metazoa; phylum Arthropoda; class Insecta; order Coleoptera; family Curculionidae; genus Polydrusus; species Polydrusus tereticollis. The sequence goes on from OY987333.1 coordinate 100,823,338, forward strand.
GAGTCAAAAATAATTTTACGTTATAACTCACTTACTGTTCTTCAACTTTTATATTAACATTTTTTCATTTTTTGTGCATTATAAATACAAACTTATTCTACTTTGCCACACTAAACGGCCACCCTGTCTGCCTCACTTTTCATGACTCCCATAATAATATATTATATTCACTAACAATGTTTTTTGAAAAGAATGGGTGGCAGGTACTTACCTACTCATCAGGAGATTATGATTGTGGCACGGTAGAATATTTCAAATTCCACCAGTGGCGTTCGAGGTTATGAAGAAAAATTACCTCATTTTATAAAAGTATAGATATTAGGCATAATTATAACTGTAAAATAATACAATCTCATTCGGCGTTACCAAAAACACCCTAATGCCGAATTTCAAGAGTATAGTGTACAGGGTATTCACGTTATAAGAAAATAATTTTTACTTTTTATAGTGCCAATGCTATTAGATTTTCTCAACATTTATCTTTAGAATGTAAGTTGGACATGACAAACAAGCGTCTAATAATAACAATTCAAATTTACTTTAAAGTTTGAGTAACATTTCACATTATTTCGGTTAACACTCTTTTGAAATTCGGTATAGGGGTGTTTTTGGTAACGCCGACTAAGATTATGATATTATTTTACAGTTACAATTATGCCTAATATATTTTTTTATAAAATGAGGTACATTTTTCTTCATGACCACGAACGGCACTATGCTGCCGTCTCACAACCGCGTATTGGTTAAGTACCTTTCACCCAATTTAAACAAAAATAGCATTATTAATAAAGGAGCTATACCTAATGTGGGAGGCCATGAAAGTGAGACATACTGTATAGGTATAGTAAATTTGTTTTAATAATTTCTATGTAGGTTTTATTCTTAACAAACGACACTGATCTAAGTTATCAAAGATAAAGAAAATTTTTTTATATTATAGTGAAAGAGCTGGGAAAGATGTATATTTTTAAATATACAGGGTTTTACATAAAGTGGAACTAAACTTAAAAAATATTTTTAAATGGGGTTTCCTACCTATATTCTTTACCTTCATTGTTTATGTAATAAATTTTTTTGTTCATTCTGTTGCGGTGTTGCCAAATAATTAAAACTTTCCCCATTAAAAATAAAATGCCACAACTTATCGATTTCTTCAATTTGATACCTAATTTTTTTTTTCTGGCAATTGCATGATGGTTATTTATATGACGAGGTACCATTTATAAGATTTTATTTGTTTTATACCTAGTTAGTAACCCTTCGATTATTTTCTTTTAAAGAATAGCAGGTGGGTTAGGGATTAAAATAAAAACAGGTTTCTCTTTGGTAACGTTTCGGCTTTATTCTTAAGACATCCTTAGGGCTCTAAAACAAATTGAACTTAATACAATTGAAGTTGTCTCGCACGCACTTAATGGCGTCGTTATGTATAATTTTACTCGGTGAGGACATTTAATGGTTATGGGTACCTACAGTATTAAATCGGTTAATAAAATTATTGTAAATAATACAATAATAAGGTACAATGATAATGATAAAGGATAAAAATCACAGAGATCTTTTGTATGTAGATTGCCACCATAATATCAAACGAATTTTCACTTACCCAGGGGTTAGTTTTTCCTTGTCATCAAAATTTTTAATATCTGCGGCGTTGTCAAATAATGACTATTTTCGTTGTTTAAATTTATGTTTACTGTAAGGTTAGAAGGTCTGGACTAGCGCTGGGCTATATTGAAAATCCTATTTCGAATATCGATATTTTATTTTTTAAATATCGTTATTCGATATATCGATGAAAAATTGATTTTCATTAAATAGGTGCTAAAGAAAAGGTTTCTATCTGTAAATTGTATTTTTAAAGTTAGGGATTTTGCGGCATGTCAGACAAAGGGAGAATATTTAAAAAAAAGTCTACCTTCGAACAGGACTCGAACCTGCAACCTCTGGTTATCCAGACCAGTGCGCTGCCGATTGCGCAATATCGTATTTTTGTCCACTCCTAGCCTAGACTATTAAAATACCCTGTACGTCATGTATTTTGACTTTCCATCTCATACTTTCTCATTGGTCGTGGTAATCAGAAAAAAATTTGATCTGCAGCCGGTTTACGAATACTCGATACCTACGTATCGAATCCATCATGTTTTTTCGTAAACGTCATTAGTACGCATTCGATGCGAGTCCATGTGTACCTCTGTGAGTTTGGTGTAGCATTCACGCCAGAAGTACCCTCAACCTAAAAAAATACCATATTTAAATTTAAAGTAAAGCGAAAATGTAGCAAATTATTAAAAATTCGTTTCTCACTTCTGAGATTGTACAGTGTGGCACAGTGTGGCGGATGTTTGTATTTGAAGATGTTAAAATGTATAAGATAACGCGAAAACAAATAATGATTAGAAATACAGACAGGCTAGAGGACACTATTGGCACAATCGCCTGGATTTTCAATTATTTTCAAAAAATTTAAATACAACCATTCTTACATAAATATTTATTTAAATACAAAATAGATTAAAAACAGAAATCTGGTGAAAACTGTACACCTATGCCAACATCTTAATTTAAGACAGAGGTACAAAATAATCTAATATGAATCGGACGCAGGTAATATAACCGATATTTTACAAAATACGTATCGTAGGGTTAGGTAACACAAACATACTATTTAAAAAGTTTGAATAAAGTCACGTATAATTATTGTTAATAACTAAATTTACGACTAGGAAGAATTTTTCTACAAAAATAATTTATCAGGCAAATTAATTTCTCCTGTAATTCCTGATCAGCACCAAATGATAGGGATGCGAAATGTTTTAATTAAACAATAAAATCTTATTTTTTACAAAATATGCTTTGGCACAAACATAAAAATGAAAAAAACAGTACAGTTGAAATCATTTGCTAATAAAATTAATTGTGTAAAAGTTTATACATATTTTTTCTGCCCAATAATACTAATTCCAGATGCTGAAGCGTGTGATATGCTGGCAGTACATTTGCATTCTTATAATATGTAGTAGCCATAGGCAACAATTGCTGTAGGAGCCTATATATTAAAGTATCCCGAAAGGAGACATGTTAGTAAATATGCTTTTATTAGACCTGCCAGTTTGCGAGAAACTGGATTTTTCATTGCCCCATCTAGGAACACGCCAAATTTCACTCGAGTTAGGCGCTGCAAGAACCACATTGCAGTTTAAAATATTATAAAATATTTTAGGTTAGAGTGATTTGGGCTCTACATTGTACATGTTTTCGGTAGTCTTTTGACACGTCGTCTCTAATATTGCTGCCTAAACAAACTTGTGTGTTTCAAGGATAGGAATTTCTTCTTAGAGTAGTAAATATTCTTTTATCGGTGCTGACAAGAGATAGGCAGTTATTTCGTATACTTCAAAGAACAAAGCGCTTAATTTTTTGCATCACTTTATTTAACATATTATCGATAAAAATCCGATTGTCTTAGTCATAGGTTGGACGCCCTCTAGCGGTCATGTTTGGAACTTCAAAAACAATTTCCAGCAATTTATTTTGGTCGACCTTGTAACACATTTTTTTATCTAAAAACTGAAAGCGATTCCTGAGATATGCCCGGTGTCTATTCTTATTTGGCCATCCTGTACGTGTCTATGAGTTGTGATCGACCATTTCATATAGTAATTGCAAAAGAGAACAAAAATCATCGTCAATATAAATGTGATGATTCAGTTTAGTAAATTAGCTTTATATTTTTAATGCGCTCTCAATTTATTTGCATTTAGAAAATAAAATAATACTTTGTTAGAAATTAAAATTAAAAATGTTTTCAAAATCTTACTTACTTCTTTTTTAAATTGAATTAGGTAGCAAAATGGAACTAATGTAACAACTTTTTGGCATTTTAAAAGATGTAGGATTTTAATTGAAACCAACGTCAACAAGATGCAAATTATTTTTTTTTTTAAATGGCCGCTAAAATGCGAGAAATTTTATTCAGGTGATCTAAAATGGAGTCAACACACAATTTTTAGTATTTGGTTTCTATATATTATGCTGTTTCGTACGGTTAGAAAAGGTAATAGGTAGCTATGTCACTACCAAATAGTATGCAATATATTAATGTTTTCTTTTTTCTTTTCTCTCGTAAATCCTTGAGGAATGTTCTGTTTTCTTTCCATATTTTTATAGAACAAACGTAAAATTGTTAAATAGATTATTCAAAATCCAAATTAAAAATGTTAAATTTATAGGTTATGCTAATTTGTTCTGATTTGGTTCTGGTAATGAGCTCAGATGTTTATGTTTCTGGAATTGTCAAAAATTATTTCCTTTAAAAGATTCGTTAATGAGTGGATATTTCGAAGCAGAAAATTACCAATTTGTTTGGATTAATTCAACTCAAAATTTGTCGATACAATTATAGTGGGCACAAGTCGCACGCAATTTTATTTAAAAATATTTCGAAATATTTATCTCGCTAGTCGTAACCATCGACCTAACACAAGATGGACGTAGCCAGTCATTCATAAAAAGGTCTATCGTCTGTCTCCAACAACAAACAGGAAAGGGGGGGTGAGGGGTATTTACTGCGGCTTCTACTTAGAAGCTGGATTCAAACTGTGATGAGACAAAAAGCGCAACGCTGCAAAGCATGGTCATATTGGTAAAATTATTCAGTGGCGTAACAGTTTCGTGTTAATTTGTAATCAGTTTGACAAAATATGATCGAAAATTTTAGGTGAAGTATTCATAAATTCAAAATACTTTTACGGTTTCTAACATGAAATTGCCTTACGGCTGAACTAGCCTGCCAAAATTCTGACAGTAGATGTTTAGGGTTCAAAGAAAACTGATGATAAAATATTTATCCAATTGTAAAATCTGAATGATTCCTTTATTTTTATTATTTTTTATCAATAAAACCGCGTTTTTTTTTAAAGAAAACAATGGACCTAGCTCTAGATATAACCAATTTTTTTTTGGTTCGATAAAATAAGAAAAGGTAGGCGGGTATGGGGTTTTTAAATAAATCATGTAAATCAAATTAGAGTAATTTGCTTTATTTACAAAACAAGTGTTACACAGAGGGTGTCCGGAAATTCCTTTCGTATATTTCAAGGGGATATTCTACATATGAAAATAAGTTCCTATGAATAAAACTCCTTAAATGTCTTATAAGGAAGTTATGACTGTCTAAAGGTGACCTACAAAGACTACTTTCAATTTTATTTCTTTGCAACAGCTTAAAGGACCCGTGTGCCTTTTAGCATACGAACTAGTATTAATAAACGCTAATTTTTAATATTGAGAGTTAACATTAAATTTGATCAGTTCTTAAAGGACCTACATTTATATAAACTTTTTTTTATGTAGAATATCCCCTTGAAATATACGACTTTAAATTGAAATTGAATTTCCGGACAACCTGTATATAATAATAGAATGGAATAGAATTTATTCATAATAAAAAACATATATAGTTTTGGAATATTATATAAAGGTATTTAGTAAATAATTTAGGTTAATTTTAAATTTTTAATTTAAAAACTAATTTATTATTAAACTATATTAAAAAAAAAAAACATACTTGCTGAAGAAATCTTATACCAAGATTGTGAGTTTATATCATTTAACAAATACATAACAATAATAATTTAAGCCTACCACCATAAACAGAAGCATTTCTTTTCCCTCGGGTAGTATCTAAACGAGTATCTAAATAGTACCAATATTCACATAACCAGTAAATTTTGTTCCTGACCACCCTCTTTGAGAAACTTGAGTAAGCCAGTTAAAGTCATAATCCTTGCTCTTAACCTTCATATAGTGGTATTAAGTCCCTTAATTTTTTTTCTGTTTTATTATTGTGTTTTCATCACCTTAAAATTCCTTTTAGGTATACTGTCACAATCTTCCAATGACATATCTCCAAGGTAGTTTCCTTTCCTACAACAATTATTTTCCCTTTGTCAACTCCTCCACGCATGGACACACTGTACATTATATTATGTTTACATAATATAATAAATAGGGTAACCTGTGATGATTATTAGTCATTATTGTTACCAAAACTGTAAAAAAATATTTACCTCTTTCCTGATCTTCTTACAAGACTAAGCTTTCCTTTAAAACCTGATTTTAGCTCCACATGTTCTTCGTTACATATACTATTTGAAGCTTTTCCTATTTTTTTTTTAATATCTGAACTTCTGTTCCCGAACCAGTTAAGGTTGTTGAAGATCCTACTGAACTAGGACTTTTGATGTTCAACCTTTAAAGTAGATGGGGAATCTAGGCTTCGATGTGAACTATGTGGCATCCACACTTGCTGATGGTTCGAGGTGGGCTAAAATCATTATTAGTTTAAATAGTTATATAAGTAATGTTTTAGTTTTACTTGTCAAAATAAAAAATAATAGTAAAAACTTATGTTACATATCTGAATATCCACAGTATATTTATATTTTTTTACTTTGTTAGTTTAAAAGTTTAAAGTAAAAACATATTTTGTGTGCCTAGCCTAGTTACCTGTCATCTGCAACGGAAGGCAAAAATGGTTTCTTTGGAACTGCTTCTTTCTTAAGTATGCGGGAGCCACCTGCCCTATAAGTAAACTCCTGCTCCTCAAAATGCTTAGACCATATTATGTCAGCACTCTTCGGAAGGACTTTATCTTGAAGATTTAAAATTTCAAGCCACAGTGCTCGTCTACTAGGGTCAACGGGAAACCTAAAAGTTACGATATGATTAAATCATAATAGGTACTAGTACCCCAGAGAACCAACCTAAGTGAGATATAATGGGTAAAACAAACGAAAACCGCAGTTCCCACGCCTATGTTAGTAAACCTAACCCCAAACTTCAAATTACCTGTGGAAACTTAGATTTCGACGTGAATAGTCTATTTTTCTGCACACTTGGCACTGTCTGGGCATTTTCTCTTTAAGTAGTATCACAAACTGTCACAAAAACTTAGAAAAATACAAAAAACTGGAAAAAAGCTAATAGCTGTCAACTTCACTTCAAGAGCGAAACCAAATTCGCGGTCATATGGTCATAAAATATCATTCATGCTTGTTGAAGGTTTTGCGTAAATACGTAAAGCGTTGTTGCCGGATTTGTGGAAGAATTTTTTTTAAAATCGATATACTTCTTCTAACAGGGCTAATAATGAACAATGTAACGTTGCAAATTACCAAAGCCTACCCAATACACTACTTAAACGAATAATTATTGCCATTTGTTTATTTTATTTTGCATAGTACATATGACTGTGGCCTGTTGTTGGAGACACGCCAAATGTAAACAAACTCCGTCCATCTTGTGTTAAGTCGTTGGTCGTAACTGTATCGACAGTGTAGGTTGTAAAATATTTCGAAACAAAAATTCCTTGAGTAAGTTCCTAGTAACTGAATTGGAAAACGTTTCGCCACAGTACCGACACACAATTTTATAATTTGAATCGAAAATGTTTCGAAACGTTTTATCAGCAAACAATTGAAGACATAAGTGGATAAAGGTGTCATGTAACATTTTTAAATTTTGGAGTAATTTAATAAAACGCGTTTTGAACTAGAACTTTTTTACATTACAATTTTATTTTATTTGGTAATACGGCATATTTTAGGGAAACTAAGTAATTTTCTTGGCTGTCCTATGATAATAAAAAATTGTAAAACGTCTTTGATAAATTTAGATTTATGTGTACATAACACCTTATTCCACCAACTTTAAATCAAAAACGTTATATGGTTTAATTGAATAAGGGAGTCATGTTGCTTTTAAATATGTTTTTAATATTATATAATATAGGAACTTTCACAGAATAGGGTCTGCAATATTTAATCGATAAACTAACTTTGGAAAACATACAATAGCAACAGCAAACTAACAGGTTTTTCTTTTTTTCTTAGGATTGTCAATATTTTCAGTCAAAATTTCTTCATAGAACCATCTATAATCCTCGTCAATAAACTTTAGCTGCTCTTGTAAGTTATTCATTTTTTCAATTGTGAGACCCTCACACCTTGATAACTTACTTAAAAATATTTCCTCAGGAAGGATTTCTTTTGTGCCCTTTTTATGTAAATCAACCTGTAGAAATGGGGTAATCGGATCCAAGTTAGTTTTATAATAATAAAACCCAAAGTGGTCTACTCTAATCCACTTGACACTGTCTCGTAAATTAACTTTATCGTTAGCAGTATTGTTTATTTTTTTATACAAGCGAAGTTTGGCCGGAAGTTCTTCTAAGTTATAAAAAAAGTTTGTCATATTCAGGCATAAACTGTTCTTTGTACTTGCAGATGTAATGATTTCTACTGGTCTGGAATTAATATTGTATGATGTTTTCTTAATACTTTTTCAATCCTTCCAAAGTCACGGTCGGAATCTAAGTAGCTGTGACCAACTTCGGGAAATTTGTGATCTACTACTTTAAAAATTTTTTTCTCTATTAGGTACTGGTAAAGACACAATATAAAAAAATTTTTGTTCTGGCCAGCACATGAATCGGACCAAATTATTAGATGGCCAATCTCAGGTTGTGCCTCTTTAAGCAGCTTACAAAATCGCAACAAACAACTACCAATTTCATTGCTTCCCCTATTTGCAATGTTTTCAGTCCACGTAAAAAAAAACGACTTAGATCCAGAATAGGTAATCCAATGGATGCCAAACTTATACAGCCACATTTGCCGCAAATAAAACGCTTTGGATGTAGATAACTTCGGTAGTCGCATAGTTTGTTGCAGGTCCATAGTTATGTAGTATTTTCTTTTGTCAGTAGCTGGAATGGTGCGGTCTAATTTTTGTGCGTTAAAGGCAAATTCATAATTTTCTTTGTGATCTGTCGAATTTGCCCCAGCATCACAAACACTGCATGTGTCGCTTTTTGGGTGCCCGAAAGACAAATTAAACTTCGTTGCAAAAATATGTCTGTAGAAAGAAACTTTGACCATATATTTATCGTCCATTTTCTTTTCTTTGCATTGTTCAATATAAAGCTGATGTATGAATCGCTTAGTTGATAAAGGTGTTATGTAACAAAATTGTAACATAACACCTTTATCCACTATCACATGCTAGATGTTGGTGTGACTTAACACCTTTATCATTTAAAAAAATCTTTATAAATAAAGAAAGTGGCATTTAGGGTTTATTAACAGTTAGACCTATGCTAGGAATGTTCAAAAAGTTGAAAAAGTAGTTTTTTTAAAAAATGTGACATGACACCTTTATCCACTTATGTCTTCAATTATCATCATCAATAAGCATCAAGGTTTCTCTCTATTAAAAGGAGTTGAAAGTTTGATATTTTAAAAATGAATATGTCTTTAAGTACTTATATTTTAGCTTTAGATGATTTTTTTTTATATTAAAAATCACTTGATTATCTTCTTAACTCCGTTGAGTGACATGTTTCTAGCAAGGATATGTTTTTAAAAATTTCATTAGCAGTAGTTTTTGCCACAAGGTTTAACTAGGACGATCATCTTATTACTTCTAAAAATTACAAATATTTTTTTAGGGATTGCCACTCTTACATTGATGATCCTTGAACAAATTAGTTTCCAAAATAATTTAAGTAGTTTTATATCTTTTGATATATCCAACACTGTCCGTTTTTTTATACGTATCCTTGTCTATTGGTGTTTCATCTTAATAAAATTTCGAATCAAACATTTTTCTGATACTCGTAGTATGAGTATACAGGGTGTATCAATAATTACCCAATATAATTTTAATAACGACATTTTAAACAATTTTTTTAGAGTTAATCTTAAATATGATGCTACATTACATAGAATTACTAAGAATTTAACAATAAATCTGCTAGATTTTCACACAATTTGTAGGATCACAGAAACGGGTTTTAAACTTTTATTAGTGAATTGGGTAATAAAATAATAATATATGAATCTATCAGAAATAGACCACAGTCGAAAAGAAGCCACCACAATCTGTTACTGTTAAAGAGAAAAAATTATATTTTAGCTTGCTAATATTATCGGCAAATTTCGGTCGATACGATATTATGCCGATATAACGAATCGTGTGCCGCTATGCCTGTATCAATATAGGTATCGGTGGAACCCTACTCGTTAGTAAACCTTCATATTCTCATATTCTATAACAGTGAATTTTTTACACAATGTTTAATGTTTGATGCATTTGATGAATATTCATTCCGTTAATATACTAAAATAAACTGGTCAATTGACTTACCTTAAGGAAAATTGAACCATATTATATGAGTATTGCCGTTCGAAGAATTACAAAATAACAACTTGTAGTAGCAATTTTTCTACGCTCGGTCAGCACGAAATTAAAAGCATAACACACCCTGTCGCTCCCCACCCGCCCCGCTATTCCGTCCGCACCTCGTCGTCTCTGCCACAGCTCGTCACTGCAATCCCAATAACTAATCCCGATCGGTAAGTGGGACGGGTGAAGAACAAAGGGCGGGTTTGTAATTCTTCGAACGGCAATACTCATATAATATGGTTCAATTTTCCTTAAGGTAAGTCAATTGACCAGTTTATTATATTTCGTATTGCCGTTCTCAAATTACAAAATAACAACTTGTAGATGTTTAAAGAAAACCGATTCGGGATTGAAAAACATATTTATTGCCAAGAACAAAAAATTTTCTTACAATAAATTTTCTAATATAAGAAATGTAGTAATAATAAGAATTTACACACTACCTTCATTGTTATGAAGCTGTGTACAATATAAATTAACAAGCAAACAACAAAAAGAAAAAGTTCCTAAGTTTCTAAGTAGTGAACTTAACTTAAAGCTAAGATACTCTTGGCAAAAGCCATCGAATCTTTACAAAGAGGGCGGTTATAAAACCGCGCAAACATTTCTGATTTCTGGGTCCAACCAGCTCTTTCTCTTATCATTTCAATGGAAACTCCCGCTCTATAAGCCGCAGAAGTCGCTGCATGTCTAATGCTATAGCTAGAAAAGGCATTGATATCAATACCACTTTCTTCAAGTGTCAATTTGACCCATTTACTTAGTCGTTGCGTAGAGACTGGACGAATAGGCCGTTTAACCGTTAATATAAGAAGATCTGTATTAACTGGTCGTATGTCTCTCGTTTTCTCTACATAAAAATCAATGAGTGATGCTAAACAAAGTTTTGGATTTTCTTGAAAATATGGAATTACTAAGAGAGGTTGAAAATTTTTGTACGAGGAAGTTTTGACTCTGTCTGTGATCTTAATTTCTAGTTTATCAGGATAGCGAGATATGTTTTGTATTCGTATTGAGGTGAACGTTTGCAATCGGTGACCCGTAATAAGAGCCAGTAATGTGACTAATTTCTTAGTTAATTGCATCAGCGATATGTCTGTCAAAGGGTGTAAGGCAGATAAATATTCCAAAACTGGTTGGGGGTCCCAAGTAAATTGATATTTAGGTCGTGAAGGTCTCTGGTTATAAACCCCTTTTAGAAAGCGTTTTAAAATAGCTTTTTCTGAATTATTTATTTGAAAAATTAAAACAATGGCTGCATGTTGTGAATTAAGTGTTGAATAAGAAGCTCCTTTCGCAAACTGATCACCCAAAAATGTTATAACTAAGTCTAAAGAATATAAAAGAGGATCATGTCCCTTGGCTGCACAGAATAACCACCATTTTTTTAGGTGCGACGAATATTGTTTTAGGGTAGATGGACTTAGAGAGGCTTTTATTGCTTGGAGTCCAATCTCTGGGACTCCTCTTCTGAGAAAAGCTTTCCTGATACAATCCCAGCCTCCAGGGAAAGCTTCCTCCAAAGTGGGTGGCACTTCCTAAAGGGCGAAGAAAGAAGATTATGAGTCGGTGGAAAAATTAATGGTTTTTTTGTCAACAATTTTTTGAAAACGGAATACCATGGTTGTGTTGCCCAACTGGGTACTATAAGAATTCCACAAGCTTGTTCTGTAATGATTTTTTGTAGGCATTTGGATATAAGAGCGAATGGCGGAAAGGCATAAAAATATTCATTTTTCCAGGATATTGTAAAGGCATCGATTGTGAAGGAGCCGGGATCAGGTTTCCAAGAAATATATTTAATACACTTGGCATTTAACTGTGTGGCGAATAAATCAACAGTTGGTACCCCAAAAATAGAACAAATTTGTTGAAAAGCTAGATGCGACAATTCGTATTCTAGTTCGATAGCTTTTGAGCGAGATTCTTTATCCGCATAAAAGTTTTCTGTAGTATTTATATATGAAGCTAACACAAAAATATGTTTATTTTCACACCATTCCCAAATTTGACGTGTGATATAATTAAGGTGTTTAAATTTTACACTACCCATTCGATTTATACAGGCTATAGCTGTCACATTATCTATTCTAAGAAGAATAGAACAATAGTACATATTTGAGGCAAAAGATTTAAGTGCATTGAAAGCGGCAAGTAGTTCCAAATAATTTATATGTTTGTTAGCTTCGGTCACATTCCAAAAACCATGTGTAGTTGTGCCAGTACAATAAGCACCCCAGCCGGTTAACGAGGCATCAGAGAATATTTCAACTATGAATTTTCTGTCTGTTACAATAGAAATACCCTTATTGTTTGTAAGAGTGCTAAGCCACCAATGCATTTCCGTTCTCATTTCATTCGAAATAAGTACTGAAGCATTGAAATTTTGCTCACTTCTTCTTAGTGCCAAATATTTAACTCTTTCTAACGTCTTGAGGTGCATCCAGCCATATTCGATAGTAGGACAAACAGATACAAGCTTTCCTATGAGCTGAGCTAAAGCCAAAATCGAGCAATGAGTGAAACGTAGAAGGGTTTCTATAAGATTTATTATATTATTTGCTTTCTCTGTTGGTAAAGTCACGTTCAAATTTACCGAATTAAAAACAAACCCCAGGAAGGTACATTGTTGAGATGGAACCATACAGCTTTTATCTAAATTTATTAAAAATCCTAAATATTCTAGAATATTCTTAGCAATATGACAGTCTTCCTGAGCTGCTTTTATTGATTTACTGATAATAAGTAAATCATCCAAATAAATTACACAGATTATACCCCTAGTTCTTAAATATTTCAGAACTGGCTTCATAATTTTTGTAAAAACCCACGGAGCTGTACAAAGCCCGAAGGGTAAACAATTAAAATTGTAATAAACTCCTCGGAAACAAAACATGAGGTATTTCCTGAATTTGTTATGTATAGAAATCATAAAATAAGCGTCTTTTAGATCTATTTTTGTAAAAAAACAGTTAGTATAAATCAATTTGAATACAGTTCTAAAATCTTCCAATTTAAAGTGCGGGGGCTCTAAAAATGTATTTAACACCTTTAAATTTAAAATAAACCTGAATGCTCCACAAGGTTTGGGCACTAAGAAAAAGGACGATAAAAACTGGCCAGGTGTTGTGGTTGTTTTTGACACTGCTCCGATATGGAGCAGTTGCCTAATGCTATCATTTAGCTTATGTGATTCTTCTAAGTTAGGAATAGACTTAGGTGAACGTAGCTGTTTGGGTCTTTTAGTAAAGGGTATTTTATATCCAGACAACCATGAAAGAATAGTAGGATCTTGGGTAATATGTGACCACTTATCTACATAGGCAGATAAGCGACCAGCATAATTAGTATTACAAACTATATGTACCTCACTTACTAATTCCGGTATGATCTTGGGGCTGATGATCCTGTTGGGCGAAACCTCCCCTCCTCCTTTTTCATACGAGACTTGTGTTGCAGGCGCCGGGAGTTTAAAGACTGTGACTGGAAAACCCTCGATGGGCCTGGTTTCTGTTCTCCTGGCTTCTTATTAAACGATGAGGTAGAAGGTCCTGTTCGTAACGCCTTATCCTTTTTCTTAATTGAAGAACTCAGTCGTTGAGCCTCGTTTGCCGTTTTTAGTTGATCCGGGAAAACCTTACTAAATAAAAATTCATCAATTGGACAATCGTCTAGAATCTTTCGAACATTGGTATTTAGGAGAGGCAGAATGGAATAACGCCGATGAAGTGAAAGCGCGTGAAAAACATCTGCAAATAGTTTTACTGGAGCGCAATGCTGCTCCAACTCTTTGCGTGTCTCATCTGTCGAATTTGCTTTCGTTAATTCATATTGCTTATCGAAACCAACGGCTAGCGCACTTATTCCAGCGGCTAACTGTAATTGTAGTTTACTAAGGAATGTGTCTTGTTTGACAGTATCTGTATTCAAACAAGGTCGAATCTCTGGGTTAATTTTTGGGGGCTGAAGAGCCAAACAATTTGCCAAACATGGATAAGATTCTAATGTAACTTTGCGGGAGTCTTTTTCAATTCCATTTAGCAAAAAACCGGATAAGAGGGCTGCTACATCTGGATTAACCTCCGGCCCTTTTATGACCGTCGTAGTCCCCAATAACTCCAAAATGTTCTGTGCACCTTGCTCATTAGAAAAACTAGGTGCCACATTTTGCGTCGAAACCACATTTATTAAGGGGGCATCCGAGTCCGAATCCGTCCCTGGCCTTTCAAGTGACGTCGCCGATGTGTCTGAGTCACCTGTAAACAATATCGGTATAAATATGACTGGGTCAGGAAAAAACACATTCCTTTAGCAGGCATAAATAACAATATATTATTGGATTTTTGGCTGCTCATAACTTACATGGGATTAAATAACAATGTTTAAATATTCATATGAAAATAAACATTGCCGTGCAACTTTGTTTTGAAGTATATACTCAAAAACTAAGTAGATAAGAATAAAATTGATGACAGTAATTCATGTGAATACTGCGTATCAATAAGCCCAAAAAATCGGTACCTAGGGTACTTATGTATGTACGTAAGTATGTACCGAAAAGGCAAGAAGGATACTTTATTAATAATTGATAATAGTAATTCATGCGAATACTATATAGGTATCAATAATTCCACAAAGAACAGTACATAACATAACATAAGTACATGTGTACTTATGTATGTATGTCTATACGGAAGCTAAAAAAAAAGAAAACAGGGATAACAAATTATATAATACTTACTTGAACTATCCAAAATCTGAAGTAACTTTCGCAACTTCTTCTTGTGTTTACGCGTCACAACTTTTCTTGAGACACGACCCATACTTGAATTTAACGCTTTACCTTTCTCCGAGCGCACGAAAAATTGCAGTGACGAGCTGTGGCAGAGACGACGAGGTGCGGACGGAATAGCGGGGCGGGTGGGGAGCGACAGGGTGTGTTATGCTTTTAATTTCGTGCTGACCGAGCGTAGAAAAATTGCTACTACAAGTTGTTATTTTGTAATTTGAGAACGGCAATACGAAATATAATATATAATTTATTATTATTTCGACCATGGACCGACCATCGCATATGAAGTAAAATCAACGGCTGATGTAACAAGAAAATTCCCTTTTCCATATTTCCTCTTTCTAAACGTATTCTTGCCAATGATGCAAAATTTGGCTATTTTTATAATTAACATAATTTTGAAATACTGTAGTTCACTAAAAATACGTACTTAGAGTTCCTAGGTATTTGATTCTTTAAAAATTTCTTGTCAATTTTAATTGGCAATATTACTCCATATTGTGCGTCCGTCTAAGGTCTCTATTTAAGCTAAAGCCGGGCTCAGATGACTCGTGTACTTAGCGAATATGCAAATATTTATACATTTGACAAGTATTTTATATACAGGGTGTTCCTTAATGACATGCTATTATTTAAGGAGGTGGATTCCTCGATACATTTTAAGAAATAAACTTCATATGAACGTATGTCCTAAACGTCTTAACTTTTGAGATACAGAGTGTTAAAGTTTTCAAAAAAATAATCTATTTTTTAATAATAACTGTGATACTATTATAATATCTTTATGAAATTTGTTACACATCTTCTATGCATTAAGGAGCATTTTCTGATGTACAAACAATTTTATTATTTATACCAGTGGCGTCTGTACGGGTTTTGCATTTAATAGTTTTGGAGAAAATAATGGTACGCCACTGCTTTCTTCTTAAATAAAAATTATTTTTAAAATCTTCATTTCTGAGCAAATTTGATCTCTTGGTTTTCTTTCGTCCGACGCATGGTTTTCGCTTAAAAAATAAATTTAATTGAACACAGACATGCATGTGATAGGGGGCTATTTAGACAATTAAAATCTAGTTATTCTGGAATAAATTTTGTCTTTGCAAACGTCGATGTCACGCATAGTCGCATAGCTGTTGACTTAAAGTAAGTTATTGGTGTTCAAAACCATTTAGGCGCGTCATTTCTATGATTTTTAGTGTGCCATCGAAGTTATTTTATTTTTTCGCTGTTTTTTTTCGGTTATCAGTAAATATGATAAATTTTACGAATGCGTAAATGGCGGCAATGCATTACGCATAATATGGCCTCGCAGATGGTGATGCATCAGAAGCTAGGCGCATTTTTCAGTGCCTTGCCAGATAGCCGATTCTGTTCGAATATTCATCGTCGACTTAGCGAAACTGGTAGTTTCAATAAAAGAACTTCGGAAGGTAGTAGTTAGGTTTCCTATTTTGTAAACCATTCCAAATCCATGGATTCACCCCCCATTCCCAAAACTCAATTCCCCCTTCTACAACTACACAATCCCCTTTCTACAACTACTCTGATTCCTCCCTCCAAACCAACCCCACTCTTCTCCCCACTCTTCTCCCCACTCTTCTCCCCACTCTTCTCCCCACTCTTCTCCCCACTCTTCTTCCCCACTCTTCTCCCCACTCTTCTCCCCACCCTTCTTCCCACTCCGTATTTAAAGCTATGGTGAATCATTCTATAGTTAGTTATGTATCCTGCGTGGTGCCAAAATTATTCTCTCAGATTTCGCATTGTAAAAAGAACTCGTTGTTTAGTTTGTCAAAAATTAATAGTACATAGTAATTTCAGTTGTATACAGTATTGTGTAAATTGTTGTCAACTGAGACCAGTTAAAACAAAAGAAGAATGTGTTGATTTTAATAGAAGAATGTGTTGATTTTAATAGAAGTCTTAAAGATGATCAGACATTCCCTAAAAATAAGTGCTTGAAAGATGTTAAAACTTAAACATAAAATTAAAGTGTTAGAAATAAAAAAACATTTCATTAACTCACACCATAGACTATTACAAATTCACTGTGATGATAAGGATCTATTTACGTTGATTGAAGGAGCTATAATTTTATGTGATAAAGTTTGTAAAGGATCCGTTAGTGCTAAACATTTTAACGATCATATAAAGCTTATAGGTTTAGGATTGGATTCATATGTTTGGTTACACTTAATGAGAGAAAGAAATCTAATTGCTGAGGAATAAGTATCAGTGTTTTCCCCTTTCTCTTCAATTCTAATTTAATCATACAAGATGTATCAATGCGATGATTGCAAAAAAAGTTTTAAACAACAATCAAATGTTTATAGACATCAAAGAGAATCCTGTCCTAATAGACCATCTTGTTCTGGTGTAAAAAGGAAGAATAATACCCAATTATCTAATACCCTAACAAAGAAAACTAAAATAGAAGAATCCAAACAAAACCCTGTACCTAAAGTTATTCTATCGCGATGTAAAGACTGTGATACTTGGTATGTTAAAAATAAACTCAGTGCACATTTACGTTCAAACTTACATAAAAGCGGATTTAAAAGTGACGATAACGTAAAAATTATAACTTCCGCGTTTAAAAACAGAATTGTGTCGTATATGTTGCTTCCATCAAAAAGACATGTAGATATTGAAGAATTTTTTGGTGAAGTTAAACAAAAGTTTGTAAGTTTAATTTCTGTACAATTAGGTAAGCATAGATGTGTTAAAATAAATGTAGAATTATTTGGAAACTATCTTTTACAAACAAAAGAGACATTAGAAACTAAATCATTTAATACTAAAAATAAGGTCATAACATCAACAACAAATTTAAGTGGAATTTATAAAGAATTCTTATCTGAAATTAAACAGAAAGTTTCAATATTTGCAGAAAATGGTTCAGGGTGGGCTTTAGAAAAAATATTACATTTAGAACTTAATATTAACAAATACAACCCAATCAGAGCATCCTCATATATACCTTTACCAAAGCAAATTATGAATAAACATGGTGTAATTAACGTTAAAAATAATGATTCTTATTGTTTTGGTTGGAGTGTCATAAGCGGATTATTTCCAGCTGAAAATCATTCTGATAGAACAAGTTCATATCCAAACTTTCTTAACTTTTTAAATTTTGAAGGAATAGAGTTCCCAGTAAAGTTAAAAGATATATCCAAATTTGAATCACTTAATCAGATATCTGTGAATGTTTACGGCTTAGAGAGTATTTACGAAGACTGTAAACTCAAATATGAAATTGTGGGTCCACTGCATTACACTAATAAAAAACTTCCAACACATGTAAATTTGTTGTTGATAAGTGATGGTGAAAATAATCATTATTGTTGGATTAAAGATATGTCTAAACTGTTATCATCTCAAATTAATAAATCAACTGAAAAAAAGTATTTTTGTGATGGATGTTTAATTTATTTTACTTCATTGCAAAAACTAGAAATTCATCAAAAAAACGATTGTAATCATTTGTATACAACAGTTCCCACCAATGAAATCAAAATTAATAAGTATGGTCAACATATACCGGAAAATATATTACAGTTTGAAAATTTTCAAAGACAACTAAAAGTTCCATTTGTAATATATGCGGATTTTGAGTGTTTTTTAAAACCTCTACAATTTGATCAACCTGAAAATGATTTGGATTCATATACCCGTAACACATTTAAACATGAGCCTTACGCCTTCTCATATTTTATTAAATGTTCATATGATGATTCTTTATCATTGTTAGATTCTTATTTTGGCTTAGATGCAGCTGAAGAATTTTGTAAACGAATTGAAGGTTGTGTTCATAGAATTTATAATGATCATCTTAAAAATGTAGTTAAAATGATTCCCTTATCCGATGAACAGAAGTTGTCTTATAAAAATTGTAACAAATGTCACATATGTAATGAAAAAATTGAAGAAAATGAAAAAGTTAGAGATCATGATCATTTAACAGGTGAATTTCGAAATGCAGCTCACAGCATTTGTAATTTAAATTTTAAAATACCCTATTTCATACCTATATTTTTTCATAATTTAAGTGGTTACGATAGTCATCTATTTGTTAAACAACTGTGTTGTGAACAAGATAATATTGATGCACTTGCACAAACTAAAGAGAAATACATTTCATTTTCAAAATCAATCTTAGTTGGTAAATACAAAGATAAAGAAAATAAAGAAAAAAACCTGTTCATTAAAATGAGATTTTTGGATTCATTTCGATTTGTGGCAAGCTCATTAGAAACACTTGGTGAAAGTCTAGAATCAAATCAATGCATTGAAATTAAAAAACATTTTCAAGATTCTGATCAGTTTAATGAAATTCGAAAAAAAGGTGTTTACCCGTATTCTTATATGGATTCATTTGAAAAATTGTATGAAACCCAACTTCCTAGTATTGATCAGTTTTATGATAAACTTAAAGATGAACCTCTTGATGAGACAGATTATAAGAGAGCAATTCATATTTGGAATTTGTTTAATTGTCAAACTATAATGGATTACACAAAAATTTACTTATTTTCAGATGTTCTAATATTAACTGATTTTTTTGAAGCATTTCGAAATGTATCTTTAAATCTTTTCAAGTTAGACGCTGCTCATTATTACACATCACCAGGTTTAAGTTGGGATGCTATGTTGCGTATAACTAATGTGAAGTTAGAATTATTAACAGATATTGACATGTTACATTTTTTTAAAAATAGTGTAAGAGGTGGTATCTGCCATTGCAGCGTTCGAAAGGCTGAAGCCAATAATCCTTATTTTAAAAGTTTTGATCCCACAAAACCAAATTCATTTATAATGTATTTAGATGCGACCAACTTGTATGGACATAGTATGAGTCAATGTCTTCCAACAAGTGATTTTTCTTGGATGGAAAGAGATGAAATTAATTCTCTAGATGTTTTATCTATCTCTGATCATGCAGAGTATGGGTATGTTTTTGAGGTTGATATGAATTACCCCAAAAGGTTACATCTCCAACACAATGAGCTACCTTTTCTAGCTGAAAACATTCACCCTCCTGACAGCAAACAAAAAAAATTAATTTGCAATTTAAATAATAAAGAAAAATATATAATTCATTATCGAAACCTAAAACAAGCTCTTAGGAATGGATTAAAGTTAACTAAAATTCATCGAGCTATTAAATTTAAACAAACAACATTTCTAAAACCATACATTGATTTAAATACTGAAATGAGAAATAAATCCAAGAATAAGTTGGAAAAGGATTGCTATAAATTATTTAATAATGCTATATATGGTAAATCATTAGAGAACATTGATAAGCGCGTTGATATTAGATTAATCACTCATTGGGAAAATATTGGTAAGAAGCAAGGAGCGCAAACATTGATTGCTAAACCAAATTTTAAAAATAGACTAGTTTTTAATGAAAACTTTGTGGCGATACAAATGGAGAGAGTTAAAGTATCTTATAACAAACCTGTTTATGTTGGATTTTCAGTGTTGGAACTATCAAAAACTGTTATTTATGATTTTTATTATGATTATATTAAAAGGAATTATGGTGACAAAGCAATATTATTGTACACGGATACGGATAGCTTAATATTACAAGTTGAAACAGAAAACTTCTATCAAGATATTCAAAAAAACTTAGACAAATTTGACACCTCTAATTACAATGAAAATAATATTCACAACATAACTAAAAACAAATCTATATTAGGATGTATGAAAGACGAATTCGCAGGTAAACCAATTTTAAGTTTTTACGGAACAGGTGCAAAAGCATATTGTGTGAATTTAGAAGACAAATCTGAAAAGAAAGCCAAGGGTGTAAAAAAGTATGTTATTCAAAATTCTATTACAAAACAAGATTATAAAGATGTAGTAGAAAATTTCGAAACTAAATTTAGGAAAATGAATATATTTCAATCCATATTGCATGATATGTTTACACAATTAAAAAATAAAGTTGCATTATCTCCGAAAGATGATAAACGATACATTATACCCGAATCTTTTAGAACCCTAGCTTGGGGGCATAAACATATAGATATTTTAGAAGATAAATCCAAGACTGATAATGAAGATATCAATATTTGTTCTAAGATTCTTCAAAATTTAGTTCATGATCAGTATAAAACCTAGAAATTAACACAAGTCACGTTTATTTTTAAAATGGTAGTGTTACCAGTAGGAGTGTTGTTTCTCTTTGCCTACATTAACAATACTTTGTACATACAAGTTGACCCAGGAGTTCGAGAAGCTTTTATTTGTTTATCAGTTGATAATGTAAAGAATGACACTTGGCCATCAACATGGAGAAGAATGAATCTTAGCAGTGGGTTATTTTTATACAATGTTGATGATTATATTAAATCTTCTCTTGTAGAATATAAGTTAAGATTATATTATTTTAATAAAACCAATGTTGTAACAAAAGAATGGAAGGAGTTATATAGAAGCTCGACAGAATGTCATTTATATATGTGTATTATATTATCAATTATATTTTTTCTATTGTTTATATGTATGTTAGGATTTATATTGTTTAAAGCATATATGTATTATAAATAAATGGGTAAAGGAACATTTGTGTTTTATTAAAAAACACATTTTTATTGTTAAAGTTTTATTCACAACAATTTTTATAGTGGTATAATAATTTAACATTTGCTAATGCACAATGCCATGGTTTTTCACTTTTATGAAAATAGCATTCTGGAACCTTTTTAAATTTACTTAGCTTGGGTTCACGAGCAACAGGAATATTGTTTATATATTCCTCATCTACAAACTTCTTTATAAAGATTGCTTTTTCGTTCCCCTTTACGTAAATCTTAGGTGATTGATAAAATTTTAATAGATGTGTAAAAATATCATCAATTTCATTTTGTTCTATGTTTCCACAACCCCACTCCATTCCATGATATTCTTCAGCCCAATTGACAGTTTTTTGATCAATAACAGATAACATGTTTTTCTTAAATGGAGGTTTAAACAAGTAGTTTGAACAACGAATCCCATCATAAATTGCTAATTCTTTTGGAACATATCCAAAGGAGCAGTGATAACCTTGGATATCAATGAAAATGTTTGTTTGATCCATGGTTGGTTAATGAAGTTTAAATTTAAATTTCTCTTATATAAATGCTTCCCTCCACCAAATACCTACCCCCCACCACAACTACTTCACATTTATTTAATATTTAAGCAATGATTTTAAGCGCTAGCAGCATTAGTTTCAGAAACCTTAAAATGAATCAATCAACAACTCACCAACAATTCAATAATCAGTTTAGTAAAAAACGAGTTGCTGCTCTTATAGGTGAATCCGTATACTACATAAACAAATCCAAATCCAAATGGGTCAGTGTTGGATTCTCTTTGGAGAGAAAATATTCTCCGGTTATTAAACTCTGTGGATCCAAGAATAATCAAAATGTGATATTTAATGAAGATCAGTGGATTTCCTTTCTAAACAATCAAGGAACAATGTTGAGCTTTATTTACTCCAACGGGTTTGGGTGGCAACCCATGCAGGGAAATGGATATGAAATTCATTACGTGTTTATTAATAATTCTAGAATAATCAAGATTACTCAAGATGGTGGTAACGAAATATTTCTAGCTGGTGACACCATAAATGAGTTGGTGAACTTGGTGAATTTAATCAAATACCGCTTTGATCTTCTCCAATCGCAAGAATTTGCAAAGTATTACAATATACTTGTTAGGAGTGTTTCAAGTAAAAATGGTGATTTAATAAAAAATGTTTTTGATATTGTTTCACCTATCAAAGTTAGCTTAAATGTGTGTTGTGTATTGGAATTATTAAATATGTATCCTGATTGTATTATAGAAGATGTTGAATCATTTGCTTGTAATGAATTCGTAAAAAGTTGCATTGAAAAATAAAAAAAAAATGTTAAAATGGGTATTTTATTCCCCCACCCCTTTTAGAATAAATGTATATTAAAAGCTTATGTTTCATTTGAAGTTTTAACATTTACACATAAGATGTGGTTAGCATATAAGCGAGAGAGACCAGCATACAATTTAACCACAGCTGTGGAGAATTTAGCGCAACATTTTAACAATTTAGAGTTTGATGCAGCACATGAAGCTGAATATGGATTTGATAGATTTTATACTTATGATGAATGTATGGAAATAGCCAGGAAATATGAAAAAGCTTCTGAAGCGTGTAATATATTTTTACATACATCT
This sequence comes from Polydrusus tereticollis, assembly GCA_963920685.1. NCBI lineage: Eukaryota > Metazoa > Arthropoda > Insecta > Coleoptera > Curculionidae > Polydrusus > Polydrusus tereticollis. Next base: position 100,846,604 of record OY987333.1, read on the forward strand.
AATCTAAGAAGTTTTCTCCACACAATAAAAGATATGGGATTTGAGAAACAGTTAAATGAAGTGAAAAAGTTTGTTTCACCTGAAATTATTCAAGAAGTATTTGATACCTAAGTTTGAAAATAAAAAGCAATGTATTTTTATTATTGTGTTTTATTCATTCATTAACCAATTATTATATAAATTATATACATTAGTAAGTGCACATATACATTCTGCTTGGGAGTGGTAAAAACAGCAGGTTTCTTGTTTTTGTAAAGGTGGATCCTCATCAAATTCTCTTACAGGTTTTAATGAGTACTTCCTGATGTATTCAGCTTTCTGTTTTCCTTTTACGTAAACACAATCGACCTTTTCTGTTAAGTTTTTTATTATTTCGGAGAATTTGTGAACTGGAGTATACCCTTCATCCCATGAAATACAATGGTGATTTTTCATTAACCAGACAGCTTGTTTATGTAAATTGGGTGATAAAAATTTTATAGGGAAGGGCGATTTAAAAATATAATGACATACGTTTTTTCCATCGTAGGCAGCTAACTCCTTTGGAATAAACCTATTGTTTTCTACATTAAATCCTTGTACATCAAGAGTTAACATTCTCATAATTTCATAAGAGAGAACTGTTTAATCATGGATTTCTTGTTGGAATACTCTTGTATTTGTTGTTTTAGTTTTGCAAGATTTCTTAAAAGGATTGATAAGCGTTGTTCTAATTCCTCATTCATACTGATAGACAAGAAATATAAACATTTGATTTTATATAACGTTAAATTTGTCTAACATTTTTGGTTAGAGGATTGTAACTAAAAATTTTATCATGCATAATTAAACAATAAGCAGAAATCTTGTCTGTAAGATCTTCATGTAATTCAAATTCTACCCTCATAACAATGGGTCCAGTTTCAATTGTTTCTTTTTGATGAGAACAATCAATGTATGTGATGGGTGCATATGTTTTAAACTCTGCTGGTGAAAAAATCGGTTTCGGTGTTAATCCATAATATGACATTTGGAATTGTGAAAACATTTCATATACTGATGCAAATTTATTTTTAGCAAAGTCTAAATAAAGATCGCTGTAGGGATATCTCTCAGAATTTAAAAATACTTTTATGTTCCGCATTTTAATATCACTAAATCTAGACATGTCAGTTGTGGATTTATCTCTTAAATCTTTTTGAAAACAGATTGCTACATGTCGAGGAGTGTTCACTTTGGTTGAAGTTTTGACAGGCCAATTATGACGACTTGTTTTCAGTAATTCAGGATATTCTATTAGTTCCCAACTTCTAAATGCCATTAATAAATCAGTATTTTTATTAATAATTTTCGTTAGCTCCAGTTCTTGAGGGATCGCTACAGAAATGTGTGGTATGTTCCAAGTTAATTTCGTAAGTTCAATCTTTGGGATTTCATCAACAGTATTAACAGTTGCATTTTTATCCGAATTGTCTCGAAGTAAGATAAGTTCTTGTTTAGAGTTTAAAATTATTTTTTTATAGTCTTCAAAAAAACCCATTAAAAATTTAAGTGGAATGCAAACATTAAATAATCCTGTCGTTGCATCAACCACTTGCGACGTTTCCATGGGAAACCAACCAGCGTTTTTTAATTTGTTACATTCGTTTTTGTTATAGGATAAAAATCCTTTTATTGTTGATGTTAAGCCAACATCTCTTACTGAGTCTATAGTAACACCATTTAGTTGATAACGAATCTCTTTAAAAAGAAAAGCTATCCCATTGTTAATTAGTTTCAATGTATTTGAAACAGTTCCATCACCTTTTGTTAATTTACCTTCTATGTAAAGAAAGCTTTCAGAAGGAAGTGTATATTTTTCTATTTCATGAACAGGAATTATAATCTCATCGTTATTTCCCAATTTTGTAGGTAGATAGGGTTCATAACCATGATATTCTGAATGTACGATTGAGTTATCAATATAAAGATTTTGTGTTACATTTAGGGTATCCATGTTATTTAATTTTAAAACCTAAACTTATAAGAAACTGACGATTTAAAGATGTTAGTCTCTGAGAGTTTGATTTATTACTGTGGAAACTATGGTTGTGTTTTTTCTTATTAAGCTTTTCACTAAATCGTTGTTGTCTGTTATAAATAATCACCATCGTTCATCTAATTTTTTAAGGTGTAGTCTTAATGTTATGGTTTCTTCTCTAAAATTAATAGTTCTTCCTTCTTGGTCCAATATTTTAATAGTAATTTTATCAATTACCTTGGCAGTAACTGGGAAATATATAACGTTTTGGGGTGATTCAATGATTTTAAAACCAGGAGCCACACTGGGAAAAAATTGATGTATTATATGAACTGGATTACCATTTAAGAATGAACCTTCAGCAATACTACAGTCGATATTTATTGAGTTTACTTTAATTATTTCTGCAGGTCGTTCAGAAATATGAAATTGACCCGAATCCAGTATTTGATTTTCAAATCCCAACAATGCACCTATAGATCCCTCTCTAAAAATAATATTTTCGGTGCATTTAATTACTGATCGCAACGTATTATTATTAGCATGAAGATAAAACGAAATTTGTTCTTCTTCCAATTTCTCTTGTAGTACTTTGTTGATATTATCAATTTCATAACTTCCGGGTGGAATAGTTATAAATTTACCAGTTTCACCGTAAAAGAAACGATTATTACTTTCATCAATGTTGGGAATTGCATTAAATGTTTCAAAATTTACAAGTCCTATAACATAGTCGATATTCTCTTCTAGATATATGGGAGGGTGAAATTCTGTCGTTAATATTGCAGAATTATCGCTAATAACAAAACTATAGGACATGTTGTGTTAATATTTCAACAACGAATAAATTTTTATTGTCTTTCATGTATTATTATATAGAAATTTTAGACATAATTGTCCACAATTTGTGGTGTTAAAGGTTTGATACTTGTTGTAATTGTAACTTATAACGTTTTTATTTTTATCGCTGAAAAAATATTTCATTAATTCAGCTGGAGGTCGCAGATCACCATAGCTATCAAAGTATGTTATTTGTTTTCCTTTTTTTATGTAGGCAGTCCAATGAGTCCCATTACCATTATAGTCATCTAGATTAATAATAGCACTTTCATTTTCTTTTATTTTTTTAGGTAGCTTGTTTCGCATAAATATACCTCTAAAACTGGGAATTTGTAAAAATTTTATATATTTAATTAAGTCATAATTGGTAAGAGTTTTCAGAGGTATATGTTTTAGCAGTTTTTTGAATATGGCTTCAAATACAAACCACATCCGGTTTTATATGGTTTTAAATACAGTCCGCTTCCTTTTTGTCCTATTGCTATAGACTCCATCGTTTGATTATGTCTTTTATCTTCTTCTAATTTTTGTTTGGCTGCTTTTGCGTCGTTGATGGCTTTTGCTACTCCTGCGGCCCCTCCTCCTAGAGCACCTAAAGCTGACAGGCCCGCAAATAATGGTATAAGTGGTAAAAATCCACCACTCTTTGGAATAGGTATTACTCTTCTCTTAGGTGCTCTAACCTTCACACTTTTCCTAACTGATTTCATAGCTGCTTTAATACCCTCATGTAAACTTTTAAACTGTTTCCCCTTAATTCCCTTTCTCGCTTGAGCAATGGCTTGAGATAATGTTATTCCTCGCCCTTTTGTCTTTTTTCGCCTTAATCCCATACCAAACTTTCTTTTCACTTTCATAGCACCGCTAATACCTAACGCGGCCGCTTTTTCTCCAAAACCAGCGTCCTTAGCTCTGAACCGTGCTAAAGCTTTCTCAGAGAGAATTTTATCAGCAGTATGTCTGCTGCTTATATCTTTCGATTGTGAATATGCAATGTCGTGCTCTTTGCAAGCCTCGTCTAATAAGTTTATTCCCTTGTCACCTCTTGATAATCTCTTTTCTAATTTTGTCCCAGGTCCACAAAAATTATAACCAGGAAGGTGTAATTCAAAGGGTAATTTATTGATAAGAGTGTTTAGCAGACTAGATCCTCTTTTCTTGTTGGTTGGTTTGTAAGTAATACGTTTGTTGTGTGATTGAAACATTATATAGTTAAAGTCTGAACATAGAATGATTAGTTTTACTTTGACAGTGAACTTAAGTACTTTTATATAATATGAGAGTTGAAAAACAACCATACTCTATAATAATCAAGAATCATGATACATCAACAAATAAATTTAGAAAACATGGAAAATTGTTCGAGGGAAATAGCAAAAGAGGTTTGATTATTGGTCCGTCAGGTTGTGGTAAAACGAATGTTCTAATTGGCTTAATTGAAGATCCCAACGGTTTACGATTTGAAAATTTATATATTTATTCAAAATCTTTATATCAACCGAAGTATGAATATTTAAGAACACTTTTTAAGCCAATAAAAGAAATTGGTTATTACGAATCCGAGGATGAAGAAAATATAATTTCACCCCAAGAAGTATTACCAAACGCAATAATAATTTTTGATGACATAGTTTGTTGTAATCAGACAATTGTAAAGGATTACTTTTGTTTTGGAAGACATAGAAACACCGATTGTTTTTATTTGTGTCAAACATATTCTTCTATTCCGAAGCAGCTAATTCGTGATAATGCAAATTTAATTGTTATTTTTCAACAAGACAATACAAATTTAAAACATGTTTATGATGATCACGTCAACGTTGATATGACATTTAATCAGTTTAAAGAAATGTGTTTATTGTGTTGGAAAGAGAAATTTGGATTTTTGGTAATAGATAAAGAGACCAGTATAAATTCAGGTAGATATCGAAAAGGTTTCGATTCATACATTTACTTATAAAAACAACATCACCTGACAAAAACAGCTATTTCAAAATATTCAGTCATGAATGAACAATTAGCATTACAACTTGTTAAAGCAAGAAAGGCAGTTAAAAAAAAATATCAGGCTTTAAAAAATGCAGAATTTGAGTCTCATTCGAGACTGGAAGAAACTTATAAACCAATAACACAACCCTTGCAAGAATTAATTTCAACAATTGGTAAAAATGAACCTGTTGACATAAAAGAAGAGGAACCGTCATTTACAAGGTTTTATAAAACATCAACCCCTCAAAGAACAAAAAACGTAAGAAAAACTGGAAAAACCCCAGTTCTACCAACAGAAATACCATCCTTTTTTGATACTAGCGTCGCATCAGTGAGTCATATCCCATCCATACAAGAAACGAGCGTTATAGCTGAAACAGAGCCATTATCTTCATCATCCGATTCAACGATAGGGAATCTTTCAGATCTATTGGAACAAACTAGACAATCAATTCAGACTTATGTTGGTATGCCTGGGTATCAACAATGGCTAAACGACTTTCACGACTTACCTCGTAAATACATTGATGAAGGTGTCAAGGATTTAGAACATACGTTTGATCATCATTATGGTATAGTTCATGACTTGGAAACTGAAAAATTTTTTTTGGGACTAACACAAGAACCTGTAGAAATTATTGGGAAAGATATTATAGTAAAGGAGATTACATATCAAGGCACCCCCGGTTTATACGAATTGATATTTAAAAAGGATCCAAAAGGTTATAGTACTAAAGACTTGGATAATTATATGGATATTCTAGCCCGAACTAATGCATATCGTAGAAATTTCAGTCCTGAAGGACAAGTACAAGGAAATGGTTCACGAAAATATGTTACAATAATTGGACCATACTTACAAAAAAAAGGAATAACAAAAACAAGAGCTCTTAACCCAGCAGCCGAAAATCTAATTTCAGCATTCGCCAGTTCAGCATTCACCAGACGTAAAGCTCCATATAGAGTTCAAAGGAGCGGTCCGACTACACAAGGATCGGGTTTAACTCTAAAAGTTAATAAAAACAATACTGATTATGTATATTGGGACGATGTTAACGAGCTTGTTAACAGACTTCGTTTATTAGTGGCTTCAATGAATGCTGGTCATACCGGTCATAATAATGAAGTTATCTCTATTCTAGAAGAACTTAAAGAAGCCAACATTATCATATAAGAGAACGTACACAAGTGCTTCAAAACATTTACAAAATGACTATCGACAAATTTGGTCGTCACATTTCAAAACAATCCAAAATAAATGATATAGATACTAAAGATCTTGTCAAGAAAGTTGAAAGTGAAGTATCCAATAATATTACAAAAAATTTAAATTATATTGAAAACAAAGTAGTTGAACATTTTAAACATGGTTTGCAACAAAAACACTTAGAAATTTCAAATTTTAAAAAAGAGTTAACGGTGCAAAATAAACGATCACTTGTCAACGTTGAAAGTATTACAAACGTGACGAAAAAACTAAAATTTTGCGAAGATCAAGTAACAACATTAGAGCAAAAATATATACAGGAAGAAAACTTTAGGAAGGAAGCTATAAAAAATATCGACAAGAGAATATTAAATTCAGAGGTTAAAGTAGGTCTTGTAGAGAAACAGATAAGTGCGCTTGATAGTTTACATCAAGAAACTCAGAATAGGATACTTAAATTACAAACCGATATAAAAGATGTATTAAATACTGATGACATTCAACAAAAGTTAAGAAGTGATCTTATAACAAGGTTCGAAAAATTTTCAAGTATGGTTTACGATAGGATTTCAACGGAGGTGGAACATTTCAAAGATGTCCATGATGGAATGAATAAGGATACAAAAAATATTGAAAGAATTTTGAATTTACACTTAATGGTTCATAAAAAGGATGATGAAAAATTAATAGCATTAAAAGAGCAATTTAACATTATGTCACAACAAATTTCAGAATTAAAATCTATAGAATATTTAAATAAAGAAGAAATGGAAAAATTTAAAGCAGCTTTACTAGATAATAACGATGTTTCATTAAAAATTTCAGACCTTGAAAAAGAAGTTGCTGAAATAAAGAACTCTGGTACAGATTTAAATATGAATGCGAATATTAATAAAATTATTAAAGATATTAAATCATTAGAAGAATTCGTTAAAAATGAAAATATATTTTTAAAAACGAGTATTGAAAAAATAAACGAAATAATGAGAACAAAAATTAAGGAAGTAGTATTTTTCAATGCAAAAGAAAAAATTAAAGGCTTTAGAATGGATGTTGAAAATTTAAATACAACTAAAGCAGATGTAGTGGATCATTTCCTTAATGGTCGACAAATTTATGAGCTGCCTTTAACAGAAAGGCGGATTGTAATTAGTATTAATTCTTTATTACAAAGCATTGTTAAGAAATTACATGAAGAAATAAATAAAATAGACGGAGGAATGGGTGAACTAGATACCATACTTAATCCTACATCACTACAATACCTAAACACTAAAATTAAAGATAATCTTGATGACGTTAGCAAGAATATTGATAAAATTAAGGAATATTTCAAAGAAGATACAGTAATTTTACCTCAAAAGCTTAAAGAATGGGATGATACGTATAAAAGCTATTGGGACAATTATTTTGTTAAATCATTTGATTAATCGTAATGTCTCCAACTAAGGAGACGGTTGTCGATGAATTACATAAACCTGCTAGAAAAAATTATCAAAGGAGAAAGGTTATTATTAAAGGATTACACGACTTATGGCAAATTGATTTAGTGGAAATGCAACCGTATGCAAAATTTAATAAAGGATATCGTTATATTTTGGTTGTTATAAATGCTTTCTCAAAATATGTTTGGGTAAAACCCGTTAAAAGAAAGAGTGCACAAGATGTAACTTTGGCTATGAAGAACATTTTAGAAGAGGTTAAGACACCACCAAAAAATATTCAATCGGATATGGGAAAGGAATTTTATAATAGAGAGTTTAAAAAATTAATGGACAGCTACAATGTGAATCACTATAGTACATTTTCCAACTTAAAGGCTAGCATCGTTGAAAGAGTGAATAGGACATTAAAAAATATAATGTGGAAACAATTTAGTTTGCAAGGAAATTATAAGTGGTTGAATATATTAAAAGATATAGTTGTCAAGTATAACTCGACCATACATAGCACAACAGGTTTAAAACCCATTGATATAAACGAAAAAAATGAAAAACAAGTCCTAAAATCAACTTACACCAATATAAAAATAATTGATCCTAATACTCCGAAATTTGCTGTAGGTGACTATGTTAGAATCAGTAAACATAGGGAAGCCTTTCAAAAAGGATATACACCAAACTGGTCAAATGAAATATTTCAAATTAAAGAAGTTAAGGCAACATTTCCGAGAACATACTTGCTGCAGGATGAAAGAAATGAAGCTATTCAAGGCGGTTTTTATGAACTTGAGTTGCAGAAAGTCAAACATCCAAATGTCTATTTAGTTGAAAAGGTTTTAAGAAGAAAAGCCAATAAAGTCTATGTTAAATGGCTTGGAATGGATAAAACACATAACTCATGGATATTAAAAAGTGACTTGTTATAATTTATTTAAAAAATAAAGGACATATAAAACGTTCTTTGTAAATTTTATTTCTATGATTTTCCTCCAAGATAGGTTTTAAAATATTTTCTGTATACTTGATTCGATTCTGGAAACGATATCGGTCTAATACGTATCGCTCGAAATTATTTTCTCTTGCTTTTCGATAGGCAAAGCTCCATGTATGTAATATGTGCTTTTCATTCAGTTTCTCATTAAAAGTAACCTGTTTCATGATGTTTGATGTGGTCATAAACCCCGTATACCATCTACTAATGTTTCTACTGAACCCCTATATGTTATCTACTAATGTTTCTACTGAACCCCTAAATGTTATCTACTAATGTTTCTACTGAACCCCTATATGTTATCTACTAATGATGGATGTGGGGAATTAAACATATATTTTATTTAAAAAATTTTTTTTATTTTCCAATACAACTGTTTACAAACTCATTACAAGCAAATGACTCAACATCTTCTATAATACAATCAGGATACATATTTAATAATTCCATTACGCTACAAACATTACCCCGGCCGAACTCATGCATAGTAGGACTACCGATTGAACGGAACTCGACAGCTCCAGCCAAACAATTTACGTAAGAATATTACATTGTGTGCGCACTGTTACGCTTACTAGTTGTTGTTTACTTCAGTTATTTCGTAATTTTCCAGTGCGAATAAATATTTAGTTAGTGATATGATTTTATTGCAACTTTGTCTCTTGAAAAGAAATTTTAATATTGTTCGAATGTGTGTGTAGTTTGAAAAAATGTTGGATTTTTCAACGGTGAGTTAATATGCTATGAATTTCAATGAAATCACACGTAATTTTTGTTTATTATGTCCCTTTCTACCTATTTGAAAATAAAAACATATGTCACTAAGATTGATTTTTAAACTATTTAGAAAATTTTATGTGAGTCTAAAATTTCCACAGTATTCGAGGTAACAAAGAGTCCATTCATTTCTCGATTTTTAATATTTTTGGATTTCCCTGAGTTGTAAAAAGCTCTGTTTATAGAATTATTATTATTTTATTAACGTAAATGATATTCAACTGCTTCAAATTCCATAACACCCAATTATTGATAATTAAACTAATCGAAATAAGTTAAGGATATTATAATAAACTTTAAAAATAAAAAAATCCACCTTTACATATATTTTATTTTTTTTATTAGTCTTTACAACAAGAATCATTTTTGAAAAACACAGTGACCATGTATTCCAAACCCAGTATTATTTTTATTTAAAATAAAACCTTGTGTCACTAAGATTGATTTTTTAAACTATATAAAAAATTTTAGGTTCTTTTAATTACTTTTAATTACTTTTAGGTTAAGTTTTACAGAGGTTGGTCACAGTTTTATTTAAAAATACAATATAATAAATTTTAAAAAATTACAAAAAACAAAATATTACTGATTTACAAAAAAATATACCTCTAAAACTAGAAATGTGCACTTATATATCACCATTGATTATAGCTAAAAGCCGATCGGTTTCGATTATAGCTCTATGATTGTCTAGTAAACTTTGTTCTCTTTGGTCCAAATTCATAAGTAACTCCCGAATATTTGTAATTACGTTTTCATGATCTACCAATCTTCTCTGCATTTCCACCCTTCTAATTCTAATTTCTTGAAGGTTGTTTTCTAGTTCCAAATCCAGGAAAATACGTCGCTCTGCATCTTCATCTAAGATTTCCATAAAATCATCCGCGTCGTTTAGAACGAGTCGTTCCTCTTCGTCCGGTTGTGGGACGTCTGGTAGTGGAATTTCGTCCTGTACTGGAATTTCGTCCTGAAGTGGGATGTTTGGTTGGTTTATTGGAACCTCTTGCTCGGCGTTAATTAAATATTCAAAATTCAATTCATCACCCAAAATATTGTCATCTTCTTCCTGGAGATTTTGTCTCAACATATTTTCCACTGCAATTTCTACTTCATCCCTTGCGGGTGCCAACACTATATTTTCTATAACGTTAATTTGATTTTCATTGCACAAACGCGCAAGTTGATTTATACTAGGTTTGGAAAACATGGTCACTGTTTTGATTCTTGTTGTAAAGACTAAATAATTTCAATTCCTCTCGATAATATATAGGCCTTTTTCTGTTCAAAAAAGAACAAAACTCCTGCACATGTCTTGCCTATGTCATTAGTGGTAATTTATATATGTGTTTTTTCCCACAACACTGGTCAATAAATTCATTCCGATTTTTTATTTCAAAGAACACATCAACCACTTCAGGTCATTAGCGCTGCAGAATATTATTACAGTTTTAATAGGTTTTAATAGGTTTTAATGACTCTAGATTACTTAATTAACCAGACTGCAGTCTTAGACTCTTAGATATTATCGTTTAAATTGCAATTGCACATGCAGAAAAGTTTTAATTAAACCCGCATCGTCTTTATAAATTCCATATCACAAATAAAATAAACCAAACTAAATTAAAACGAGAAAGTTCATTAAAAGTTACCGACTTCATAAGATATTATCGTTTAAATTACAATTGCACATTGTAGAACGTGAGAACTAAAAGTCAACGACATATATAAGGATACTGAATCAAAATAAAAAGTTTTAATTAAACCCACATCGTTATTATTATTATTATTATTATGCACAAAGCAAGGTAATTTAATTCGAAGTTAAAAATTGTTTTTTATAACTGTTTGGTAATTTTCCCAAACTTCTAAAAGTTTGATAACTTAGGAGTAAATTAATCGCTATTTGTTTTGCAATACTAGTGACGTGCTAAAATAAAATATACTTTCTTAATCTCGATTTAATATTTTATTTCGATTTATAGTGTCTTACAAAAACTACATTTATATTGGGAACTTGGTGGTCCGTCGAAATGACTTCTTGAATTTCTATTGTTATAATGAACAAAACAGGGCAAACGCACTTGTAGATCAAACGATTGTTTGTAGGGTATTGGTAGTTTCGACCATATCTCCAAAATTTCGATTGGTTCACCATAGTAAATCAAATATTCCAGAGGGAGCATTTTTAGTTCTTCAGCTGTAAAACTGGAAAGGTTTTTTGTCCCATTTAGATGCTCCAACATAATGTTTGATGATGCACACGTCATACTTGAGCGTCTGTCAAATTATTAAATTATTTTTGATGTATTCTACTAGATTGTCCTAAGAGATCTCGACAGAAACTGATGTAGACATGAATATTAAACTACTATTTATCTAAGAAAGAAATGAGGGTAGGTAAGGGGAGGTAATAGGATTGAAAAGTTGATACCTACTGCGCATGTGGAGTGGTTGAAGGTCAAGGTGGTAGGTTTGGAGGGAGGAATCAGAGTAGTTGTAGAAAGGGGATTGTGTAGTTGTAGAAGGGGGAATTGAGTTTTGGGAATGGGGTGAATCCATGGATTTGGAATGGTTTACAAAATAGATATGCGTATACTTCTCTCTGTTTTCCCACTGTATTTCTTTAGATACTGCTTTTTACTGTTTTTTTACTGCTTTTTACTGCTTTTTACTGCTTTTTACTGCTTTTTACTGTTTTTTTACTGTTAATGTGGTGTTAGGAAGCCCCTTGGTTTGTGTGGCGGCACTCTCAATCGTGTAGAAAGATGTAAATGAAAAAATTAGATCTATACAAGTTTGTGTGACCTACTGCGCATGTGGAGTGGTTGAAGGTCAAGGTGGTAGGTTTGGAGGGAGGAATCGGAGTAGTTGTAGAAAGGGGATTGTGTAGTTGTAGAAGGGGGAATTGAGTTTTGGGAATGGGGGGTGAATCCATGGATTTGGAATGGTTTACAAAATAGGAAACCTAACTACTGAAGGTAGACCTCGAACTATCAGAACACCCGAAATTGAGAAAGCGGTGCTGCAAGAAATCGACGAACATCCTAAGACAAGTTCGAGGAAGATCACTAGAGCTCTAAATATTTGTCACCAAATTGTTTGGCGTATTTTGGTTGATTTTCTGTTATATCCATACCATATTCTAAGAGCGCAGGCGTTACTCCCCAGGGATTTTCCACAGCGTGTGAACTTCTGTCAGTGGTATCTTCAGAGTATTAGACTAAATCCGCAGTTTGAGTCACAAATTTTGTTCACAGACGAAGCAAATTTTTCTCGGAATGCTATTCAAAATTTCCATAACAATCGTGTAGGGCAGAAGAAAACCCCCATGCCATAACCGAAACCCATTTTCAGCATCAATTTTCGGTTAATGTATGGGTAGGAATAATTGGTAATCAATAATAGGCCCATTTTTTCTACCAGGACGCCTTGATGGACGGTCTTATTTGTATTTTCTTATAGAAGAACTACCTGAGTTGCTTAAAGACGTGCCGATTGCGTTAAGAAATCGAATGTGGTACATGCACGATGGGGCTCCTGCTCATTTCAGTGTAATTGTCCGAAATCATTTAGATATAGTTTATCCTGATCGCTGGATAGGTCGCGGAGGACCTCAGCAATGGCCAGCAAGATCCCCCGATCTCAATAGTTTGGATTACTTTTTATGGGGGCACCTTAAAACTGTAGTGTATAAAACTCCCGTTAACACTTTAGAAGATTTAAGAGAGCGAATAGTTGCCTCGTGTGAAACTATACGGAATACGCCGGGAATATTTGAACGAGTGCGCAATTCCATGCGTAGACGGGCGGACGCATGCCTATTAAGTGAAGGTGGCCACTTCCAACAATTTTTATAATCATTGTTATTATTTTCAATAATTAATAATTAATAAATTTAGGCCGTTTATGTGAACTTATTTTAAAAAAATTAAATTACACTCTTTTTCTGCAAGCTGAATTCCACGCTGAAATTCTAATGTGGTAATTATTGCCATTTGAAAGTTTTTTTTTCCTACAGTGAAATCAGTTACTTATTACTGAATTAATTAACAATTAATATTAAACAAACTCTATAGCTTAAAAAAGGGGAAAAAAGCGATTTCAGCACAACAGTAACCGCTTCAGATTTTCAGCGATTTGACCCTAAAGTAAAACGATTTTTATATTTTTTAAGCGAAAACCATGCGTCAGACGAAAGAAAATTAAGTAATTAAGAGATCAAATTTGCTCAGAAATGAATGAAGATTTTAAAAATAATTTTTATTTAAGAAGAAAGCAGTGGCGTACCATTATTTTCTCCAAAACTATTAAATGCAAAACCCGTACAGACGCCACTGGTAAAAATAATAAAATTGTTTGTACATCAGAAAATGCTCCTTAATGCATAGAAGATGTGTACCAAATTTCATTAAGATATTATAATAGTAGGTACCACAGTTATTATTAAAGAATAGATTATTTTTTAAAAACTCTTAACAACCCTGTATCTCAAAAGTTAAGACGTTTAAGACATACGTTCATATGAAGTTTTTTTCTTAAAATGTATCGAGGAATCACCTCCCTGAATATTATCATGTCATTAAGGAACACCCTGTATAATTGCCAAGTATACGAGGCGTCTGAGCGCGGCTTAATTTGTTCTTACAGTTTTAAATTATCTAAATATAAAATTCCACTTACCAATCAATTTTGTTTTCAGCAGCTTACTTTTGTTTGTATATAAAACTAAAGGTTTATATCCATCCTAATTAATTTAGATTTCACCGCCTGCTTTAGGTACTTCTCTGTATGAATATATAATCACTCTTTAACCCCAAGGAACCGCAGTCTTTATAATGTCCCTAAAAAGGTAATCAGGTTCGCTTTGAAATATTGACAACTTAATATCCAGACCATATAATATGGTCAGAATACCAGCATTCTTGAATTAGTTATTTATATTACTAGTACGGTATGTGCTTCATTACAGTAACGAGTAGGGAATATTGGTACGACGAGTTCGTAGACCGAGTCGTAGTAACCACACGAGTGCTGTAATGAGCCTTGCCGTACGTGTGATATACAACATTTTATATAAGACCCAGAATTTTGGTTTTTTATGATTTTTTTATGTATTCAAAATGGTTTTCATATTTATGCAGTGACATTACACAAAAAGTGACAGTGACTGACGGAACAAAAAAAATCATAGCTTGTTTAAAAATGTGTAATGTAATAAGTTCATTACATCACTGAGTAATGTAATGAGTTCATTACATCACTCAGTACGATAATATAGTATATTACATAACGCAAACAGGCTAAAATGGGTTATGTAATAAGCTCTTTTCGTGTGGGTCTTATATAAACTCTTCCACGATTCATAATTTTTCAATTTTTTGATTATTCTTAACAAACATGTTTGAATCATAAAGATAGGTACTTTAAATTTGACTGCGTATACCCTAAAAAGTAATGTCATAGTGAACTGTCGAGTAAAAATTTGGGTTGATTTTCCCTTCAAGTACCCATGCTGACTATCGCAAACAGATTAAGTGTACTCATTACCAGTTCATATAACTTGGAAAAACCTGGTAACAGCTAATTGATCCATAAGCTATCCATGTTTTTTGGGTCATCCTTTTTATAAAGTGGTTTTATAAGGTCATTCTGCAAGTACAAGTTTTCTGGAAATATTCCATATTTTAGTGAATTGTTGATCAGGTAACCTAAAATATCTTTACATACATATATCAAAAACTCTACAATACTTGTTGGTATCTCATTAATTCCACTGCTGTTTTTGTTTTTACTTTGTTGTTGGGCATTGTCACGTATTTCTTTGGGTGTAGTGGGTCTTAAGAACATGGACTTGTTATTCCTAACTATACTAGTATTAAATTATTCATCTAATAGACTTGTTAACTGATTTGGTATAACTTATAGGTTACTCCTACCCAAGATGTTGTATTCATTTGCTATTTCTTCCGAACTTCCGTTTATTTTAATACATATTACAGTTGCGAGAATCATTAGTCTTACCCGTAATATCTTTGTATAATGTCCACATGCATTTTATTTTATTATTGGCGTTATTAACTTTATTTTCATAATATTTGTCACGTTGGGCTATTAACAGCTTACCAGAATCTTTTTTTGTTTCTTTATAAATATCTTGAAATCTGTGATTATATCTGGACAAGTTTAAACGAATGTTTAGCCTCAATTTACACTTCGTTAACTCAGAATCCTTATATATAAAGGTTCCTACATTTCTCCTTTTTGTTCAATAATTTTAAGGGAAAATTTTGTTAAAAAATATTTTTAAATTTATTTAACAAGACACGCCATTTCCTATTTACATCAGTGTCATTAACAGAGCATACACGCATATTTTGGATGTAAGTTGTTTAATTTTCAAGAAAAATATGTTTAAATTACCAGTTGGCGGTCTATATACAGGGGTTACTTTATGATAGACTGTAATTCTAAGGGCGCATTCCTGAACCAAATTTAAATAGTAGAAAAGTTCATATAACCATGTGTCCTAAAAAGTTTGGTTTTCAAGATACATGGTGTAAAGGTTTGAAAAAAAAATCTGTTTTCTATTAATATCTTAAAGATTCAAAGATCCTTTTGCTGATTTTGGTTAGTTGGTTGAAATTTGGCAGTGTTGTTCGTTGTAAAAAGACGCTAAGGAAGCACTAACTAGATGTTACACTGAAAAAATATACTGTTACCATAAAAATATATTATCGTCAATTTAACAATTTCGTGCGATTAGTATAGGCACAGCCATTCATACTGCTATCAGATCAATATATGTATTGTTAAATTTACCTTGTTATTGTAACATGTTATCGCTACTTTTTACGATATAACTTATCGCTCAGGAAGCCATGCTTTACCGCTAAGATGACTATACTGCATAGCTAACTAAACTGTAGCATATTGTCAGTGTTCTTATTAAGTATTGTAATAATAGTTGTTGCGTATAGTTAACATTACTATAGAAGCCATACGATTAACAATTTTATGTAGTGACTGTAACTATACTGTATTAAAGGTTTAACATATTATTATCACTAAAATAGCCCTGCAGTGGCCTGCAGTATGGTAGTAGTAACTGTATTGTACGTAAAAAAATGTGTTTGTATTATTAACCTATAACTATATGATCACTACAACATAAACTATATTGTTGATTTTTATAGACTTAGACAGGGTTAGCCAGATTTGATGGCAGAGCAAAGTAGGTACCTATTTAAAAAAACACACAAACAGGTCAGTTTAAAAACACCTATAATACTATTTAAATTCCACCAAAAAATTTAAACATGTTTTGTGTAAATTAAAAGATGTCTTAACGGTTTTGCAGATAATGACTTTCAATATCTCAAAAAGTAATACTTCTTAATTATTGGAAGGAAACTGGAAAATAAAAAAACCTTTTTAATTTTAATTTGTTTTTATTCGCTTAAAAGAGCCAGAGGAATAACGTGTTTTCCTCTTGTTACAAATATTTTTAAAAAAACTAAAATAACCACTGGGTATAGCAAATATCCTTAAAATAATTGTAAGTTGTAGACAAACATAAAAAAAAAAACGAAACAGTTGCTCTATTAAAGAGCGTATTTCATTGTTACCAGTTTTTTTCCCTTTGAATTAACTGTGAGTAAAGAAGGTACTGTGTACTTCAAATCTGCTATATTTTACATTGGAGAAACGTATACCTACATAACACATATAGCCTTTACGAGTTAGTTATTCGTTTTCAAATGCAAAAAATGAGTAAGTAAAGAGTTTATAGGTATACTTATTATAGTCATACAGAATAAATTATCCCAAACTTAATAATAATAATAATTTTCTTACCTTAGGTGATTTATTTAAAATGAATAATCAAAAAACACGACGCTTTGCTTGAACTGCTTGCACATAATAATACTATAAATGATGAGATGATATCACTTATCACTCTACTCCCAATAGAAATAACTAATTTAGGTACACGGACAGCTCGAAGTGTTTCATCCCCGTCAGGTTACATATCAATCTTTGGCTTACTACAAAGACATCTAGTTATGCTCCATTCCACAATAATTCGTTGATTTCTCGACCGCAATAAAATTTAAATGACAACCCTCAGTCGTAATCCCAACCACAGACGATAAAGCAAATCCCAACCATAAATAAGTTGCCTGACAAATATCTATTGTGTAGGCACCGGACCTTTTGAAAGGGTACAGGTTCCGATTACCTACTAATTTCAATAGTTTAGGTTAGCTATTTTCAACAAAACAACAAATATAAAATAATAGGTAAGTATCTTTATTTTAATCATGTAATTAAATAGCTATTAATATTTATACAAAAATACTAATCTACAATATTTAACTTAACCTACTCTATATTTAGCTCTGTTTCACTATCACTATCGTCTTCATCTATGCCTAAACTAATTATTAAGTGCCTTACGTAACTATTTATTATGTTATAGGAATCTTCGACTTGGATCACGTGTCACAGAATTTTTCCAACTTTCTACTGGGCTATTATTTACACATTTTTTAATTAATTCTATAACAGAACTACTTAGTGTAGGGGATGTGTTTTCTCTTCTAATCATCGTCTTTAACTGGCTCCATATATGTTCTATTGAGTTAAAATTACAGTAATACGGAGGGAGGCGTAAAACTGTGTGACCATTAGCACTTGCGATATTGTCAGAGATATATTCTTTTTCAATATTGAATGTTTTTAAAACATTTAAAAGGTCCTTTTTTGTATAGGTTTCCTCGAATAATATATTATTTTCTATCATATAGTTTTTAATTTCCACTTTTGTATTATTTGAATTCAGCACTTTACTTAGTTGGCGACTGTGGTAACTAGCGTTGTCCATCACAATAGCAGTAGTACATTCGGAAGCAGATGATATTATAATATTGTAGATTGGTATTTTTGTATAAATATTAATAGCTATTTAATTACATGATTAAAATAGAGATACTTACCTATTATTTTATATTTGTTGTTTTGTTGAAAATAGCTAACCTAAACTATTGAAATTAGTAGATAATCAGGACCTGTACCCTTTCAAAAGGCACTTTTTTATGGCTGGGTTTAAATTGTATTGCGGTCGGGAAATCAACGAATTATTGTGGAATGGAGCATACTTACGCGTCTTACGCAGAACTACAAGTAGCTAACGGCCGTCGTCTGTAGCCACCGACAGTTGTTGCTAAGGGCGTCGAAACGCATTTAAACATATTTTATTGTCAGGATTACTATACAAGTTAGTTAATTTTAAACTTACTCAGATTTCTTTGGTGAATTTAACAAAATGCATGATTATAAAGTTCTAACTAACAACATTTGTAGGGTATGAAATATATAGTTAATTTTATACAATAACCATAAAACATGGTTATCTTTATGATAATATATAATTAGAATATAAATATGTATATTTATTTGACTGCGATAACAATTCCATTTTTTAAACTCTGGCAACAGTAGCAACAAAAATTGTAAATATAACTTCACTTTTCCTGACAATTTGTTATTGTTAACGAATAACAATCTAATTTTTTCGGTGTAATTATGAGTTCCAGTGACATCCCGGGGGGCAGTTTCACGAATAATATTGACGAAAAGAATGTACGTCACTGACTTGTTTAAAAATCTTATATTGTTTTCGGGTTAAGCAGCTAAAAATACAACTTTTTTGCCTATTTTTTCGTATCTTACTTCGTTTTAGAGAAAAAAGATTTTCGAGGTGCAATGAAGTGTTTTTTCCTTTTTTTCTCGACAAGCCACTTCACAACCGGAACTCATAAATATGATCTACTTAGTGCTAACTTAGCGTTTTATCCCAACCGACAACACTGCCAGGTTTTACCGAAATCGGCGAAAGGATCTTTGAGATATTAATAAAAATCTATTTTTTTTAAACTTTGACACCCTGTATCTTGAAAACCAGACTTTTTATGACACATGTTTATATGAACTTTTCTACTTGATTTTGGCCCAGGAATGTTTCCTTGGAATTATGGCCTATCTTTAAGTAACACCCTGTATACACACTACCATTGTATTTACGTTACCTAAACATTCGATTCTGAGCACTTAGAAACATCGCTCACAGATAACTTATGTAACTTAGTCCGTGGGTTGCACTGTACATTTTTTCGAACATAGATTGCTGAAAACAGTTTATTCGATGGCGGTTCAGTATGACGTCCGGAGTTACAAGGGCGATTTAGACAGAGTTATTAAAAATGCAAATTAATGTAGGTTGATTAATATTATATACTGTTTTGTCTGACGCTGGGTCGGCCCTGCCGCCTGAAAAGTCAGAATGTTGTCTTTAAGAAAAATCTTTCTTTTTCTGATTTGATAAATAATATTTTATAAAGTTTTTATGATGTATTCTTTCTGGTAATGATTTCGTTTTAATCATTTATTAACCCCGTTTTGGAACGCCTTTGCCCCGTTTAGTAAATAGTGTTTATTTTGAGTGATTTGGGCTCTACATGGTACATGTTTTTAAGGATAGGAATTACTTTTTAAAGCAGTAAAGATTTTATTATCGGAGCTGACAAAATTTCTAACAATCATGAAACAAATAAAAATAAGTTAAATTGACGAGGACTTTTTGGTGCAGACTCGGGCAGCTTTAGCAACCAACAAAATTTAAAATTTGTTGCTTAGCAGTAAAAACTGATTTATTTTTTCTTAATTCCAGTGCGTCGGAAAGAGTTCGTGGCCGCGTGTGGAAATTTCACTCTACAGGAATTTGTCTGGACATTGCCTCAGTTTAGAAAAGTTGTATAATTAAGTGGTCTTTAGAAAGGCGGACGCCTGGATGAAACTGGGTAGGTCGACCTGCCCTGGGTTCTTTGCTACCCATTTTGCACGACTCTGAAGAGTTGTGTGTGTGTGATGAGCAAGATGTCATTGGGCAATAGGTTAAGGATAAGGAGGTAAGTTATTTTTTTTTGTTTATGTTATGCAGTGTGCCCCCAGATGAAATTGAACAGAGGAAAAAATCTTTATTACTGATCTTAGAAGGAGAAGTTATTCTTTATATAAAAAAAAATCTGTTTGCCGAAGAAATTTAGTTTACCATATAAAAATGTTGGGCCGTAAATCAACTACCTGTTAAAATACCAGTGCGTGATCATAATGGTCGGTAACATACAAGGGCGTAATTTACGTGCCGAAATAATATTATTTTTTCCTATAAACGTGTATTGAGAAAGGCTTCCTAAAGGAGCTACAGCTCCCCAAATGGAGTTAGCCTGAAGATGGTCTTCTTTACCTAATTAACGACGAAATTATTCAAAGCAGAAACTTGAAGTTTTAGTATTATACTAAAGTTTATGCGTTTAATCTAATTGTTTAATTCTTCAATACTTTTAAACAAAATAAAGCACTCTTGATCCATATCGCTAGAGTACACCGTTTTCGAGAAAAATTGATTTGAAAATCATGCTGGATAAGAAATATGAGTGAAAATGTGGCAAGCGTACATAGGAAAAGTTAAAAACACTATTTTTGGCTTGATTTATTTAATTTATTTATTTGAATAAAAAACGAATCTTTACTTAAAAGTATCGAAAGTTTTGAAATTTGGTTTGAAAAACGTTTCGAATATACACAAGAAAGTTATGACTAGTTTATTTCTTTATATCCCCGAACTTTACGCCCTTGACTACATTTTAAGAATTTTGGGTTTAATATTAGATTAAGCACAAGAAGTTGACTATTATACTAAAATTTTAAGTTTCTACCATGAGCAGTTTCGTCGATAAATAAAGTAAACCATCTTCTGGGTCCCCATTTTGGGGCTGTAGCTCTCTTAGGATGCATTTCTTAATATACGTTTTTAGAAAAAATTACTACTAAAGTATTACTACCCCAGAAACTGATTCCATACCAAATTAGCATAATAATCTACTTTTAGGCTTTTTCATTAATATATTTCCCAATCACTTTAATTCCATAGCAAATCGAATTTAGCCTTTGTGCTAATGAAGTGATATGATATGGCCAATTTAAAAATTTGTCCAAGTCAATTTCTTAATACTTAGTTTTTTCAACTATTTCAATATCCGATTCCCCAAATTATACACTAGGTGGTTTATTCATGAGATAGTTTTGTCCTAAAAATACCACTTTTGTTTCGTTTTCGTTTAATCAATTGCCAAGTGACTGTGTATTCTGTTTCTAGTGCATCAGGATTTACTGAGGGTTTTACGTTATATGATTATGTTATTGTTCAGGGCGGCTCAAATGATCTAGATATTGACTCCTTCATTAATGGCAGATTTCGAAATAAAACCATTGAAATGTTGCTTTTTTTGGAAAGTCTATAATATCCAGATATATTGCTTCTGACTAGCTAATTACTGAACAATAATAATAATTGTCCTGGCACATAGGAAATTATTAAATTTATTTTCCGCATACTTAAATTTTCTATATACAGGATGTTTCACAAGGACAGTACGTAACTTAAGAGGGTGATTCCTTATGATATTCTAAGAGAAAAAGTTTATTAGATCATGTGTCCGGAGTTGCCCCGTTGTTGATATACAGGATGTTAAAGTTTAAAAAAAAATAGTTCTTTTATAATTTTCTTTAAATATCCTTTTCCCGATTTTATTGAAATCTGGTACTGTTTTTCATAATGATTAGGGGCTTAATTAGCACTAACTAGATTAAATTTATTAAGTCCAGTGGCGTCCTGGGGAGCACCTTAACGAATATTATTGACAAAAAAATTCACGTCACTGACTTTTCTAATTTTGATATTTTTTTTTCGCATTTACCAACTAATAATACAACTTTTTTGTTCCTTGAATTGTTTTGTATCTTGCTTCGTCCTCGAGAGAAAAAATAAAAACCACTTTATTGCTAGTACAAAGAAAATTTCTATGCATTTCAAAGTTAATTAAAACATTTAAAGTAAAAATTAAATAATTATTTTTAATAATAATAAAAAAAAACAACAGTTAATCAAAGCAAATGTTGAAAATGGTCATCTTCTTATAAAACGCAAGATTGCAACTGATTTTTTTTTTAACTTTAAGACCCTGTATATCAACTTCGGCAACAGGGCAACTCCGGACTCTTGTTCATATGAACTTTTTCTCTTAAAATAGCATAAGGAAGGAATTACCCCCTTAAGTTACGTACCTACCGTATTTAAAATGAAGGAGGTAAATCCTCGCCTTATTCTGGGACGAAAATGTAAAAAAGTTGTTCGCATGTCGCTTCTTTTTCGGAATACAGGGCGTTTGAAAAAAAAATTAGTACAGCAATAATAATCATTTTAATAATTGATTTAAAAACTTTTAATAATTAACTCACATGAATAAAAGTCAAATAAATTGCTGAAAATGTCCTCCATGAGCCAGTTAACACCCATGTACACGACGTGCTAAATTGTCTCTTACTTGTTTGAAAATTTCGGGACTGGCGCGAATCGTATTAGAACCATCAATAATACGCAGTCGAAGGTCTTCTTCAGTTTCAATAGAAGTAGTATAAACGAGTTGTTAAGGTGACCCCAGAAATTAAAATCCAATGGATTCAAATCCGGCGAACGGGGTGGCCATGTCTGAGGTCCTCCTCTACCTATCCAACGAGCAAGATATTGTTGATCTAAATAGTTTCTAACACGTACTGCAAAGTGAGGGGAAAGGCCGTCATGCATGAACCACATTAAAGTTCTCGTTCTTAATGGCACTGCTTCCATCAATTCTGGCAATTCATCTCTAAGGAATTGTAATAGACATCACCAGTAAGTCGACTTGGAAAAAAAACACGGTCCAACTAAGCTATCTCCAATAATCCCTGCCCAAATATTAAAAAAGAATGTATGCTGGTAATGTCCTTCGATGATAGCATAAGGATTATCTTCCGCCCAAATATGGTTGTTGTGAAAATTTATGATGCCTTGTCTGGAAAAATTCGCTTCATCTGTAAATAGTATTTTTGCTGAAAAATGTGGGACCCTTAAAGAATTTTCTTGAAAGAAGTTAGAAAAATTAACTCGAGCTGGAAAGTCTCTAGGCAACAAGGCTTGCACTCTTTGTACATGATAAGGATAAAGTAAATAGTCCTTTAAGATACTCCATACTGTTTTGTAACTCACATTCAACTCGTTCCCGATTTTTCTCGTACTAGTGCCTGAAGATTCTTCCACCATGTCTAAGACCTCTTCCTCAAGTTGTACGTTTCTAACTGTAAGTGGTCGGCCGCCTATTTTGGTTTGGTGTAAGTATATCTAGTCCTATGTTCCTAAGTGCGATATTGTCTGATTTGCAAGGATTTTAGTTGTCTCACCTGACTCTGATTTTAACATGAAATAATACTTCGATTTTTTAATGAATTTTTTCTTATTGTCTCTGCCACGTTATAGAAATCCAGAAGCAGTGGCGGGTACACTAGCATAAATTTTTATGGTATGCTCCCATACAATATTTCGTTCCGGACCGAAAAATTCTATAGTCATGATTAGGGATGTAACGGGTAGCCCTTTTTAGGATCCGGCCAAACCGGGTACCCGGTCAATTAAGACCCGGCAAAACCGGGTACCCAGTCTTGCGGAATATTACAGGAAGCTATTGGCAACATCGCGCCCGCCTGTAGGCCGCGCGTGCTATCCGTTCCGGTAAAGTCCCATATTATAACACAGGTCACAGGTCTTTGGGCAATAGAACTGTGTGCTTCTAATGTTCTAGCTCGTATTATTCACTATTTTGTGTGTTTAAACGCAACACGAAACCATTAATCTACGTACGTATTGTGTCAAAAAGAAAACAAAAATAATCAGGTTTGGAAGCATTTTTATCTCGACGAAGACGATGAATCAAAGGCAATATGTAATATATGCAATACTAAATTGGTACGAGGTATCGGAAAACAGGCGAGCACATCATCTTTGAGGGAGCATTTAAAATATAAACATTCCCATATTTTAACAAGTTCAGAACGTGGACAAACTGAGGCATCTTTAAGCTCTTCACGGAATTTGCCATTAATTGATTTTAGATATTAAATGTTTTATTTAACAAAGTTTGTTGTTATAACCTTTTAAGATCTGTTTTTTTTATGTATTTTTATCATCACAAAAATACACTGTTTCAGAAAACAAAATAAAAACCCGGGTACCCGGCCGGGTAACCTGATACCCGGCGAAACCGGGTATCCGGCCGGGTAGACCGGGTACCCGTTACATCTCTAGTCATGATTGTTGTAGGAAATCACAATTGGGTATAACTTTTTAATAGAAAATCTCAAAACTTCATCCATTTATTAATGACATGATTTACTCCAAATTAAAAAGCAAGTGTTGTGGAACTCGATCTTGGGAAACGGCTATAAATAGCGCGTTTCTCAAGACAGAGCTGAGTTGGTGTCGTACCTTGCAAGTGGCAAGACGTGCTGGGCCTTTGTCACTGGCTAAAAGCGGCATGGAGGTTGTTTCATTTGGGGGGAAGTCCCTTGGGAAACCTCAAGATAAGTTTGGCGTGCTGATGTAGCACCGGTGAAGGGCGCCGTAGTCGAACCCGATACTGCGAGGGTGCAGTGGTTCCTAGCCGTTCCGCGGCGTTTGTACCCAGGTACAAGCAGGTCCGAAAGAAGAAATATAGTGAAGAGGAAGATGGACAATTTTAACGTATGGATGCCAGCAACGTATGAATGGGACCTTCAGTCAAAAGTTTTCCACCTGGGCATAATTCGCGCCAGGTCGGCAACCAAGTGGTGTGCGACGGATACCGACATGGCCGACGGTGCCGCTATTGGATTGGAGGCGCGCCGGACGCCATCGCCCTGGGTGACGCGTACGAGGGGTTGGACCTGGAGGCATACCCTGCTCCAGGTGGAGAAGCAAAGAAAACCGAGTGGCGAAGAAGAATCAAGGAAGAATAAAGTTAATGAAGTACAAAACCGCCGATGCCAGGACTGGATGACAGTTGCCAGTCCTCCAGCGTCAAGTGCCACTACCGAGAAGACCTGTACGAGTGTATGCCACCTGGGCATAACCTGCACCAGGTCGGCAAGAAGCCAAAACCACGTGGCAAAACGAATTGAAGACGATTTAAAGTTAATGAAGTGCGAATCCGCCGATGCCAGGCCTGGATGACAGTTGCCAGTCCTCCAGCGTCGAGTGCCACTACCGAGAAGACCTGTACGAGTGTATACCACCTGGGCATAACCTGCACCAGGTCGGCAAGCAGTACAAACCACGTGGCAAACCGAATTAAAGATGGTTTGAAGTTAATGAAGTGCGAATCCGCCGATGCCAGGCCTGGATGACCGTTGCCAGTCCTCCAGCGTCGAGTGCCACTACCAAGAAGACCTGTACGAGTGTATACCACCTGGGCATAACCTGCACCAGGTCGGCAAGCCGTAAAAACCACGTGGCAAAGTGAAATTCCGCCAGCCCAGACGGCAGAAGGCGAAGATGCTCTATCCTACCGAGGCCGCCCCTAAGCCGCTGCTTGGGTGCGGTTTCAAACTGCCCTACACAATATGCCGCCCCTAAGAAAACGACTGTAAGCTAGCCGAGGTACTAAGAACTTCCAGGGATAGGCCCCTCGAAGGAGGAAGCGAAGGCATCATTGTGCCAGGACACAAGTTACAAAAATTTTCAATTCTCAGTGAATTTTCGAGGTTTCTTGAAAAATTCTTAATATATATCTTACAGATCGCACCCCCTCCCCCTTGGCCAAATTATGGATCCGCCACTGTCCAGAAGTATCGGCTTTCTCTTTTTTATTTTGTTATTTTACATATTGTATACAGGGTGTCCGAAAACAACGTCAGGAAACTTGAGGTGATTTTAGGCGATAAAATAATGACAGTAAATCATTTAGAAAAATTCGAAATCTCCATGGTTTCCCAGTGACAGACTAAACTTCATCTTTTTTGGTATTCTCCCGACCTTACTTTAACAAATCATCATTCTTTTTTTTACTGTTCTTCTGGATAGAGCTAAAAATATGGTCGCGCCTAAACTCGTCCCCAATACATTTAACATGAACTAACCCCTATGTAATGCAATAATAAATAGATACTTGCAGTCTAAGAATTTTATTATAATCCCTCGCTCCTGGTCGAATTTGGTTGTATAATAATTGGTGAAAGCTACCTGTCATGGGTAGGAATTTAAGGATATAATTATCGGTTGCTACCTACTAGGGAACGATTTTGGGACCACCTTAAAATATCCAATCTGTTTTTGCACTCTAAGAAGATATTTGAATTATCTACCATTCTACCTTTCTTATTTGTGTCAGCAGTAACGACATTTTGTCTCTCAGCTTGGTATATTTCAACCCAGTTCTGTTCTTTGAGAAGATTAAGAAATATTAATTAATTTTGATCTGGAAAAATTAATTGTTTTTCTAATCTTTTTTTATTATATAGGTTGCTCTAATTGAAACGTAACTTTTTAAGCAATATAGTCGGAAATAAAAGAACTTTACTCTTTTTGTAATCTAAATTTTAAAAAATGTTACCAATACAACAGGAAGCTGAATTATTTACAATTCTGGTATTTTTAAGTATTGATGGTTTTAATTAAAATATACTACTTAAACAAAGATAACAAATTTGTTTTATGATTATTTTCTTTTAGCATTTCTATGTTGAAGTAACCTGCAATTATATTTTTTTTTATTTTCGCTAATTACTGTTGATATTATCTTTTCCATACTGACTAAAAAGTTGTTTATATTGCCAGAAGGTACTCTATACAGGGTGTTACTTTATGATGAGCCGTAATTCCAAGGGCGCATTCCTGAACCAAATTTAAGTAGAAAAGTTTATATAAACATGTCCTAAAAACTGATTTTCCAGATACAGGGTGTCCAAATCTAGAAAAATAATCGATTTTTATTAATATCAAAGATCCTTTTGCCGATTTTGGTGAAATTTGGCAGTGTTGTTCGTGGTAATAAGACGCTAAGTTAGCACTAACTAGATGATATTATAAGTTCGTGGTGTCCCGGGGGGCAGTCTTATGAATAAAATTAAATAAATTATTTACGCCACTGCCTTGTTTATAAAAATTTTATACTGTTTTTGGTAGGCAGCTAAAAATACAACTTTTTTTATGTCTTGATTTTTTTCGTATCTTACTTTGTTTTCGAGAAAAAAAAATAAAAGTCACTTCACTGCATGTCAAAAAATTGATAAAATAAAATCAAGTTAAATGGAACTCATAATCATCTTCTAGTTAGTGCTAAGTTAGCGTCTTATCGCAACGAACATTTCACAAAAATCTGCAAAAGGATCTTTGATATATTATATATATTATAATGATATGAGACCCATCTAAGTCACAGTCTATTCCCGCCTAATCAAATTCTTTTTAAATGATGGTTTGTTTATTTTGCTTCTTGGTCGAGAGTTAAGTTTTTTGTTTACCGGGTGAGTCAACGGTGGCGCGGAGTAATTTTATGCCTTGACGATAAGATTTGTCATGGTTGGATATTAGTTAGAGCCGCGGTGACAAAAATGCCTTCGAACTCCAAAACGGATGAAAAGCACGTTTTTGTATAGTTCGAGTGTCGTTCTCGAAATCCGTGTTGTCGAGTAGGGGTCTGGCGCTCGGCGGTGAGCGGCTATAATATTTTTTTCAAATTTTGACCAGCGGTTTAAAAAAACATTTCCCAAACGGATGAAAATTACTGGAGGGCATCTAGGCAACCCCCCAATTACCGGAAAAATATTTTCATCCGATTTGATCAGCCGCATGCATGCAACCGGACTGAAATGAATCGTAATTAGTATATAATATGTTATTAAAAAAAAAAGTTTTCATTCAAAATGAGCCTGGCTAAACTATGCCAAATAACAAAAAACCTCGCCAGCACGCGTGATTTTGATCCCGGAGTTCTTCGTAAATTTTCTGCGAGATTTAGATGGAAGTTTCGTAAACTTATTTGTCTCTGGTTTAAAAATATAAAAAAAAATGATATGCTCCCGAGAGGCGGTAAAATGTTGAGTGACTATTCAATGGTAAGTAAACATTTTTTTAGATTTTGTAATTGAAAGTGAGGAATAAATTCATGAAACGCGAGGCGATCAAGCAACAGAGAGAATCTTTCTTGTTTAGAAAGAAATAATCAAGATATTTTACCGGCACACGTGTTATTCTGTTCTCAATGTTGAAGGCATCGTACACGCCATGATCGTTTTTAGGTGGAGGAAGATGATTGTAAATGCTTCTTCTCTCCTGGGTCCATTCTCCCAGTCTTTTACCTGGCTTTTCACTTTTCATTCTTTTAGTTTTGTCAAACCCAGATAAGAACAATGCAAAAAGTTTGTGATGAAAAAATACAAGTATTTCAGTTCCTTGTGTTCCAAGTCGATTTCCACTTGGTTGACATTATATGTTTCTAGCCTCAGAAAATACCTGCTCACTGTAGACGCTTGCTGATGGCGCTGACAAGTAATTTACAGCTTGACCATATAATATGGGAAATTAGGACTTACGTGTACTCCACCAAATAAAAGGATTATCGTTTCGGTGTATAACTGGTAATAAAGTGTACCCATTTATTTCTCTTTGAAAGAGTGTTGGAAGGGATTTCCGTTCCTGTATTTGAGTATCATTGCCCGAACTTGATGCGCGTGTAACTTTCGTTTTTTCATGGTTGATTCGATAATGAATATCAATGGAAGGTCTTCGTCACTATTAGAGTTTTCACTGTCATCAACAAGTGGTTCACTTCTGTTTTTGTTAATCTCATTAACTATTTAATATGCTTTAAAAATTTTTGATTTAAAACAAATATTGAGAAGTGTGGCTATTATGAAATGTTCCTTTAAAAATATATCTCTAAATAAAATTTCGTTTATAACGTAAAAAGTATGTTATTAGTGCCGACACGTGATGGTTTTATCAATAGTAAACTTGGAATGGCTTCAAGTTAAATAGGATACAGGGTAGGGTAAAAAATATGCAAATCGTTGAAGAGTAAAGTACCCTTTTGTCAAAAAATAGAAAAAAAGCTCACAAAGAAAAGTTGTTGGGAGTTAAAAAAATATGCCTAAATACAAAGCCATAACCTTCTATCCAAAAAACTATTTTTTTTTTGAAAACTTTAACTAACCCCGTGAAATGATTTTTTTATATTTAGGTATAGTACCTTCATAAGTTAACCGCAATCAAATAACTTCTAAATATCTTTTATCGAATTGAAGCAATTTGTTTAGATTATATATTTTTTATATAACCAAAAACTTAATGTTTGTTGCAAGGATACTACAAGCAAATTTCGAATTTCGCGAATACTCCTAAAAATAAGATAAACACTCTTATAATGTACCTACAAAGTAAAAAACTTAAGACTATAGAAGTCGATCCCGTGTGAAATTATAAAAAAATAGAAATAAGGCAAATAATAAGAAAGAAAACTAGGAGAAAATGCTATGACTTATTTAGCCATATTCTTTAATTCTAAACAACTTTTCTTAATAATGTTCGTCCCTATTTTTCGGCATAGGGTACTTTACTCTTGAACGAATTTCATATCTTTTGCCCTACCCTGTATCCCAGCATTTCCCAAATAGTGGGTCGCGGAAATAAAATACCGGGTCACAGCATTGACCCGTTTAAATGCTCAGGCTGCGCAAAACTGGCTGTACAAACTTAATCTACATTGGCGGCCATCTTGTAATAATTAGAATTTTTCATTTTATTATAATAATTATAGTAGGTATAATACATACTTATAGGTGGTCCTTCAAATGGGTTTTATTTTGCCTATTTATACACCAAAAGAGTTAAACAAATTTTTGGTGAGTGACGAGATGATGAAGCAAAAAATTTACCGGGCAAGGGCAAAAAAAAAAGTGTTTAGGAAACGCTGCAGTGTATCCTATTTAACTTGAAGCCATTCTAAGTGCCCCTGAAATGGTTATCGGATATGCACCAACTTTTATGAAGAATAATATTTTCTGAGAAATCAAATATTAAAGAAGTTTCCCATTTGTTGCCCACTTAATCGCCCACACTGTTATCGGTATCGCCAAAAAATAGTTTATCAGTCGAACCCTATAGTTCTTTAGAATTAATGACAATTTTGAGTTGGGGTAGGGATGAGGCTTTGCAAAAAATTAGAGAAGATGCCAATACGAATTACAACAACAAACTTTTGTTAAATATATTTGGTCGTTTTTCGAGAATAAACACATACTTTGGATTATGTTATGAACAACTTGATTTTATGGGCATACCTGGTTTGAATTAGTTCACATAATCGAGCGTCTACGGTGTATCTATCTAATTAACGAAATTTATTACAAATCATTATTTGAGTACCTGCTGGTCTCGACCTAATATTAGGGTAACGAGTGGAGACTTATCTCATTATAGCTATTTTTGTTATAAGTACATCAAGCTCCGTTTATGTACGTATATCATACAAGATTTTATGTTCGGTTTCTCCCAGATTGTAACGAAAAATAATTTGGCTTTTCAATTATTTAATTCCTAAAACCCTGTATATCAGTCTTGACTTTGTCAAGACTGTCACAGCCGTCACACATATTTGCAGAGTTTGCTATGGTTCCTATGGGTAGGGCTTTGGGGGGCGTAATTGCTATGGTCATAAAAAATTCCACTATAAGTTGTCCAAAAAATGCTACCATGGTAATGTTACTAATATTCTGCATCTTTTTTATCCCTCACCCTAGGCAGAATATTCACGTGCAAGAACAGCAAATTCCTAATAGCTTTTTTTCACCAAACTTATTGACTATTACATTAGTGTTTTTTTGCAATAATGCAGACTTCATCCCTGATATACCTACTTTTGGTAAATTCTGTTCCAAATTTTCCTATGACCTCTTGCCTTTTGGCATCCAGCCAAACTTTTAGTAAAGTAATTAACAAGTTTTAGTTACAAACTAATTTTAATGAACCCTCAACCCCTTAAATTATAGGTATTATTTATTCTATAATAAATTCCACAAAACAGGCTAGATACTGTTCTGGTATTGGATTTTACTTTAAATAGCCGACAAGTTCGTATGCTATTCAGTCATTCACGGGGGTTCAAAAGTATAAGATCAATTTAGCTGCAGTCATCATATGACGTCATAACTCGAGATGATGAGTTATTTTCACAAGAATTAAATTTGTAATACGTAGTTTAACGAAAAGTTCCTAAAGCATAATCTGGGACTTTCTTGGGAGTTGTCCAAATAAAAGTCGGACCAATAAAATATTTGTTAAAGTTACGAAGTTGTTTAATTTTGTGTTTTTAAGTTGAATAAATACTTAGGCATAAAAAGTGTTATTAGTCATACATCATATAGAGTCAGAATAAGACCTATATAATATACAGAGTTGAATAAAAGTTTTGAAACATTTTAATTACGTTTTAACAAGACTGTTGTGATTTAGACGCATGGCCTTAAATTACGCAGCAGTTTTTGACAGAATGCAAGACGTGCTGCTACCGTCTTCGCCGAGCGGCTTCCTGGAGGCCTGGATCAATGATGCCATGGCCGCATACTCGCCCAATGGACAAACAGAACTCCAGGAAGTTCGCTACGACTTTTCCGTCAACGTTACGGAGGTGGCGAAGGGCCCAGACCGAGATGCCACATCTGCACCTGGTGTCCAGGACCTGTTAGGGTTCTCTAAACCTCCGCCCGACTGCCGGCCGAGTGGCGAAGAAGTGGCAAGCGACCCAAACCCCGTGGGTGACTCACCGCAGGCAATAACAACTAAGCCTGAAGAAGAGGATCTCTGGTCGTGGTGCGAAGAAATACAGCCGTGGGGAATACTGGGTGAAGAAGAAGAGTTCAAACAAGTTTATGTTGAACTAGCTGAACGACAGCATAATAGAATACGTTGTGCGCATGCGTCCGAGCTACCCGGAGACGGACCGGGATCGCAGCGTATCAATACCCTATTAGACCTGTTGTTTCCTCTTTCTGCTCCATCATTTAAATTGCCAGAAAAATTAATTGATTTTATTAACCAATCGACAAACTTTTTTGCAAAATTATCTCTTTATTAAAAGATATATAGAAAACATTAAGTTTCCAGCCAATGCAAAACTGTAGTATGTTGCTTAATGTGAGAGAGCAATAAATCATTATTGAACCATAAAACCCAGTGGTCTTCGCTGTATTCCATAGGCGTAGTCCAATTATTATTTCATATAACATTCGGAGTTGCAAAAATATTTAAAATGTGTTCGAATATGACTGAAGTCGGACAGTCAACAACATACCGACTTGTGCACGAGGATTCTACGTATAAAACTACAAAAAGAACATTTGTTTTCTCTTTTATAAGCTACAGGGTAACTTAAATATAGGGGGTGTCCCAAAATGTAAAATTTTGAAAAACATCAGGTACCTATATCAAAAACAAGGAGGACTAGAAAAATTCTGATTGCAGCGTCTTTTGCTTCACAAAATAGTAGCAAAGTGCTGCGAAAACCGTATCCTTCTATCTTTATTAATAACGGAGATATACCCCGTAAAACCATCGAAAACTGGACACCCTGTCCATAGTAGATTTCTTTTATAAAGGTTAATTTTTGAAAACTACATGAAGTAACGGCGCTGTCACCTTAATTTTATTCACCAAACTCGTCTTTCTTTACAAAAAAGCCATAAATATGACTTCCCTTCAGCAAAGAAAATGCAAACAACCTTAAAATAATTAAATAAAACAACGGCAGTCTACCTCCACAATATGTATTTCAATGTTTATATCCTACATGTTTCGGACATAGAAATGTCCATCATCCGGGATACAGTAGTCGATTACGACAGCTCTATCTTGCATAAGCGAAGATCAAAATTATGTTAAAATTGAAATTGTAGGTTCTAATGAATGTTCAAGACTGAATGAGATGTGATACCTATTTGAAATTTTGGTCAAGGTATCTTTGAAGAAGGGGATTCCCAGTCTGCAGCCACTGAGACAGGTGGTGAAGCAATTATGTCATTTGTAGCTATTTAGAGGAGATTAATTTAAGTGAGGTGCTCAAAGATGCTTCATCTAACCGTGTCTCTAGGGTGTGGTCAACTAAATACTGGGGCGCGTTCATAGTTTTCACCAAATTGGTAAATATTACCCAGGTAAAATTTAACCGACGTCCATCCACTTGCTATCTACGAAACAAAAAGATCTACTCACTGTGAACGGCTCGGGCATGCGCCGAGAGCAACCCGAACAAACGTCAAATTATATTTTGCAATTTTGAAATGCGACAGCAACAAAACTCTTTTGAGCAAATTGTGGGTATCTTTTGAAATCGACATTCTCATAAAGTTTTGGCGCGCCCAACAAACTTTTATTTTAAAAACAACCTAACTTTTAGCTTTCACCATAAACAATAAACAATACATTTGCGCATGCCGGACAAACTTTATCCATCCCCGACTTGGTTAAAAAGTTGTTTCGTTCGGTAAAAGTTATCCACAACCGTGAACGAGTATAAATAATGTTACCCGGTACAACTGTGAACGAATTTTCCTATCGCCGTGTGCAATCGGTGCGCACCCGACGAACGTCCGACGTCAATCGTGAATGCGCCCCTGGGTTAAAAGAGGTTAGACGTGAGAAACACATTCTTAGGAGATAAACAAGAAATGAAATGAAAATTATACTATTTTAAGGTTGGAATTTATTAATTTGAAGTCAATGGGCAGGTGGTGAAGCAATTGTGTAGGTTTGTAGCTAATTAGAGGAAAATGATGTAGATAGGTGCTCAAAGATGCTTCATCCAACCATGCCTGAAGTATTGGCTATAAATTGTTAGGTTAAAGGGGGGTAGAAAATTAACATAATGTTATGATTGAAAAAAGGGAGATTTAAAAAATTAAAATTGGATTTTTACCATCTTGACTAGAAGTGAAGTATTTATGTTAAAATCACATTATTTTAGCTAATTAGAGGATATTACAGCTCAAAGATACTTCACTTCACCATGCTGGCGTGCAGGAAAATGTTGGTTGTCAAATGGTCATTCAAATATCACATCTCATTCAGTCTTGAACATTCATTAGAACCTACAATTTCAATTTTAACATAATTTTGATCTTCGCTTATGCAAGATAGAGCTGTCGTAATCGACTACTGTATCCCTGATGATGGACATTTCTATGTCCGAAACATGTAGGATATAAACATTGAAATACATATTGTGGAGGTAGACTGCCGTTGTTTTATTTGATTATATCAACTCCACTGTAATGGACTACTTCTTTAAGCTGAAAGTAATTACTTATATCGGCCAAGCAAGTGAAAACATTACTAATTTTTTTAGAAAACCTAATGCTTATATTGCTTTTAGAACAAGTAATTCGACAGGCACTTTTATAAAAAAAAAATAACAAAACTCAAGTTGACAAAGACAATAAATCTGGAATTTATCAATTAACATAATAATATAAGGTTTCCCTAAAACATATGCAGGCCAATCTTTCAGAAGTTTTTTTTTAAGAATATAAGAACATTCTTCAAGCTATATTAAAGAAAAAATAACTCTTTATTCGAATCACTTATTAGAATACAATCACAAATTCAACCATAATTACTAAATTCTATAAGGCTATATTAATTTTATTCAGGACTTCTCGGCAGCCCTGTATACGTACGTCTAACATACCATCGACATTAGATCACCCCGTATATGAAAGCCTAGTGTTTTATAGGCCCTATTGATAATATGTTCGTATTGAATGTTAAGTTTAAAGTTATGCTAAAGTAGCATATCCATTACCCAAGTCCTTAACTTCATTACACCTCTCTTGTTTACAATTTGAAATGTAAGGGAATGGAATGCATAATTTACGCAAGAGGTAATTTCAGTTATGTAAATTGGCATCACAAGACCTAAAAAAAAAGAAATAATATGGTAACTTGTTTTTGTAATTTAGTTTTTGCAAAAAAAAATGTCAAAAAACACGTTCAATTACATTTTTAGAGTGAAATTCGGTTTTTATGATAATATGTATTTGGTTTGACTAACTGGGATTATAATTTATAATATTGCTCAAACCTTTTTTTGTTTGTTGTATGGCTTAGGTTAAATAACTTGCTGAAACCAATAGTTGTAATTTTGATTGGTTGTACATCTTAACATTTGACATAATTTTTGATCTTCCCCCAGATATGTAACGTTCTTTTTTATATTGATTCCAGAAGACATTTAAATCATGTCTACATACGCGTTGGTAAGTACCATTTTTTTGCAAAAATCAATAGGTACCTACGCAAAAAAAAAGTATTTTAATTTTGCACTCCCCTACTTCTGCGTTGTTTATTCGGAATGTATTGGGAATAATAATAATTCATTTAGGACAAAATGTTACATACATACCTATAGGTATGGGCACATCGATGCTAACATCGAAACATGTTCGAAAACATCGATGTTTTTTCTCAATTAAGATTTTAGTTGCATTTATTAATAAAAAAAAAAAAACATTTTATTTTAATTTTCCTTTTCAAATAAAAAAATATTCACATAATATGCAGGGTTGTCGGTATGTCGGTATACTTTATAGTGGACTGGCATAAAGTTGGACACATGGAGAAAAAAAATTATTGTTGGAATATTAAAAAAACTTTTTATTCCGATTATCTCTGCATAAAGGATAACCTTAAAACTCATTTTGACATTTGTCACGTGACTACTCGTTTGGCGGAAAAATTGAAAAAAAAAACGTTTTTCATGAGAAGTGGTATTAGATGAAAAGATATCGAAAAAAGTTATTTGAGAAAAGTGTTAAGAAGATTTTAATTGAATCGTTTATTTCATAAAGGTACTATCTAACATTTTGTTACTTTTGAGAAAATGAGTAAAAACTTATTGACAGTTTAGAAAAATATGATAATACTATTTTTTTGACATATGTACTTTAAGACGGAGTTGTTTAGATATTTTTTTTATGGCAAACCATGAATTTTTTTGATGACGGAAAAAAAAGAAAATTGAAAATATGCAGTTAGTACCTTTCTGAAATAAGTGAAATTTTTTTAAGGAATCGGCTTGACGTTATCATTGAAATATGAAATAGGTTAATATTTATTATTATATTATATTATATTAATTATAGAATATATATATACAGGGTGTCCGGATAAGGATACGGAGCGGCCATATCTCGGAAACGATACGTCCCACAGATCTGAAAAAAAAGCTCTCATCATAAAAACTGCCAAGAGAAATTCATTCAAAATAATTTTAAGTTTCGGAAATTGCCGCAAGAGGGCGTAACGGCTTATTTATTTTTTAAAGTTCATTTTACGGCAAAAAATGCCACTTAACCGTAGAAAAGCAAATAAATAATTAAAATCAGTAGATTATTTACTACAACTTTTGTTATTGTTATTTTTTTGAATCCCGCCTAATAAAAGAGTGTGCCTTTAGGACATTTTTCAAAAACTGTCATTATGTCGTTATCCTTCAACGGATTTTCTATAACTTGGACTTGTTTGAAAGGGAATTCCTTGGAGTTTAAATAAATGATTCAGGAATTGTCACAAGTTTCCTGATACAATTTTAAGATGGCGCTGTTATTCAATCTAACTTATTTTTTTATTTTTCTCGGTATTTGCAAATTGGATGGTATAATTTTTTTCGGTAGTAATAGGAGACAATTTGCATAGGGAACGATTAGTCCAAACCGCAAATCGATATCACCAGGGGTTTAAAAGTTATTTTTATTTTTCTTTAAAAAATGATACAGTTTCCATTTACCGGTACCCGGTATACCCCTAATAAGCAAGATAACAACTAATTTCATGGCCTACTGTTTAATAAACTATAAAATTTATAATCAAAGTTTAACGAGTCAAAGAAACATCAATAACACTGAATAAAATATGAATATTATGATAATATCATATTATGAGACTTACACTATGAAAAAGTGCACAAATCTTAGAACTAGACACAATTTTATTAGCAATTTAGCGAGACAACAATAATAATTACAAATGTTCAAAATGTTTTCCGTCATTTTGTAAGCACTTAATTATTCTTCTGTTAGTTGATAATACGGCTGCCTCAATTTCAGCCGTGGATAAGTTTCTAACGGCATTTGTTATCCTTACCATCATGTTTTCCCTTGTTGTTGGTCTCTTTTGGAAAACCAGATCTTTTAACCTACCCCATAGGTAAAAATCAAGACAAGTAAGATCCGGTGAACGAGCCGGCCAGGGAAACAAGCTTCCTCTTCCAATTACACGATGCGCAAATTGCTCTTCTAGGTATTGGCGTACGTTACGATAGTAATGCGCCGGACAACCATCAAGTTGGATCCACATGTTTGTTCTCGTTTGTAAGGAGACTTCTTCCAAAAGAGGTGGAAGGAAAGTGGCCAAGAAATCTAAAAATCTTGCTCCATTAAGGGTTTGGTCAAAAAAATGGGGACCGATAATTTTTCCTTCCAAGATCCCGCACCAAACATTTAAACTCCAGCGGTTTTGAAAATCTACTTGCCTCATCCAATGAGGGTTTTGCTCAGACCAATAGTGCATATTATGCAAATTCACACCCCCAGCGTTAGTGAAAGTGGCCTCGTCTGTCCATAATATCCGTGAAAGAAAATTTGGATTTTCCCTAATCATATTTAATAGCCAGTGACAGAAATCCAATCGCCGATCATAATCAGTATCGTTCAATGCCTGGTGTAAAACGATGTGGTAAGGGTGCATACTATTAGTTTGTAAAATCTCGTGGACATTTGTTTTTGGAACCCCCAAGTCAAGGGAAATTTTTCTGGTGCTTAAAGTGGGATCGTATTGAACGTAAGGCAAAACGTTGATAATATTTACCTCATTACGTGTCCTACGAATGCGTAAGGGTCGTTGAATGGGCTGCACATTACCAGTTTCTCTTAATCGTCGAGCTAATCTTGAGAATACTTCTCGAGAATAGTGTCTTTGTGGAAATCGCATTGCATACTCTCGCGACGCTATTACAGCATTTTCAAGAGATTGAAAATACATATTCAACATATCATACGCTTCTGCGTTAGTAAACGGCATACTGTTTGTAGAAAAATGCAATATAAATGTAAAAAACAATGCTTAATATTATAAGATGCTTGACGTTTAAAACTCATCAACAGCTTGTCACAATAAATTATTAATTTGTTTTTTTCCATGGCCAACTTGGAACTTGTAATTTAGGCGAAAACATGATGGAAAGGATATGAAATGCCGTTCGAAGCTTATCCACGGCTGGAATTGAGGCAAGTGTGTTTTTCACTGAAAGAAGAATCTAAGAGCTTAGGAAGTGACGGAAAATATTTTAAACATTTGTAATTATTGTTGTCTTGCTAAATTGCTAATTGTTTCTAGATTTAAGATTTGTGCACTTTTTCATAATCTCATATCATAATATTCATATTTTATTCAGTGTTATTGATGTTTCTTTGACTCGTTAAACTTTTATTATAAATTTTATAGTTTATTAAACAGTAGGCCATGAAATTAGTTGTTATCTTGCTTATTAGGGGTATACCGGGTACCGGTAAATGGAAACTGTATCATTTTTTAAAGAAAAATCAAAATAACTTTTAAACCCCTGGTGATATCGATTTGCGGTTTGGACTAATCGTTCCCTATGCAAATTGTCTCCTATTACTACCGAAAAAAATTATACCATCCAATTTGCAAATACCGAGAAAAATAAAAAAATAAGTTAGATTGAATAACAGCGCCATCTTAAAATTGTATCAGGAAACTTGTGACAATTCCTGAATCATTTATTTAAACTCCAAGGAATTCCCTTTCAAACAAGTCCAAGTTATAGAAAATCCGTTGAAGGACAACGACATAATGACAGTTTTTGAAAAATGTCCTAAAGGCTTCCCCCACTCCTTTATTAGGCGAGATTCAAAAAAATAACAATAACAAAAGTTGTAGTAAACAATCTACTGATTTTAATTATTTATTTGCTTTTCTACGGTTAAGTGGCATTTATTGCCGTAAAATGAACTTTAAAAAATAAATAAGCCGTTACGCCCTCTTGCGGCAATTTCCGAAACTTAAAATTATTTTGAATGAATTTCTCTTGGCAGTTTTTATGATTAGAGGTTTTTTTTCAGATCTGTGGGACGTATCGTTTCCGAGATATGGCCGCTCCGTATCCTTATCCGGACACCCTGTATATTATATATTATATTATATTAATATATTAATATTTATTATTATATTACAATATTTATAGGTTTATTCTACTTGACAGCTCATGCGAACATAAAGTTCGGTAGCGCTAGTAGCCATTTATATGAGAAAGAGACTAACTGATGTTACTTGGTACCTTTCTCAAATAAATGCCTGAAATTAGATTGAATTTACTGACATTGTATTTACGGAAGATGGTCCCTTTTTGTAGGGATGTAACGGGTACCCGGCCAAAACCGGGTACCCGGCCGGGTAGGCCGGATACCCGGTTTAGCCGGGTATCAGGTTACCCGGCCGGGTACCCGGGTTTTTATTTTGTTTTCTGTTTTTGGTAAAATAAAACATAAAAGAACTGAAACAGTGTATTTTTGTGATGATAAAAAATACATTAAAAAAAAAACAGATTTTAAAAGGTTACCTATAACAACAAACTTTGTTAAATAAAACATTTAATATCTAAAATCAATTAATGGCAAATTGTGATGAAGATAAATTAACATTTCACCATTCTCAGAGGATAGTCGGTTTCGGGTTTCTTCATAAATATTACCCGCTTCTGAAAACAACCGTTCACTAAATATCGAGCGAAATATTGTTGAGGCAGGTGCTGAAAGAAACTTTTTAGCAAGCTTTGCTAGATTAGGGAATCTCCCTGAATTTATTTTCCACCACGAAAATGGGCTTAATTGTCTTATCAATTAACGGCAACGCCAAATATGAACTTATTTCAACCTCCACGTCCTGTTGTATGTTTGGTGCTTTAGCAGATGATTTTCTATTTGTATCTCGCCTGTTGGCAATACTGGTAAACACATCCCAAACTGAGCGTTTATCTTCTCTAGGTCTTTTTGATGAGGATGGATTATCTGTATAGAAACTGAGAGGAACATCGTCATCTGAATCTGAATTGGATGACAAATTAACTTCATTATTTTCGATTAACAAATTCGCTTCATGGATATATTTTACTATTTTTTTCTTCAAATTATCTGTCTCAGTACAAAATGCATCTCTAAACCGCGGGTCTACGAACGTTGCAATCAGATAATTATTGTTGGTTTCGATATTCGAAAACCTTTGACTTAATCCTTCCATAAAATTTTCTTGCATAGATCCTAAGCCTGGAACTTGTGTTTCTCCTAAAAACCTTTTTAGCAAAAAGACTGTAGGAATTACTTCTGATATAGTACCTACAGTGTGTACTGCTGAAATGTTTAGTTGTTTGTTCAAATGGTTGTAGCAGCTCCAGCAACTTTTCTGCTATGGCCCACTGATTGGAAGTAAAAGAAGTTATTGCCTGGCTTTCAGAAGCAATAAGTATTTTAATGGCCCGTTTTTGTTCTAAAAGCCTTTCTAATAAATAGTACGTCGAATTCCAACGAGTATGAACATCTTGAACCATTTTTTTAATTCCAGTATTTAGTTCTTTCTGAATTTCTTCTAGTTTCATTCTAGCGGGAGATGAATGGTTTAAGTAGGTAACAAATTCCGCAAGACCGGGTACCCGGTTTTGCCGGGTCTTAATTGACCGGGTACCCGGTTTGGCCGGATCCTAAAAAGGGCTACCCGTTACATCCCTACCTTTTTGCACCAAAAGGTACATATATCTTAAAAGAATGTAATGAGCTAAAAAACTGAAAATGGCCGAAAATGTTAGTTAGTCCCTTTCTGAAATAAACGATTCAATTGTTTGCCTGTTCGCAAAGTTCGAAGCAAAACTTCAAAAAATATTTTTTTTCATTTTATGAAAACATATCCAATATTATTTTCACATTGCCATGAATTTAATGAAAATGTGTTAAATGATCGAAAACCAAGGTACAAATCTATTAGTTAAATGTTTTTATTGTTTCTTAAAGTTTTAATTGATTTAAACTTAAAATTTAGCTTTTTACCATGCATGTACTTGAGTGTGTTCAGCCCCTCTGACAACTAATTATGTACATTTAAGAGATTAATACATTGGCTTTTGATCACCTAACACACTTTAATTAAAAATATATGAAAATATGAAAGTAATATTGAATAATTTTTTGTCAAAAAAATATATTTTTGAATTTTTACTACAAACTTTGCGGACGGCATAAATTTAAAATCTAAACACTTTCAAATGATTTTTCTCGATATCTCGTCATATAATACCACTTCTCGTGAAAAAATATATTTTTTTCAATTTTCCAACCAAAATTAAGTAATAAAGGCCCGTTCACGTAAAATCTGAAATATGTAATATCTTTCAAATATTGAAAGAAAATTGTTAATTTGTCAAATATTAACACGTGTTTATAAACGTTTTAAATTAAATAAGAATTATTGTTCCGGGAAGGGTTCGAGTTTCTAAGGACGGGCAGGTAAGATTCAATTGTCCAAATTTAAATAATAATAAGAGTGTGCTTTGGAGTAGAAATTATACCTGTAGATAATAATAGGTAACTGGTAAATTACATTATTTAGGTAAATTGGTTTACTGAAACAACCATGTTTGAGGATTCGTAGTTATATCATCCATGTTGATTTATCCTTCTAGCTGCGATCAGTGCCAAAAAATAAGTTTTGTGTGATTAAGTTTACTTCTAATTGGTTTATTATATATTCAGGGTGTTATTTAAAAAGTGTCCGATATTTTACAGGACCATTCTTCAGTTCTTTGTAAGGTGAAAATTTCATTTAAGCATGGGTCCGCAAACCCTTCATTTTTGAGATACAGGGTGTTACAATTTTTAACAGGAACAAAAAATATGTACGCCACTGCCGTTTTCTCTTTTGATCACAATGTTATGTAGGCAATTTATTGGCTAATTCAAAGTACATTTTCATAATTTTTTGATTTCGGCTTTGTTCAGGAGATAATTGCTATTTTATCAAACTGATATGGTCATAGCAATATGCAAATAATTGCCATTTATTTATTTATTATTCATTTTCTCGAGAACGATTGCTCGTAGGGACTTCTACCAAGTATGCCTTTTTCATGTAAAAATAATGAAGAAATACATTTTTTTTCTTAAAAATGTAATACGAGCACGTTTACAAAAGTTACGACTCCTCAAAAGAGTAGAAAGACGCGTACCGTACACGTATAAACAAGTGGGAGCTATACTAAGATCAAATTCGAATTTCGCATTTAAAGAAATCCTATAATTTTCGTCCAAATATAGATATTATTTCAAAAACAAAAAATAAGTAAAATTTTTAAATTTTAAATAGTGATTTGTTGTCCCAAAATAAAATACTTTGATGTTAGTAAGGGTCACAAATCGGTAATTATTTGAATTAGCGCATGCAGAGAATTTTTCGCTAATTGTTTTTTTTTATCGCCTAATTTGAGGTCGCTGTTCACAATTTCCAAGTTTTTTTGTGAAATTGGGGAAATTACGCGATTTAAAAAGTCAAAACAATGTCTAACTTCATAAAGACAGCATTTTCGTTGCTAGCATTTGAACTTAAATAAATAATAACATATCTATATAAATATTTAACGCCAAAACAAATAAATGTAGGTACCATAAAAATAGCTCAAAAACAAGGCTCAAGGCACAAAAGCGTTTAAAAACAAATTAAAGTTGAGAAATGAAAACGATGACTTTGAAATAAATTCATAATTCTGCTAAAAACGTCTGTCTAGCAGGTTACTTTGAATTCGAGACGTAAGTATAGCGCAAGCTCGGAGACGCTCTATTATGTTTTTATTCACTTTTAAGCTATAATAAATAAACATGGGGGAGTTGTAAATCACTTACCGTTTACTACACCTTAACTTTACTGGGTAAGCGCCTAACATTTTCTTCCCGACGTATTATAAGGTAGTTATAAAACCTTTTTTGTCTTAAAATATCGTATCTAATGAATACATGCGACACCGTGTAGTTACTTGCAGACTATTGCCAGACTGGCTCGCTCCTGTCCCTCCTTAGGGTTGCCAAGTTTAAAAATTGCATTAACGTGGCAAGGGTTTAAAAAATGCAGAATTTGTAATATAAATTCGATACAAACATAATAAACGCTAGACGTCTAGTGTCTAGCGTTGAGAATATAATAAATAAAACTTTAGGTAGGTGCCTACCTACTAGCTAAACAACTCGCTAAAAATATTAAAATATCAGATATTTTTTTTTTAATTTGCTCCGAGTTTTTGCAGCCTCCAATAATATTTTGTTTTTAAGTGCTTTCTTAAGTTGT
Organism: Polydrusus tereticollis; assembly: GCA_963920685.1. Lineage (NCBI taxonomy): Eukaryota > Metazoa > Arthropoda > Insecta > Coleoptera > Curculionidae > Polydrusus > Polydrusus tereticollis. Next base: position 100,890,206 of record OY987333.1, read on the forward strand.
ACTTAATTAGGGCTGTGCAATTATGAATTTTCACAATCGATTGTCGATTGTTAAAAATAATCGATTATTTCGATTAAATCGATTATTCGATTAATCGAAAAATAATTTATTAACCGAAACAATCGATTAATCAAGAAACATTCGATTAATCGAAAATTAATTGATTAATTAAAAAACAAGTGACTTATTAAGAAACAATCGATTAATCTGTTAGTAATCAATTAATTGATTAATTGATCTTGCTTAATTCCCCCCCCCCCCCCCCCCCGGCCAGCAACTAAAAATCTCCTGGCAAGATCTAGGTCCGAAGTGTCCACGTGGCAAACTTACTTACCTTACAGCAAACAATCAAACTAAATATTATGTAGTCCTGATTCCCGAGTGATAGACCTGTTTTGAACTTTCATTTTCTTTATTTAAGTTTATCACACGTTTAAACTGGTAAACCTGTAGTCGTCTTCAGAACTATATTAACCTGAAGATGACTGGAGATTTTTATCAGTTGAAACGTTGTGATCAAAATAAATAAAGGCAATGGAAGTTCAAAATAGTCCCTAACCCTCAAACATAATAATTATATTATGCAGTGTTTCTAACTTTTGGGTGAACAATATATCTTCTTAAATTTTGTAATTTATTTATAATATAATCTGTCCAAAATTACTAAAAAGGAAGTTTCTTTTCTGCAAGTTTTGATGTTCAAAAAAATATGAATGAAGAAATTGTAAAAACAAATTATCCATTTTTTTTACTTGCACACTCTATACCATTATGATTTAATTTCTTGTTAAATTTTTAGAATTTGCCTCACTTGGTTAGCCTGATTCTTTTATTACTTTGTTGTCTTTCAAAAATTCCAGCAAGCAGTTAACATAATACGGGGCACAAATTTTATTTTAACGTTATAATATTAGGTACTATTCTTTCCTCAAGAAAAAAAGCATAATATTATACTATGTTTATATGTAGGTATATCAGGTAGTTTATTCCAACAGAAGAATTCGCTTAGCAGACTGCTCACGAGGATTATAAAAATTCATAATCGATTAATCGAAAAACAATCGATTAATTTAAAATAATCGATTATTTTGCCCACCCCTAGTTGTAATTAGTTCCTGGTCGTAATAAAAATACTCATACTCACTCCGACCCCAAAGAGCTCTAAACTATACCATTAGTCCCATTACTACCAATTATTTAATCGAATACCGTTTGTCACACGAGGTGTGACATATCGTTAATCAAATCAAATCAAATCAAAATATGCTTTATTGTCATAAAGTATTATTTTTACCGACAAAGCCTTTTTTTAAAATTAAATTAACAATAAAATATAATAATATAATAAAACTTAAAATATCGGAATAAACAAAAAAAATGCAAATAATTATGACAGATTATCACCAAAATATTCATCTAGAGTATAATAAGCTTTTTCCAATAATATATTTTTAACAATTTTTTTAACATTTTAAAATTTGACATTTTCTTAATAAAAACTGGAAGAAAATTAAAAATTTTTTTAGAATCATAAATTATGGATTTTTTTATAAGACTTGAAGAAGGAATAGGTAAACATATATTAAAGGTTTCTCTTGTATTATAAGTATGTAAATTAATACTATTTCTATGCTTTTTATGAATTAAAGAAACTGTTTCCAATATATAAAAATTGAAGTTAGTGTTAAAATTTTTTGTGAGATAAATAGAGTTTTACAAGAATCTCTAGATCTAGCTTTGCACAAATATCTGCGCTCTTTTTTGTAAAATAAAAATTGAATTTAGAAGATATTGGCTTGAATTTCCCCAGAAACAAATTCCATATCTCAAAAGAGATTCTATTAAAGCAAAATAAACCTTTCGAAGAACCGCCATATTCATTTCATGAGAAAGTACTCTCAGGGCATAACATCCTGAAGCTAATTTTCTACATAACTTTTTCATATGTTTATTAAAAGAAAGATTTTGAGTAATATAGATTCCTAAATATTTTATAAATTTGGGGTTATTAATTATTAGATAATTAATTCTAAAAATACCAAAAGATATTTAAGTATTGCGCGGACGCTACAGGTGAAAACAGTCGAAATATTTTCTATGAAAAAAGTGTTTTTATGCCTAGTTAGTACCTACTAAAATTCAAAATAATATCTAAAGCGGTCTCAAACATTAGGGAAATACCGATTTTTTTCAAATATTCAACACCCTGTATCTTAAAAATAAAGCGGTTAAAGTCCTATGTTTATACTACCTTTTTGTCTTAAAATTTGACACCCTCGAGTTTGGTCGCATGCATAATTACCATTCTGTATTTTGTCCAGAATCTATGACATCCTACGAAATCCAGGACGCTTGGCAACCCTACCTCCCAAACCCTCTTATCCACCATGATGAATGTAGTCGCCACGGACTACAATAAACTAAAAGCAAACTAGGTACTTCCCCGCTTTCCGCTACCTACATTAATTAGGGATAAATTATTGTAATCATCAAGCCCCTCTGAATAATAACTAAATAAAGAAAAGAAGTAGTTAAAGTCCTGGGCTGACTTAAATAATACGCAAATAGTCCCATATCCTTCAAGTTACCTATTTACTTAGGTAACACTCTGTATAGATTGCAAGTTGCTAGAATTTCTGTAATATTATAAATTTTAAACGCCAAGTCCGGGGGCAACTCTTTTAAATATAGTTTCTCTTTAAACTTCTTTGCTTTTTACTCTTGAATCAATCATCTAAATCTAAATATATAGAAGCAATATTGGCGTTCCTAAATTAAAAACAAAGTACCAAAAAACAGTTATTTTTGCTTAAATATTTCTGCAGTTTAGGGTAATCCTACGCCTGCCTGCTGCGAAACAAGTTTGCGAACAACCAATAGCGTCGAGCTTCTTAACTCGTTTCTTATTGGTTGGCGGGAGCGTCACCCGAGGTTATAAATAGAAGGGGACTCTCATTTCAGACAAAGACGTTTACGAATCTCGCTTTAAAGTTTCGGTTGATGTTGCGTGGCCGCTTGGGCAAGTGAACATTTTTTTAACGGTTGTGTGATACTGAGACTAAGTGAAACTGTGAAGCGTGAATTTAAAATTGAATTATGGATACTTTGTTGAAAGGTAGGATTATTGTTTTTTTGGGGCAATTTTAAGTGTTCGCCGGATCCTCTTGTGCGTTTCTCTGATTTTAATGGCGGATGGCGTCCTAACAAAATTGTTGTAGCTTCGGGATATTTTCTGGGCTAGGTTTGATTTTTTTAACAACTGTATGATTACTTGGTAACATTTTTAACTTAATTTCCACAAGTAGGTGGTTTACTGACCTATGGATTAGTTTTAAACCGGGTGTTTTGTATGGGCCAAATTAAGGTATTTTCTAGGCATTTTTAGTATTTCTAAAGTTAAACCGCGTGGGTAATTCAGGGCGGACACAGTTTCTTCTTTAAATGCACATTTGAACGTAATTTTTAAAGCTGTTTGCATTTCAAAGTTGAGTCGGGATCTACAATAATTATTAATCACTAGAGGACGGAAAACTATATCAAAGCCGAATAATTATGCTTCTCCGTATTCGCATGGACGTCTTTTTTTTTATAAATAAATACACTGCCCACGGATGAATCTATAACTATACCTAGTACCTACCTAGTATCTTCGTGTAAATGCTTATTTTCAGTTTTTCGAAAAAGCGCCTTTCATTTTTTCTTTTCCTTGTTACCTAGGTATACAGGGTAACTTCGACACTGTATATCGTTACAGTTTTTATAAAATATGCATATACAGGGTATTATATAATAAGTGTCCGATGTTTTACAGGACGATTCCTCAGTTATTTATAAGGTGAAAGATTCATATATGGGTAAATATACAAAAAGTGTTTAATTACCTGTTTCGCCTTATTCTGAAGAAACAAAGGCTTTTCATGGCACAAATAATATACTAACATAACAATATTGATCTGACCTAATCTGCCGTATAATCTGAGGTTTTAATTTTGATTGCCAATATTTTTTTTTTATAAAAATACTCCTAAATGTCAGTTCCCTGCCATGTCCCACGCTAAACCTCTATACTTTAAGACATCCAGATAAACCTTAAATCAAAATATATTTAATATCTATTTTATAAATAGGTTAGAAAATAAAATATTTTTCTATTGGAAATAATATATTTTGTTAATAAACATTTTTCTGCAATTAATTTACCCTTAATCCCTGTCCATGAATTGGCGTCCATTTCCGCGCATAGTAACAAAAACGGTTGCAACTCGAATACGGCGTGGCGGGGAGTCGTGTTAAATGGGTTAATATGTTGACCTTGCTTCAGTTTCCAATGGAAACCGGAAGAGAGCGGTACTTATTGCTTAATTTTCGCAAAAATACGATCGAAAATACAATTTTGTAGTCTGTAACCTATTATTCTGACAGTTGCGTGCCAACGTTTTTTTTATATAATATATCCTGTGGCAACCGGAATATTTTTAAAAGGTAAGGGTTAAAAAATCGGAATACTTTTTAATCTTGTTATTTTATTTTAAAAATTGATTTGCGTTTTAAAGTTATGGAAATTATTCTTAAAAAATGACAGTTCCGTGCCATCAGTTCCATGCCAAAATAATAACAGGGAAGCACGGAACTGGCAGTTTGGCTTTAGCATGCATTTTTAGCCTACATTATAGCTCATAGTCTACATTTTTTAACCAGGTAATATGGCAAAACAATTAACTGAATAGCAGAAGCTAAGGAAGCGAGATCTAGAGAAAGAAAGGCGACGAAAAATAAGGGACGATCCAGTCAAATGGGCAGAACATAAAAGAAAAACAAAAATATCAACGACAAAAAGAACAAAAAATTAGAGTAAGCATCAAGGACATGACTCCAAGGGGTCAGCGGAGAAAGAGAAAAAAGTGGAAAGAATACTCAAAGCGTAGTAGATCCAACAAGAAGAAAGATGTCAATAAGAATATTGTTGTTAAAGAAACTTCCACACGTAAGAAAGAAGTAAAGAGGAAAGTAAAATCCAATGAGTCAAATAGAAGATGCGTTAGACGTCACAGAGAGAAAGAAAAGTTGGGTTCCCTGGTGAAAAAATATAAGCAAGAAGTAAACAGATACAGAAAGAGATGCTTTCGTTATGAACAACAAGAACAAAAATTAAATGCACCCCAATGTTCTGAGAGTCCAACCACCCTTTTAACAAAAGTAAATGCATCCATTGAAGTATGTATAAGTGACCCTAAAAAAGTGGAAAAAGTAAAGAAGAAATTTCTTTTTGGTGAAGTTATAAAACATCAATTGCGAGATTCATTTAGTAGCCTTAAAACTGAACAAGAGAAGCAAGTTTTTAAAAAACTGGTTGAAGGAAAGGTGGTAAAAAAGTGCAAGCTTAAAAGTCAATGTGCAAAATATTTTAAGTTTAGAGTGTTAAAGGCCAACTCCACAAAAACATTATTGCAAGTGGGTAGAAAATATAAGTCGAGAATTAACAAACAGACAGATGTCAAAGAGAAAGTAGAAGGTTTCTACCAGCAGGATAATAACAGCCGCCTTTGTCCGGGAAAAAAGGACTATATTATTAAAAAGAAAGTTACAAAACAGAAACGACTACTAGTAAATACAATGAAAAATCTGTACCTCAGTTTTTCCAAGAGTAATCCAGACATTAAAATTAGCTATAGCTTATTTTGCCGATGGCGACCCTTTTGGGTAAAAATCATGAATATTTCTGAAAGAGAAACCTGTAAATGTTTAGTCCACGCAAATAGGGAACTAATGGTCGACTGTTTGTTCTCAAATAAAATAATTTTAAAAGAGAATTGTCCTGGAGTCACATTCTTTGGAATTAAATATGATGAAGTAGAGAAAATTAGAAACATTATTAATAACACTCCAACCAAGGTATTTGTTGATACAATGAATATCAGACAAGTAAAAACTTATGTCGATACATTTAAAGTTTGGCTGCGACGAATGTCCTGCAGCTGCGAAAAGTTTTGTAGTCATTATGAATTAGGAGTGATTATGTACCCAGACCACAATAGCTCTTCTAAATCATCTAATATTAGCTCTTCCTCCAGTGATTCCTCCGTGACTATGCCAAATTTACCTAACACTAAAATTAGATATGAGGATATTTATGCTAGTAATGACAAGCATGCAGCGGGGCCCTCTTGTTTTCCTAAATCCGTAAATAAAAAAAATATTAAAGCAGGAACGTATGTACTTGTTTCCATGTCCAATCAAAATAAAAAAGATCATACGAACTACAAATATATTGGAGCCTGTCAAGGTAAATTAGACGAGGAAGAAGTTTTAGTGACATTTTTAAAGATAGTAAGCAAAAAACAGAAGGATCCACAACTTTTTAAATTAGATGACGCAGATAAGAGTTATATTACTGAGGAACAGATTATTGGTGTTTTGCCGGAACCCAATTTGATTCTTAAAGGAAACAGAATCTTTTACACATTTAAGGACACCATCAATGTTTTTGAAAAAGTTTGATAGATTAGTATCTTTGGAATATTTTTTGGTACTCATTCTATGAGTTGTTTTAGTTTAGTATTGTTCGTTTTCTTACCTTTATAATGTAAAGATTTTGGGCGGCGGAACTTTCGGCCCCATATTGGGTAAGGTACCTGCTAGAAATTTTAGGTCAAGTAATCTTGCAAGAAATTTCGGCCCCAAACATTGCAGGTAATGCGAATTGAACCAAAAAGGCGGATTAGATGCCGTGTTAGCGCTGTTTAACCAATATAAGTCTATAAAAGGGACAAACAATTAATAATAATATTCCCCGGTGAACTTGAAAAAGGCGAATTGGAACCAAAAAGGTGGATTAGATGCCGTGCTAGCGCTGTTTAACCAATATAAGTCTATAAAACCGCATTAGCCGAGTTGCAGGTCAAAAATTGAGTTAGTTCAGGTTAGTTGCATTTTCATTTTATAAATGATTCAAAACACAAAAGATCATAAAAAAATTAAAATGTTATAACGTTAGACCATTGGGGCCGAAAATGCCTGTAATAAAAACATGACCCTTCCATCCCGGGGCCGAAAGTTCCCGTCAAAATCGGGCTGCTACCTGGCCGGGGCCGAAATTTCCTACGCCCAAGATTTTTTATAATAAAAGTTGGATTTTTCTTTAAAGGGAAATTTTCTTAATGTATAGGTGCAACATTGAAAAAAATATGGTTTATTTATTTGTTGTTTTCAGTCCCGTGGGAGTGCTTGTCAGTTCAGTTCCGTGTTCCGTGCCACCTCATTTTAAAAAAATTGCTATAATTCGTAAAACATTTGTTGAAATCTACGTTTTTAAGTTAATTTATATAAAAGAAGCTCTAAACTTTATAACAGACATAATAAAAAAAGGTCCACTATAATTTCTATTTCTGCCAAAAAAATATTTGTTTTTAAACACTTCGTATATTTACCCATATAATCATGGGTCCGCAAGCCCTTTATTTTTGAGATACAGGGTGATAAAAATTTATTTTTGTTTTTCGTAAAAATTTTTCAAATAATGTCTATTTTTGGACGAAAATTAGTATTTGGGGATATATGAAAAATTCAAAGTTGATCTTAGTTTGACCCTTAATTGTAGGGGGCACCACCTATGGGTCTTTTTCTCTTTTGGGGAGTCACAACTTTTCGTGCATGTAGTGCCTCATATGCATTTTTGTTAGCAAGCCCGTATCTAAAATGTATGTCAGCATACTCAGGTTTCACTTTTTACCAAACGCATGCATCGATTAATCTAAATCAAAATATCTCGAAAACGGCCGCTTGTAGCGACTTTTGACAAGCGTAGGTACCATTTCCACGTAAAAATGATAGAGGAATCTATTTTTCTTCTAGAAAATGTGAAACATAAATGCACGAAAAAGTTGTGACTTCCCAAAAGAGATAAAGACCTGTAGGTGGCGCCCCCTACAATTAAGGGCCACACTAAGATCAAATTTGAATTTCTCATTAAAAAATCCTTAAATACCTACCAATTTTTGTTCAAATATAGACATTATTTCAAAACTTATTTACGAAAAACAAGAATAAAAATAAATTTTTAACACCCTGTATCTCAAAAATGATGGACATGCTTATATGAACTTTTTACCTTATAAATAACTGAGGAATCGTGCTGTAAAATATCGGACACTTATTAAATGTCATCCTGTATACTTAATACAGTACCTACAGGGTGGTCCTTTAGTGTGGCAAAGTAGAATAGCTCCGTTTGTATTTATAATCCCAACAAACATATTAAGTAATGTAGACCAGAACGGAAGGAAAATAATCCTAAATTGACAAATATTTGCTTATTTTTGCCTTACCTAAATGTTTTCTTAAAAGTCACAAAAGATTCGAACTCTAAAGTTAAAATTTGGATATCTAGAACTTAAATAATTTGTTATAGGGAAGTCTACTTGTAGTTTAATTTACCTAGTTAAAAATTACAAATAAATTACCTCTCTTAGACATTAAAAATATTTAATCCTAATAAGTGAAGCGAACGTATGCGTCACCACTCCCAGGTAACTCCGACGCATGCGCACTCCAATTTAGTAAATACTGACAATCAGCTAGTTCATCCTGAACTTCTTCCTCTTTGTTTTCACCCAGCATTCTCCACGGCTCTATTTCTTCACACCACGACCAGGGATCCTCTTCTTCAGGCATCGATGTTGTTCGCCTTTTTGAGCCACCCACGGGGTTTGGGTCGCTTGCCACTTCATCGCCACTCGGCCGGCAGTCGGACGGAGGTTTAGGGAACCCTAACAGGTCCTGTTCACCTGTTAATGAGATGGCATCTCGGTCTGGGCCCCTCGCCACCTCCGCATCGTTGACGGGAGAGTCGTAGCTAACTCCCTGGAGGTCTATGTGCCCTTTGGAAGTCGGTGAATCCATGGCATCGATGAACCAAGCCTCCAGGAAGTCGCTCGGCGAAGACGGTAACAGCACGTCTTGCATTTTGTCTAAGGCTGCTGCGAAATTTAAGACCATGTGTCTGACTCACAACAGCTTAGTTATACGGAATAAAAATATTTGAGATTTTATTCCAACTCTGTATATTATAGAAGTCTTATTCTGACTCTATATAATCTTCTATTTCGTAACACTTTTTATGCCTAAGTATTTTATTCTAACTTATAACACAAATCAAACGACTTCGTAACTTTAATGAAATATTTATTGGTCCAACTATTATTTTAACAACTCCCAAGAAAGTCCCAGATTATACTTTAGGGCACTTTCATTTAAATCTTAAAACACTTTTTATTTACTATGAAAATAACTCATCAACTCGAGTTATGACGCTTATGATGACTACAGCTAATTAGATCTTCCTTACTTGAACCCCCGTGAATGACTCAATAGCATACGAACTTGTCGGCTATTTATAGTAAAATCCAATACCAAAACATAAGGAATATGATTATTGATTAAGTAATAATTTACTTAATTGTTACTTAATATATTATGTGTTCAAAATTAAGGAATTTTTTGGCTATTACGCTAGGTAAATATTACCCAATTATTGCCTACAAAAAGTCCAAATAATTTACTGACCATGTAGTTTTAGAAACAAGTAATATTTTGGATAATTTTGCCCTATAAATTGTTCCCGAAGTTATAGATCTTTTGCGGTTAAAAATTGAGCTACTTCATAACTTTCTGATTAACCTTAAAGGCTAACATTCCTTGTACAGTTAATAATAAAGAAAAAAATAACTTTAAGGTTAAAAATATAAAGGCGGCCATATTTAATAATTATTAGTTTTCCTGTTTATCGACAACTATAAAAAAACAACTAAAATTTTAAGAATTACATAAGGTGAGTGGAAAATCCATTATACTACGATATCTTTCGTCAACGAAAGTTTTTTTAAAATTTTAGGTAAGTACATATAATGTTTATAATGAAGGCACTCTGTTTTTAGGTTATGATGGTAAAAATATTTTAAATTATCGTAATAATACATAAAAAATGCATATTTTAAGGGCGCGTTTAGTTTTTCGAAGTATCATCACCATAATTCACAAACACATTTCTTTCGCATCCAAATTTCGATCCAAAAAGATGATAAAACTTAATTATATCATATTGTTGAAGTTATAATAAGCGGCCATTCCAAATATCTACTTAAGTCGAACTCCATTTTATAATTTATTTTGGCCCGTTGGGAGTGTTGGCATAAGTTGTTGTCTTTTCTTTCTAACACCAGATATAATATGTTTTCTCTGTATTTTTGTGAAGTGTCTTATTGCTCCTATTTAGGTTATACAGGGTGTTATGGAAATGACTTATTATTTTTTAACCCGTAAATATATAGGTCGAGACGAATTGGGGAAAAATTGCTATAAATGGCGCTCGAAGCTAGAAATTCGAGAAAAATGCCTTCAAAAATTTAGGTCCAAAACACCTACGCGCCAATGACCCAAACAGCTGATTTGGGTAATTGTTTACTTTAGTGCAAATGTTGAATTTTTCGCTAAAATTTCGTATATAGGCTAATTAAGGGTAGCTGATCACAATTTTCCTTTTGCGTTTAGGCGGCAAATGCACTGGTTTTGAGAAAAAAAATGTTAAAGTTTTTCTAACTCACCGGTATGTTATTTTGCATGTAATCCTAAAATGTTGCTATTTCCAATAAAATATTACTTGTCGGAGTCATAGTATACACTTCTGAGTTGAAATAAACGAAATATGCCACAAGGAAACTCTGAAAAACGGGATAACTTGTAAGCGAACAGAAAACTCTACGTTATCTGGAAAAAGACGGGAGACAGCTCACTGACAGCTGGCCAAAAAAGCAGAAGCAAACTGCACGGTACAAGGAGCCTGTTTGCAGGTTCACTGCACCCATGTTGTCAGATTGTTAGTTTATTATAAATTGCCTATACTTTTCAATTCATTTTTATTAATTGAATGAATCCTATTGGCTCGAGCTAGCATATCATTCTCCTGGATGGAAGCCATTAATAATTACAAGAAAAAGAAGAACAATCTGGCAACGTGAGTGCAATGAATCTGAAAAGAGACGCTTCTACTTTGTCGGCGTATTAACAACGAATTTAATTAAATTTGTGCCTTTTCCATTGTTTTTTTGCTAAAATGTTGTTCTTATTTTATGAACAGATAGTTTGGTGAAAGTTTTATCACATATTTTGAAGGGAAAACCATAAAATCTAGGAAATTGAAAGGAAAGTGAAACGCGACACCCAAAGATCGAAATAAACAAACCTCAGATCGGCTCCAGACAAAATACGCTGACGGTTTGTTTTTGTTAGATTTGGTCGAGGTGCTGAAGAAAGCAAGTTGAAAAGAAAAGTAGTTGACTAAGAACTTTAGAGTTCATATGGTCGGTTATCGGTACACCTTTGATTTAATTTTATCGCTTTATGTTTTCCTTAAATTACCTAATTAATAAATTTGTTTTAATCGTTACAAATTTATTATTTCTTAAAGACATCCTTACAAAAGAATACCCTAACCTGTGTTCTGGTATTGGATTTTACTATAAATAGCCGACAAATTCGTATGCTATTCAGTCATTCACGGTAAACGGAAAAAAAACCCCCGGAAAAAAAAACCCGGAAAAAATACCCCCGGAAAAAATACCCCCGGAAAAAAAAACCCCCGGAAAAAATACCCCCGGAAAAAAAACCCCCCGGAAAAAATACCCCCGGAAAAAAAACCCATAGGAAAAAAATATAAAAGAAACTCCACAAGCTGTACCAAACGGGTACAGAGAGAACGATACGACTAGCGTCTGGTAAATAATTGGCCGGTGAACTTGAAAAAGGCGAATATGAACAAAAAAGGTGGATTAGATGCCGTGTTAGCGCTGTTTAACCAATATAAGTCTATAATTATTACAATTTTTTTATATCTAGCATATACCGAATTGCAACCAAAAAGGTGGATTAGATGCCGTGTTAGCGCCTGTTTAACCAATAAAGTCTATAATTATTAGTTACAGCATTATGTGCGCATGCGGAAGCCAGGAAGCCAGGAAGCAAGAGTGATATTCCTGTCTGTAGACGCCAGTTTTACGTACCTTCGTATACTCCGCACGCGTGTTCTAAGTTTTTATATCGGGGTTTTTTTTCCGGGGGTATTTTTTCCTATGGGTTTTTTTTCCGGGGGTATTTTTTCCGGGGGGTTTTTTTTCCGGGGGTATTTTTTCCGGGGGTATTTTTTCCGGGGTTTTTTTTCCGGGGGTTTTTTTTCCTAGATTCTCCTTACAAAAGAATACCCTAACCTGTGTTCTGGTATTGGATTTTACTATAAATAGCCGACAAATTCGTATGCTATTCAGTCATTCACGGGGGTTCAAACAGATAAGATCAATTTAGCTGCAGTCATCATATGACGTCATAACTCGAGATGATGAGTTATTTTCACAAGAATTAAATTTGTAATACGCATTTTAACGGAAAGTTCCTAAAGCATAATCTGGGACTTTCTTGGGAGTTGTCAAAATAATAGTCGGACCAATAAAAGTTTTATTAAAGTTACGAAGTCGTTTAATTTTGTGTTTTTAAGTTGAATAAATACTTAGGCATAAAAAGTGTTATTAGTTAAATACTATATAGGGTCAGAATAAGACCCATATAATATACAGAGTTCGAACAAAAGTTTTGAAATAGTTTTAATACGTTTTAAACAAGGCTGTTGTGATTTAGACACATGGCCTTAAATTACGCAGCAGTCTTTGACAGAATGCAAGACGTGCTGCTACCGTCTTCGCCGAGCGGCTTCCTGGAGGCCTGGATCAATGATGCCATGGCCGCATACTCGCCCAATGGACAAACAGGACTCCAGGAAGTTCGCTATGACTTTTCCGTCAACGTTGCGGAGGTGGCGAAGGGCCCAGACCGAGATGCCAACTCTGTACTTGGTGTCCAGGACCTGTTAGGGCTCTCTAAACCTCCGACCGACTGCCGGCCGAGTGGCAAAGAAGTGGCAAGCGACCCAAACCCCGTGGGTGACTCACCGCAGGCAATAACAACTAAGCCTGAAGAAGAGGATCTCTGGTCGTGGTGTGAAGAAGTACAGCCGTGGGGAATACTGGGTGAAGAGGATGAAAAACCAGTTTACATTGAATTAGCTGATCGTCAGCACATAAAACAAAGTGGTGGACATGCGTTAAAGCTACCCGGGGACGGGAACGCATACGTTCGCTTCACCTGTAAGTGAAAAACTTTAACATTTTTTTTTTCTCAAAACCAGTGCATTTGCCGTAAAAACGCAAAAGGAAAATTGTGATCAGCTACCCTCAATTAGTCTATATACGAAATTTTAGCACAAAATTCAACATTAATTGCACTAAACTAAACAATTACCATTCCAGCAGTTTGTCTTGTCAAAAACACATGTGTTCAGGGGCATTGAACTATCATGGAAGGCGCACATAGTCCGGTTTTAAGGTATTTTACAAAATTCAAAATACTTCCGATTTTAGAAAAAAAAACTATCAAGTGTAACTCTAGACCACCTCAGGAGTGGCCCCTTAAAATATAATAAGTCATTTCCATAACACCCTGTATTTAGGTCAAAAGGTTGGTCTCACTTTCCACATTTAGACGTAAAATAGGTCTATATTTAATTTATTTCACTTTGTTTCAACTTATTGGACAGAAAAACCCTATCAACCTATTTTCGACCATCAATTTACTTTAGTTTCTTTCCCCACATTGGGCAATAGGAAAGCAAATGTAGGTAAATTATCCCTATATATTGGTCGTGCAAAATATTTGACCCGTTTAGAGGTCGAATAAAGGTAAATTTAACTTAAAACGTTTGTTGGGATGTAGGTACAAAAAATGTTAATATAAAAGTTGAAGGACAGTAAGTGAGTTATAACGTAAAATTATTTTTGACTATAGGGTGGCTCAACAAAGAGGAGCAAGAAAATTTATGTTTTTAAATATATGTATTATTGGACTTTCAAATCCCCCTCGATATTCCGCGTATCGTGGCAAACATAGTTTTTAATTATTTTGCAATGTTGTCCAGTTATTTAAAAATATTCTTTTTTGGAAGAAAGAACTTGGCACCTCAAAATTTGAAATATAGGTAATTAATTAACTCAAGACATTCGAAACATTGTCGAGGGTATTAAAGATAAAGACTAATTCAACATTTAAGACCCTCAGAACATTCCATATTTTGTACAAGGTGTGCTCTACAAACAACTTTTAACATTTTAAAATTAATTTTCTCTTTTTTCAAATGGAACACCCTGTATTTTAATCAGGGCACAAAAATATCGTGATATTTATATAAATATCAAAATATCCGATATATATTGATACCTATACAGTGACCGGCAGAAAGTGCGCACCATATGGGAAAGTTTTTTATCTTTAAGTTTATAAAATTAACTTTATTTTAGATAGGTTCTGCATGTTCTCAAACCAAAATAACACTTATTAAATCCGGTAAAAGTCTTATGGTCAGGTAGGATCAAAAATTTGAAATTCCGCTAAGAGTAAAGTACCTCCATCTTTCATTTTAGAATATTTTTTTACTAAGAATTATTGTTTTAATTTCAAAGTTATACCCAAATTCCAAATTTCGCTTATTTTGGATAAAAAAATGGATTTAATCGTGTTTTCTGAATAACCCTGTATAAAAAATAAATGGCAACCGAACAGTACGAAAATAAGATTTTCTGCAGACTTTGTTAGAGATAACCGTCGATCATAAGTCTGATTAGTTTGTTTTCATAATAGTATGGCTTTTTAAAATAAAAACATAAAAATATTAAATATTTTTGCTGCACACCGTATTTTATTTTCTGAGGCAACAAGTTAATTTCACCTAACTGATATTTTTTGATTTACTTTGACTTAAAGCATCTCCTAAATAGTTTTTTATACATTGAAGTATGCATAAAAAGTTTCCTTTTGATTTATAAAGAAAAAAATTTAAATTAAAAATATATTTTGAATGGATTTTATTTCTCACGCAAAACAAGGATCAATATAGGTTATTTTCATTTATTAAATACACTTTTAGGATAATCCAACTAATTGGTAATACATTCTTTAACTCAACAGGAAACAAAAAATGCTAATTAAGACTATTTACATTAACAATAATTATTATAACTTTATATTTCTACATGTCCTCCTCCATTTTCTATACATATAATAGTTCTTTTGTTAAATTCTTTGGCTACGTTCCTTAAAAAAGCCGGATTGATTCTAGCGATACACTGTCTTATAACATTTTCCAGATGGTCCAAATTTCTGAAAGGCCGATACTTATACACCTGGTTTTTTACGTAACCCCAGAGAAAGAAGTCTAGAGGAGTAATATCCGGCGATCTTGCAGGCCAGGGATGTTCTGAAAACCGTCCAATCCATTTGTTGTAAAATTGTTGATTTAACCATTCCCTTACTTGTAAGGTACTATGAATAGAAGCACCATCTTGTTGGAAACATAGATTTTCTCTTAAGTTTAAGGGCAGATCATCGAGAAAATCGCTTATTTCATTCTGCAAGAAGTTTAAATATCTAGCGCCATTTAAATTTTCTCTGAAGAAATATGGCCCCACTATTTGAGTATTTAATATACCACACCAAACGTTGGTCTTAAAAGAATATTGATCTTTACATTTAATTATAAAATGGGGGTTTTGGTCAGCCCACCACCTGCAATTTTGGGAACTTACAGTGCTTGTGAAGGTTGCTTCGTCAGTAAATAATATACTATTTCCAAAATGTGGATCATCTTCTTTTTTGCCTTGAAACCAAAAGCAAAAGTCAAGCCTTGCATCTAGATCCCTATCTTGAAGGGTATGCAGAAATTTGGGTTTATATGGTAAATACTTGTGATTCTTAAATATTCTTCTAATAGACTTTTCTGAAATACCAACTTGTTCTTCTCTTTCGGACAACGGCATTGTAGGAACTTCATTTACTGATAACAAAACATTTAAAGCGTTTTCTTCCGTAGCTGTTTTATACTTATTTTCCACCGATCCACTTTGTTTAAATTTATTGACAATTCTAAATATAGTGGAATTGTGAACATTTTTATTGTATCTATTGTTAAAAATAATTGCTGTCTCGCGATAACTGTGATAATTGTCACCATGAATTAAAACTATTGCAATTTTCTCCTGTAAAGACAACTTTTCAACTTCCATTTTTATAGCAGAACTAACTAAATGTCATTAATTTAATTTCAATGTTTGACTTGTTTTCATGGCTGCTTTGATCTTAAATAGTATAGATTATGAGAAGGAAATTAATTTGTGTTATTATTTCTAGGCTTTAAGCTTGGCCTTGGGGCATACAAAATCAGTTTTTGAAGAAACATTATTTTAAAATTATTTAAAATGTGCACAAAATATATTATTGATCCTTATTTTGCGTGAGAAACAAAATCCGTTCAAAATATATTTTTAATTTAAATTTTTTTCTTTATAAATCAAAAGGCAACTTTCTATGCATACTTTAATGTGTAAAAAGCTATTTAGGAGATGCTTTAAGTCAAAGTAAATAAAAAAATATCAGTTAGATGAAATTAACTTGTTCCCTCAGAAAATTAAATACGGTGTGCAGCAAAAATATTAAATATTTTTATGTTTTTATTTTAAAAAGCCATAATATTATGAAAACAAACTAATCGGACTTATGATCGACGGTTACCTCTAACAAAGTCTGCAGAAAATCTTATTTTCGGACTGTTCGGTTGCCATTTATTTTTTATACAGGGTTATTCAGAAAACACGATTAAATCCATTTTTTTGTCCAAAATAAGCGGAACTTGGAATTTGGGTATAACTTTGAAATTAAAACAATAATTCTTAGTAAAAAAATATTCTAAAATGAAAGATGGAGGTACTTTACTCTTAGCGGAGACTTTTACCGGATTTAATGGGTGTTATTTTGGTTTGAGAACATGCAGAACCTATCTAAAATAAAATTAATTTTCTAAACTTAAAGATAAAAAACTTTCCCATATGCTGCGCACTTTCTGCCGGTCACTGTATATCTGATATATATCCAAAATGTGATATTTATTGATATTTATTTTTTTTTAAATTAAGAAACTATTTTGATAGGGATTATCGGGTTACTGACTTAAAATATATGACATATTTTTTTATAACATTATGATGTAAAGTATGAGAAGAACATATTTTTAAAAAACTATTAATAACTGAAAACGTAAACTTTAATTTTTAAAACTAAATTGTTATAAGAAAGAACTTACATAAAAAGTACTGGAAACCTTTTAACTACCAATTTTATTCAAACATCAGACACAACAAAAATAATCTTCATTAAAATTTGAAGAACGGTGGAATAAAATCAAAAACGTGTTGAAAATAGCAACTTATTTATAGGAAAAGATAGATAAAAGTAAAAATAGAAAAAGGAATCGAAAAAATCAAAAGATCTTAATTTTTTTCAAAAATATTCGCGATTTTTTGTTTCTCAAAAAATCATGATTTTCAACCCTAAAAATTACAAAATGTAGATAGATTTGCAAAAATAAATTTTTTTTTTCTAGATTTTTTTGATGTAGCTACGAAAATAAAATAGGTTAGAGGGTTGAATTAAAAAGCCAAATGAAGGTCTTTCTTGATAACTTTTTCCGTTTATACCTAAGTAGGTAGTTACTAAGAGACCTATAGATATGTGTTAGGTACCTAATAATGGTCCAAAAATTGTTTTTTTTTTTATATTAAGCCTTGCCCTTTATACGTACCTAAACTTGCTAATAATAGTTTTATAACGTTTCATTACCAGTCCTTACAGTGCTTTCATTTTAATTTGTCCCACTTTTACATGGCTGTAAAGTACTTATTTTTTGAGCTAGAAGCCGTGGCGTAGCTACTCCATCATGTTGAAACCATAGCTTGTGTCGTTCTTCTAACGGTAAGTTATCTGTAAAGTTTCCCAATACATTCTGAAGAAAATTTAAATATCTATTGCCAGTCAAGTTATCTCTAAAGAAGAATGGACCGATTAACTTGTCATTTAGTATCCCACCCATGTTTTTTTGTAATACTGATTTCTATTGTCAATTACAAAATTAGGATTTTCTTCTGACCATCACCTACAGTTTTGCGACGAGACAACACCGTTTGTAGTAAAAGTGGATTCGTCTGAAAAAAGTATGTGCCGATGAAAATCTCTCGTCTCTTCTATTTCTCCTTGAATCCATATGCAAAAATCAAAACGCAAATCATAGTCTCTTTCTTGAAATGTACATACAAATTTAGGCCTGTAGGCACAACAATTGTTCTTTGTAAGTATGCGCTTTACAGATGTGTTTTTCACTCCTGTGTATTCAAAAACTTCTTGGGTGGATCTTGTAGGATCTTCGATTACTGCCTGAAGTACATCAAGCTGCCTATCTTCGGTGCACATGGGTTTTACACGTTTTTTTTTGTAATTATAATCCAATGATCCCGTCTGTTTGAAAAAACTTAAAATCCTACTTACGGTTGAGTAGTGAATTATTTTGTCTGGATGGCGTTCATTAAAAATATCTGCAGCCTCACGCATAGCTTTATAATTTTCTCCACATATTAAAACTAACTCTGCCTTCTCAACTAATGTAAGATAAAACGCTGGGGGCATTTTAATACAATAAAAAGTTTAATTCAACTTACAATATCAATATTTCTTTGACATAAGAACAAACAGCTTGTCAAATAACTTTTTGTTTTAGTTAGAATTTTCATGGCCTGCTGTGGCAAAGGGTGTTTAGCTGGCTTCTTCTTTGATATTTCAATAAAAAAATAAAATAGTTTTTTGGGCGTTAGATAAAAAATATTTGATATAGGCGTTTTATTAATGAAGTAATTATGTTCGAGTAAATATCATATTAAAATAAAAAATAAAAAGTAAGATTAAATATCCTTGCAACAGTGGTAAAGTCTGGGGTTGCTTAAAAAAAAACAAAGAAATTCAATGAAATTAATACTGATTTGAAAAATATTTAAAAAATTAGGCATATCTGATTTATTTTACTTAAGTTAAATATGGGCCTAAGTTGAATAATAGAAATACCAATAATACGGGGGTTACATCGAATTATCTTAAAAAAATTTATATTTGAGATAGGAGACTGATTTTAAATGTGTGTATAACTTTTTATTTTAAACAACTTTTCTTCATGCCCTTTTGCCCTATTTTTTAAAATAAGGGTACTTAACTCTTGAACGATTTTCATATTTTTTGCCCTACCCTGTATCCTATTTGACTTGAAGTCATTTTAAGTACACCTGAAATGGTTATCGGACATGCACCAACTTTTATCAAGAATAAAATTTTCTGATACACCAATAATAAAGTTTCCCATTTGTTGCACACTTAGTGGACCACACTGTATAACGATAAGTTGTGAGTTGATATTTTGATATAATTGATAAATATTGTGGCAAAGCACAAATATGTAGATAATTGAAAATAACAGATGCTGTTAATGTCAAAGAAAAATGCGAATCCTGGGAAAAACTCGCTTTAAAATTTTACAGTTCTGGCCCTTCCTGGCCCAGAAATACACAATGCCTGAAAAGGTGATCTATGCTCTTGAAGCGAAACGATACGTCTACGTTCCCAGGTAGCTCTGACGCATGTTCACCACAGTTTCTTATATGCTGACGATCAGCTAGTTCGATATAAACTTCTTTTTCATCCTTTTCACCCAACATTCCCCACGGCTGTACATCTTCACACCACGACCAGAGATCCTCTTCTTCAGGCTTAGTTGTTATTGCCTGCGGTGAGTCACCCACGGGGTTTGGGTCGCTTGCCACTTCTTTGCCACTCGGCCGGCAGTCGGACGGAGGTTTAGGGAACCCTAACAGGTCCTGGACACCAAGTACAGAGTTGGCATCTCGGTCCGGGCCCTTCGCCACCTCCGCAACGTGGACGGAAAAGTCATAGCTGACCTCCTGGAGTTCTGTTTGTCCATTGGGCGAGTATGCGGCCATGGCATCATTGATCCAGGCCTCCAGGAAGCCGCTCGGCGAAGACGGTAGCAGCACGTCTTGCATTCGTTCAAAGACTGCTGCGTAATTTAAGGCCATGTGTCTGACTCACAACAGCTTTGTTAAAACGTAATAAAAAGATTTCAAAAACTTTTATCCTAACTCTGTATATTATATAAGTAGATACTATGTCGCTAACTCGTGGGAATTTGGGTGGAGCTAATTTGCATAGGGGCCGCCCCTTTTCCCCTAAAGCCCCGCCCCTTTTTCCCCAAGGCCCCGCCCCTTACCCCCTATAGGTACAATTTTTATGGGGGTGGGAGGAGCTAATTTGCATAGGGGCCGCCCCTTTTCCCCTAAAGCCCGCCCCCTTTTCCCCAAGGCCCCGCCCCTTACCCCCTATAGGTACAATTTGTTATGGGGGTGGAAGGAGCTAATTTGCATAGAGGCCGCTCTTTTCCTAAGGGTCCCCCGCCCCTTCCCCCCTATAGGTACCGCCTCCAAATGGCGCTAGAGCCACAACCAATGCTGTGGGATCTTAGGTACTGCCTCCAAAATGGTGTTAGAGCCTATAGACAACCAAGGCTGTGAGATCTAACCAGAATAATACACCCTAAATCCCACCCCCCTAGCCTATAGGTACTGATACCAAAATGGCGTAGAGCCTATAGACTGCTGATGCTGTAAAAGCTAATCAGAATGATACCGTCCTAAACTCCAATTGGCACTACATCCCCGCATTGACGGGTGCTTAGACCACTAAGAATACCTTTGTGACGTTAAAGTCTTTAGATTGGTTCAAATTCGGCCCTCCCCACCCCCCAGAATGTATGGCTCTACTTTGCCTTCAAAATGGCGTTAGAGCTTATAGACTACTGATGCTGTAAAAGCTAATCTGAATGATACCGCCCCAAACCCCGCCCCACATACTCTCTCTCTCTGTAACCAGTCGATAATGCGTGTATCCACTACCACTTTAAACCTTCAAGCTCACCCCTCCTAGAGCCTGCTACTTGACGGCCGCTTAGACCACTAAGAATACCTTGTGACGTTACAGTCTTTACATTGGTTCAAACTCTAACCCAGAATGCCTGACTGGTCGTCTAAAAACCAATACCTTGTGTCGTTAGACCACCCCCGATTCACCCCTGCGCGAGAAAAACGTTACAGAACCTAAAAAGAACACCCAAACCAGCCGGGGTTTCATTGCCCCCTCCACCCCCAACTCTTATAGCCTACGTTGCTGCATCTTGTCACCTTATTCCTGGTTCGTTCGTTCAGCTATCAGCATGGCAGACGAAGGAATTGAATCGGATTTGGTTCTAGATGGTTGCTGTTTTGTGTACTCTTACTACCACAGAGCGTCGTCACCTAACAGTACAACGTGTGTAAAGTGCTGGTATTCGTGGCAGCCATTTAGAGATTTGGCACCAGAAAAGGTTGTATACCACGAATTGTGGTTAAGAGATGAGTGGCCCGGTAACCTAAATGTTCCACCCAAGCCGCACTGCAAATGGTGCAAGAAGCCTTGTTTTCTAGAAATGGAGGCTTCAGACTGTCCAACATGCAATAAAGTGTAATGAATGCTACATACGGGTTATTTACACATACACCTGTACATTATGTAACCTATCTGTACTTAGAGTAACCGTGTGTCAACCAAATCGGCTCTTTTCAGAGCCACAAAAAGACTTTTGAATGTAGTTTTTTAGTTGTCGCCTATTATATATATAAATTATATATATAAATAATAATAATTTCTCTAAATTTCTCAACACCGTATCTAAATTGAATTAGGCGATTTTATGTTGCTTTTTATCGCCAGAATTCTTATTTTCTTAAGGTTTTTCCGTTCCACTTTTACTATACGTATCTTTTACTATACGTACCTTTTGCTATTTTTAATAAGAAATGCTATAGACGCTAACAAAAAGCTAGAAATTTACAAAACATGCACTACAACTGACGCTTTTTAAATATATAAAAATAATGTGACATAAGCAATAAAATTTCAGCATGTAACAAAGAAATATTTTATTAAATAATGCATGCATAACAAAACACGATCGTGCGACAGCCTACCTTTCGGGGGGCAGGTAGGTATGTATCTAAGTAGAAAATAAACATCCCCTAAGAAAGTATAGGGTATGGCCAACTTTTTGTATTTTTTTTAAAGCATTATTACTAATTAAACAGTACTGAAATCTATGATTTATAAAAATATATTATGGATTTTCTTTTTAGGTATTTAGATACAATTCTTAACATTCGAACAATGTAACAAGTACACATTTGCCAGTATGTAACAAAGAAATATTTTATTGAATGATGCTCGCATAACAAAACACGATCGTGTGACAGCAGACCTTTCGGGCGGCAGGTAGAGCAAACCCACTTAAATTTTGACTTTATGGCTATTGGATTATATAAAAAATGAAACAAAATTTATTCTTCGCAATATAGTAAAATAATAATATTTATTTAGCACAAGGCAGCGTAATATTAACAAAAAAATTACAAAACAATATACTGAGGCATATACAGGTAAGAAAAGTGTATTAAATACTATTAAATCACTTAAATTGTTACTTTCACGATTATTGCTCCTATAAAAATGATTCTCAACACCGTATCTAAATTGAATAGGCGGTTTTTTTTAAAAATGTTGCTTTTTTATCGTCTGAATTCTCAGCGCCTGAACATTTTTATTTTCTTAAGGTTTTCCCGTACCGCTTTTACTATATACGTACATTCTGCTATTTTTTATGGTATACTCGTGTAAATAGGGGGGAAGTCACAAAAACCCTAGTTTTTCATAGGGTCATAGGAAACTTACCTACATTTTTGGCTCTAACTCTTGAACAGACATGTATAATTTAATGAAGTATTAATATTTTATGTAGGCTATAAAAACAATGCTGAATTTATCGCAAGCTATTGTTATACTTGAGGATTTACCATTGTTATTGAAAAAAATCCCCTAGCCAGAAGCGTGTATTGAAGGAGTTTTTTTAAATTAAAAAGCTTAAATATGCCTATTCTCTTCTAAAATTGTATTATAACGAGTGATTTTCAATTATTTTGCTCAAGGAAGGCCATGCATTTTAAAAGCATCATGGCCGTACTGTGTAGATAAGATGACATGATTGTTTTATGACATTTACGTCTTATTTGAATTTGTGTATTTGTAAAGTTTAAAAATTGGAGAAATTTTTTAATTTTTGCAGTTATTTGAAGGTAGGTTACTATTGCTTTAACTAATATTTCTCCGGGGAGTCGTCTTTTGACTATTATAAAGTGCTATTTGCAGGATATGATTTTATTTTTTATTTTTTTTATTTTTCAGCGACATGTATAATTTAATGAAGTATTAATATTTTATGTAGGCTATAAAAACAATGCTGAATTTATCGCAAGCTATTGTTATACTTGAGGATTTACCATTATTATTGAATTTATCGCAAGCTATTGTTATACTTGAGGATTTACCATTATTATTGAAAAAAATCCCCTAGCCAGAAGCGTGTATTGAAGGAGTTTTTTTTAATTAAAAAGCTTAAATATGCCTATTCCCTTCTAAAATTGTATTATAACGAGTGATTTTTAATTATTTTGCTCAAGGAAGGCCATGCATTTTAAAAGCATCATGGCCGTACTGTGTAGATAAGATGACATGATTGTTTTATGACATTTACGTCTTATTTGAATTTGTGTATTTGTAAAGTTTAAAAATTGGAGAAATTTTTTAATTTTTGCAGTTATTTGAAGGTAGGTTACTATTGCTTTAACTAATATTTCTCCGGGGAGTCGTCTTTTGACTATTATAAAGTGCTATTTGCAGGATATGATTTTATTTTTTATTTTTTTTATTTTTCAGCGACATGTATAATTTAATGAAGTATTAATATTTTATGTAGGCTATAAAAACAATGCTGAATTTATCGCAAGCTATTGTTATACTTGAGGATTTACCATTATTATTGAATTTATCGCAAGCTATTGTTATACTTGAGGATTTACCATTATTATTGAAAAAAATCCCCTAGCCAGAAGCGTGTATTGAAGGAGTTTTTTTTAATTAAAAAGCTTAAATATGCCTATTCCCTTCTAAAATTGTATTATAACGAGTGATTTTTAATTATTTTGCTCAAGGAAGGCCATGCATTTTAAAAGCATCATGGCCGTACTGTGTAGATAAGATGACATGATTGTTTTATGACATTTACGTCTTATTTGAATTTGTGTATTTTGTAAAGTTTAAAAATTGGAGAAATTTTTTAATTTTTGCATTTATTTGAAGGTAGGTTACTATTGCTTTAACTAATATTTCTCCGGGGAGTCGTCTTTTGACTATTATAAAGTGCTATTTGCAGGATATGATTTAATTTTTTATTTTTTTTTATTTTTCAGCGTATCAAGTTTTGGTGAAGCTTTGTTGCCGGATTGAAAGTTCTACAGTAAAAATGTTTAGTGAAGCACAAAAAATTTTTATTGTTGAAAGTTTGGTGTCTAGAAGTAGGAGGCGGCCGTATAAAGTAGGCTTTCAAAGTAAGATAGCTCAAGATTTTATATTACATACCGTCAAAAAACATTATTTTAGGTTTTCAACGTGACAACGCTGCTTTCTTGCAAATTCGCCCTATGATTTAATCTACGCGCTACTGCTACACTATGTATACTGGGTCACAGCCGCCCTTGAGCAAAATAATTAATAATCACTCGTTATTATACTCATAGGTATTTATAACATACGAAAATATTTAAAAAATCGTATCAACTAATAAATAAAAAAAGGACAAGATATGATATAGAATCTTACACACGAAGCATTTTTCAGAAATCGAATAATATTTTGTCGTTATGGCTTAATCACAGTCCGATTCGGAAGATGACCTTTTATTAATATCGTTTATAATAAGCGGTTCAACCATTTCTTCGATTATTTCCGACTCTGTGGTCGACATACAGACAACGGTGGAATGCAACTAAGAATGTCGACCCATATGTAACAAAAGAAATATTTTATTGCATAATGCTAGCATAACAAAACACGCTCATGCGATAGCCTACCTTTCGGGGGCAGGTAGGTATGTAAATAGAAAATAAACATCCCTAAAAAGTATGAAATACGGACAACTTTTTTGTGTCTTTTAAAGCATTATACTGAAATCTACTAATTATAAAAAATATATTACGGATTCTCTTTTAGGTACCTACCTATTTAGATACAATTCTCAACAATGTAGCCAGTACGCATTTGCTTTTTTATTTCATCCTGGATAATTAAAACGCAGCAGGTAGGTACGGTGCAGAAAGGGCAAAACCACTTAAATTTTTTATATTACAAAAAAAAATGGTAATATCCACATTTTAAGTCCCTTTGTTGAGAACTTTTTTAAATCAACGAACCCTCCTTGAAGAAAAATAACACGTTTTTATAAAATAGACGCAGGTTAAAATATTTTCAAGAACTACCTGAAAAAGGCATACCCCTGTCGTTTCACCCTTACAGAATAGACCACAAGAAAGACGTTGTTTGTTAAAATATTTTAAGATAAAATAACTTAATATACCTACCTGTACTTGGAGCTGTTTTTTATTTTCTTATATAGAAAAGGTAAAATTTATCTGAGCATCACTGAGTTTTTTTTATAAATTGTGAGTAAAGGGCCTGCTAAATAGTTAATTAAATAGAAAACCACACCCTTTATTGTATGGATAACAGTTGCGTATACGTTACGTTTTATTCGCGATATAGTAACGTTCATATAATGTCTAGCTTTTTCAGCCTGTAATATTAACAAGATTTGTTTTTTCTGTCGCTATACAGTTGCGTATACGTTGCGTTTCATTCGCGATATAGTAACGTCTAGCTTTTCAGCGTGTAATATTAACAGAATTTACCCCCGTAAGTCTTTATTAGCATACTAGACGTCGACGTGACAAGATGGTTGATCGTCGAATCAAGTTTAAACTTCTAGAAATGTCTAACGAAAAAGTTTATGGGATTAGAAATTCACGGTGTGGTGCTTGGTTTATCGGAAATTTGCAAGTTGAATTTACTGAAAATATATTACTAATAGACAATGAACAATATGTGTTATCAGACGGCCTAATTGATTTACTGACACAATCTCGGCCTAAGAAGTATACCAGTCATGACCTAGACCAGTACAAGCAAATTCTTTTATTATCGAATTGCCATAGATGGAGATTTGACCGAAATAGCCGCATATGCTCCAGTAAAGGATGGAAATACGTAAATATTATACGTAAACTGTTTCCACCGAAACGAAAGAATTTAGAGGACAACAAACCCGCTAAAAAGAACAATACCTTCAGCAAGTCAAATTATATGGGCAATCCACGTATAAAATGGTTATCAGCTCAGTGAATAAGGTGATTCTAGGAAGAGGAGACGAATCGTTGATACTCATGAGATAGCGTACTATGAAAATTTACAGTTGTTACTTCTATTTATGTATACCAATATACTGTTTTTAACTATAACATTTTTCGTATCATTATATATTATTAAAATGAGATAATAAGTATTTGAAATAACAAATTCCCTAATATTGAACTTTACCATTTTGTGAAATATTGTTTTAAGTTAAATATTCATTTAAATAAAATACGTATATTTTTATGTTGCTTTCGTTTAAATCTATGGTACGTAGTGCACAAACATTTTATTTTTAAGGTTTTTCCCCTCCTTTTTACTATATATTAATAGAATTTTGCTTTATTCAATTAAAATGCTATAACAAAACTCACAAAAGGCTAGAGTATAGAAATTATTTTCGTATGTCCATTTTAATATTTAGGTCAAAAATGTAGGTTTTTATTGTTTTAATCTAAAATTAAAATTGCTCTTATTTATATTCCTAGTATCAAACAGACACTATTTTACCACCTGACATATCTGAAAATCGCATAATTTTATAGAATACCCTGCACAGGTGGTACCTTTTATCTAAATTGAAACGGGCTATTAGAGTCGGGTCGCTTTTTACGAGTTCCTGATAGAAACCGTCTTTTGGGAGGGTTTCTGAGAATATTTAAGTTTTACAAATCCCACGCTAAAATTGGGGGACGGTTACAATATAAATAATATTATGTGAAAGCATAAATTACTTTTAGAAAGACCAGAAAAGAATAAGGCTTGGATAATAGACATACCATTTAAGACATAGTAAAATATTATAACTTCAAGATAGTATCTGCCTGACGGCAATTAATATAATAATAATAAAATAAAAGATTGACTTTTGTTGACGTGAAATAAAAACACCTATTTTTCATAATATGCTCCTTTATTATTATTATGTACATACAATTCATTTAGATAAAAAAAATAATGTTTGTACATATCAGAGCCAAGTAACGAACATGTCGTACTGAAATTTACCCTCCTTATAATATAAGACAAATAGCAGAATATATTATATTACACAAAATAATAGGTATAACTTAAAATAACAAAAAAAAGTTATATTTCGTAAAAATAAATCAGTATCCTAATTTTTCGTTTGAGGAGAAACAAAAGGCCCCATATCAGTTATAATCATCGCCTTTTTGTTTGTGTACACCAGCCAATTTTTTATTGTGCACTCCAACTCTAGCATTTAGGCAAAACAACCCCATTTGATATATATTCAAATGAGCCTGGTTTACATAAACACTGCAAGCTCTCCCCCGTATGCCTGACCTATTTGTAATAAAAATTACCACTATTACAAGTAGGACAAACCCCTAGCATATTCTCTTTTTTATTTTCACATACAATAATTGCCTCATGTAAAATGAATAACACTATACACAACTTATGCCTTTATATACAAATCCATTATTTTTACATAGGTACAGTACAGTAATTAGCTCATGTAAAAAAATGAATAACACTATACAACTTATTATTATTATGCAATTATATACAGATTTATTATTTGATATAACATGTAGCTAGAGAGAAAATATTTTATTTGTACACAGTATTATATACAGTTATATTTCTAGGAATATAATAATTATACAACTATGGTTTTGATTTCTTATAGCCGTAGGGTGTTGAGCCCCCTGAGGGTGAAAATTGCCTTTTAGTGGAATTAGGCCTATACAGTTTGGTTTCTACGCGGGATATTACTTCGTGTTCTTTAGTTCGCCGAATATTGCTAGAAATAATAGGTATCGGATCTGATTTTTGAAGAATCATTTGTCGGATAGTATCAAAGTTTATCAGTTTAGATGTTGTGTAGTTTAAGGAGAAGCCCTTAACTTTGCAAACAATTTCCTCCGTTTGACGTTTCGTACAAAAAATTTTCAGAGCATAGTGTTTAGGGCCGCCTGATACGAACTGCGTAATGTAGGAATTGTGACCGTAGCTCTCCAGCTCATCTGTCATATCGCCAATGAAATGACCCGTAGGTATATCATTTTCATTATCTCGTGAAATATAAATGACAGAGTCTGTATCGTAATATAAAACGCGATCGCCCAGCTCTTCAAGATATGAATACAACTTAAGACGAGCCTGGGCGGTTACAAATGAGGCGATGGCTACATTTGCAGTTGGTAATGAATCACACGTTTCTAATGTATGTTCATAATTAACAATTAAGGTCTGTTCATTAATAGGTAGTATACCGTTAATTTGTATGTCCGGCTGCACAAACAGCGAAAAGAACTCCTGAGAGGTATTTACAATTTTTGTTTTTGGTAGATTCTGGCGCTGTCCAAACTTACCCCAAAATGAATTTAAAAGTAATTTACTTAGTGATCTAAGCCCCGGATTATTAACTATAGCTTCAGGGTTCAGCTGTACATCTTCTTGATTAAAAAAATCCACAATGTATTGCTCTTTTTCTGACTGAGTGAAACAATTTGAGGGGTATCCGCTAGATTCTTGTTTAATTTTAATAAATTTGTTCATCATGGCTGTAAACAAACCCTCGGTCCCTGTCTGTTTATTAAATTGCTGTGTTGTATATTTCCAGATTTCGAAGACTGTCAGTAATTTATACCCCTTTTCGAGAGCTTTCAGTACTTCTGCAATAACCCAGGTGCCTGTTAATGATCGGTCCTTATCAGAGTGTTCACATGATACAATAGATTGGGACATGTCCTGTCCGCATTTAGCGCAAAGGACAAACATAAGTTTATTATTAATTTTTAGGGGAAGCACGGGATGATACAAATCTCTCGGTGGCTGCACAGTGCATTTTATTAAACCGTCGGTACTGTTTAAGTCTAGTTTTTTACACTCATCACCGACGAATACTTCGGGATGTCCTATGGGAAACTTTCCGTGTTTACAGACATAGGGATAGAGGCTGCATATATCAACATATTTAATTTTTTCATTCCCCGTGACCTCGTAATATTCCCAAACGTTTCCGGTACGGCCCCCGTAAAACGCGTCTCGTGGATTTAAAGGTGTTGAGATGAATAGAGGGTGTGTCTCTGTGAATTTTTTAATTTCCTTATTTTCTTTCATTTCTCGTCTGAAGTCACACTCCCATTTCTGAATGACTAACAAACCAAAACTTTTAAGTTTTTCAATTTTTGCTGTGGTGGCTTCATATCTTAAATTTAAAGTGAGTGAGGGGTCCTCGCGAA
The DNA here is from genome assembly GCA_963920685.1 of Polydrusus tereticollis. Classification (NCBI taxonomy): domain Eukaryota; kingdom Metazoa; phylum Arthropoda; class Insecta; order Coleoptera; family Curculionidae; genus Polydrusus; species Polydrusus tereticollis. The sequence goes on from OY987333.1 coordinate 100,919,782, forward strand.
GAGGATCATTTCTCCCGAATTTGTAGCACTTAGGGCAGCCATGATAATAACAACCTTGAAATTCGAAAACCTGATTTGTATCGGGGCAATATCCGTCCACTTTTATCCCTCTAAGAGTCATCTCAGGGCCCTTGGCCGCGTGTATAATGTCAATATCTTTCTGCTTTTCCTCCCAAAGTAACCATTCAATAGCAATTTTACTTTGTTGATCTTTCAGGCGATAACCATTTTTTGGTATTATTCCAATTGTATCTGGCTTTAAACAATTTCTTCTAAATATCTTGTTACATACTGACGCAATAGTGTTGGCTTCTAGGAAAGGACATACATTACTTGTAGCCAAAAGTTGCTCCCTGAATTTCAAACAGGCACCGGTAAGAATTTTTACATCAGACACACAATAATCAATCAGTTCTTTTTGTAAATCAAACAGGTCGTTTTTATGCTCCTCGTACCACTGCATAAATTTAGCTCTATCTTCTGTCTTCATCGTGTCAGGTGTGTAATGTTCAATGGCTGGTAAAGGTCCCACGTAATTTTGATTTTCAAGTTTATTAAACATATGAGGGAAATATCCCTTTTTAAAATCATCACCTAGCCCAAAAGCTTGGGGTAACTTGGCTAGCGGCATTGGAAAATAGTTAAGCGAGTCTATAAACTTAATATTTTCGAACTTCATCATTATTATTTTTGTCCCGCGCATTATTAACGCCGGTGTTAAATCGGTTTCTGTTATCATATAATTCAGTATAAACTGGTGATCGAATGCTTGGCCGTTATGGGCGATTACAACTATCTCTTTATATTTCTTTCTTAGCTGCAGCAAATGAGAGGTAAATGTCTTGATTACATCTTCTTTTATTACTTTTGTACGAAAGCCACATTTTTGACAAAAATACAAATTAGTTTCGGTAATACACTTGTCACAGCATTGGCTATAAACACAGAGATTCGGCTGATGAAGCAGTATACTATCTGTTAATCTCTCTTCCTGTCTTGTCTCTAAATCATAAAAGACGAAGAGCCGATTTTCACTGTGCGGTTTTCTCGTATCTCTCTGAATGTAGCAGAGATGATTCTCAGGAACAGTCTTCCAACATATTTTGCAAAAAATTTCTCCGCAGGTATGTATTCTATCACCTTTTATGGTTTTAAAACAGTGCTCACAGCTTCTGATTGCAGCACAGACGGTACTTTTCCCCCATGACCCGGCTTTAAGGTGATTATTATAGCAGATTTCGCCTCTAAAATTTCGTTTACAGCTATCGCACTTAACCCTAACATTACTTATATCACACTTTGGGGTTTGTTCGCAACCATGACACTTACCACCGCACAAATGGTTGTTTTTATTACTATAGGGAATATGGCACACTTCACAATAGTAAGTGCACATAAACGCCGCCGTTAACGAGGTTATTACATTAAAATGACCGTTGTGGTGTAGTAGGTTAAGTCGTTTGTTCGTATTTGTAGATCCTTCAAAAATAACATCCCTACCTTTCGTCTGATACCTATAGACAACAATTTTAAAGTCCTTTAGATAGTTTTGAAAAAGTTGTATTTCAGGAATTCCGGCCCCCGTAACTGGAATAGCGATCCCCGATGCCTTCAGTAAATTATTTGTTCTTACAGTCTGCATCTTATTGACGTCGTTTCTTACTTTTGTAAAATTGCTATCTTTTTTAACAAAAGCAATAGCCACCACCAGGGCACGTGGTAAGCACAGGTTATCCTTATTCTTGATGACTGTTATTCCTCGTCTCTTGACACATTCTTCTTCGTATGTATTGTATTTATTGCCCCTCCCCTGACCTGTGGGCAATCTTACACTAGTTACACCTAGGCAGAAGGTCTCTGTATTGAGGCCTGATGAATTGGACTGATAAATATTGCTGATTACGTTCCATAAATCATCATAATTTATCTGACTTGCGGGTCTAAAAGAAAGCCATCCCTCTCCGCGTTGGAAATCCTTAGAGCAAAAACTAAAACTCACTTGGTCTGACGGCTCCAAATGTGCTGTGGCTCTTTGAATCATCTGATTGATGGCATCTTTTAACCATGCAGCAGGTTCATTCCCCGTTGGTACAGCTTTAATCTTAAACTCTGTAGTATGCCCCATAATATTATATAGTCGCACACGCTTGGTAGCCTCTTTAACAATAATAAACTTTTCCATTTTTTTAGGTGTACTTATAGGTTGCGTCTGCACTTACTGAAGGCTGACTAACGACTAATGAGATTTGTAGCAAGTACCCCTGTTTATAGTTCAACTGTCTGTAAAAAAAAATTAAATTAAAATCATGTATTAGGCAAAAGATTCTAGTGTGACAATGACAACATCGGCCCTCCGTGCAATGATTTATTAATATTTTAAAATTTCTAAAAACTCAACAATATTCATTAGGGCTACTTTAATAATTCTGTTGATATTATTTCGCAAAATATTTAATATACGCCCATTGTACTTGTAAAAATACATATTTTTTATTTGTGATTATTTTTAATAGGTCTAGTCATTCATCAAAAGATGCTCCCACGATATCAAAAGTTTAAAAGGAACACAAAATTCTAAAGAAAAACGTCAACATTTTTTAAAATAGTTTTAAGCAGTCAAGTTAGGGTGAATTCCAGGTATAGGGCGAAATAAATGTCAAATAAACTCTTACGACCCTCCCACATATTGTTACAGCTTCGTTTTTACCTATATGGTGCTAGAAATTTTGCAAGTGGTTTTTCAGTCTCTCTGCTGAGTTTTAACGTGTCGGTTCGATCTTTTTTTAATTGAAACAGATTTTGCTGACGTTTAAAATTTTTTTCAAAAATGTTTTCTACATCTAACTTCTCCGTACTGGGGGCGTGTGAGGCCGAAATTCAGCGTGAAGCCTTAAGACGCATATATGCTATTAAGGGACTTTCGGAAAGTTGTAAGCGGCGGCTCGTTGAGATTATTCTCGAAAAAAGACAACCAGGCGAGAGTGCGTCAGAAATGCGTAACAGGAAGATTAACGATGTCCACTTGTGCGACGGACTTACAACCCACGAACAAGACCACGTTGTAGCAATTATTTATCTACTGTTCGAAGCAGTACCTGCTGAAAACAACGACGACGTGTCGTCCCAGTCCCTCCCTTCGCTATCACCACTGCCTGTATTAATATCACCTATACCTGCCTCCCCTGTCTATGACATTCCTATATTAGAGCTAACCCTATCCCTCCCTTCAATATCACCTCCTCCTGTGTTGATATCGCCCATTCCTGCCTCTCCTGACCTTGACATGCCTATAGAGGAGTTAACTCTATCCCTACCTGTAATATCACCTCTAAACGTACTTCTATCGCCCCTTCAGCCTTCCCCTACAAATGATATGCTGATGGCAACGCAGATCAGCCCTACGGTATCGACGTCTTTACGACTTGATGATGATGATGATGAGACACAACAGGCAGTGGAGAATCTACTAGCCATTATGGGTGAATCAACATATAGAGTGCAGGTCCATGAGATGGAAAGACTAACACCAGACGTCAACGTCGTCTACGAAAACAACCCAGCGGAAACATCGGTCGGAGAAGAAAACAATAAAATAACAGAATCTATACCCATAGCTGTAGGAGAAAATTTCAATAACCAGAAGGAAGCGTCATCTAGAGCAGATAATTACTCGAATATGTCCGAAATGCGTAGGTCTGTCCTAAGTCAGCGGCCAGAGGCCTCAAATAGCCATGTTAACAACGACAACAGAAAAAATAAAAAAGAAAGAAAGTCCAAAAGACCCTTGGCTAAGCACATTCCGGACAAGCAGCTTACTAGGAATGGTAGGGATAAAAGCGGTCAGTGTTCACAGGAACCCTCTGACTATTCGTCCTGCGAAGACTTCCGGAGTGAGTGCACCTCAAAGAATTGTAGGGCCAAAAAGGGAAAACTCACAACAAAGGTAAGAAAAGAAAATAAAACAAAAGAAAGAAAGTCCAAAAGACCCTTGGCTAAGCACATTCCGGACAAGCAGCTTATTAGGAATGGTAGGGATAAAAGCGGTCAGTGTTCACAGGAACCCTCTGACTATTCGTCCTGCGAAGACTTCCGGAGTGAGTGCACCTCAAAGAATTGTAGGGCCAAAAAGGGAAAACTCACAACAAAGGTAAGAAAAGAAAATAAAACAAAAGAAAGAAAGTCCAAAAGACCCTTGGCTAAGCACATTCCGGACAAGCAGCTTATTAGGAATGGTAGGGATAAAAGCGGTCAGTGTTCACAGGAACCCTCTGACTATTCGTCCTGCGAAGACTTCCGGAGTGAGTGCACCTCAAAGAATTGTAGGGCCAAAAAGGGAAAACTCACAAAAAAAGGTAACAAAAGAAAATAAAAGTCACAAAGGCCGAAATAGTAAAAGGTAAGGTTATTATTTTTATTTATTTTTATATCCACACACAAAGATACTGCAAACCACCGTATTTGTAGAGAGAGCTTTCAACACTAGTAAGTGTTATAAATGTGTCTATAGTATGTATATTTTTTAATAGCAGATAGCAATAACGTCCTAATACATTTATATCTAAGGATGGGCAAAAATAAAAAAAAACAATCAAAAGATTACTCCGTTTTATTTTTAAGTAGTAATTATTCAAATATTTCAAAGTAAAAGATAGGGGGAAAACGATATAAATACTGACGGAAAATATCAAGAATAATTAAATGAATAAATAATATCTTGATATTACAAACAGCTATTTGCCACTTATTATTTTTTTTATAAATTACACATACAAATAATATTGTTAAGAGACAAAAAAATTTTAAACTCGTACATTGTTAAAGTTTATTATTATTATTTTGCCAAGGTGTAACTTAAAAAATTGTAGGTAGCTTTTAAGCAGACAACGTAAAAACCTACATCAACTTTTTTTAAATCGTAGAAAAAGTACGTAAGTAAATACAGTAGCATTTTTTAATTAAACTGTGCACAAATAGTTGTAATAAGGAATACCTCTGCTTTTTTATTAGGAAACCATATGACTACCCGTCCTACGAAAACTTCAAGGATGCGTGCCCTAAACAGAACTGCAGGACCGGAAAGGGAAAACTCACAAAAAAGGTAAAAATAAGAGTCACAAAGGTCGAAATAGTAAAAGGTAATGTTATTATTTTATTGATTTTTATATCCACACACACACACAAATATACCATAAATCACCCTATTTGTAGAGAGAGAGAGCTTTCAATACTAGTGTTATAGATGTATCTATAGTATGTATATTTTTAATAGCAGATAGCAATAACGTCATAATACATTAATATCTATGAGTGGGGAAAATAAAATATAATCAAAGATTACACCATTTTTAAAAATTATTTTGGGATTTTTATTTTAAGTAGTAATTATTCAAATATTTAAAAGTAAAAGATAGGGAGAAAAGCATTGTTAAGAGACGAAAAAAATTTTAAACTCATACATTGCTAAAGTTTATTATTATTTTACCATGATGTAGCTTTAAATAGTAGCTTTTTTTTTTAAGCAGACAAAGTAAAAAACCTAAACAGTACTTACATAAAAAAGTTTTTCAGGCTGATAAAAACACTAAAATAGTTTTCACGTACACAGGTATGTAAATGTAAAACAAAAAAGGACATAACAGTCTGCCGTAAAAGACGAAGGGTTCGGCTTTTTATATGATTCCGGTCAAGGTCAAATCAAAACACATGTAAAGGGTTCACCCACCAAGGTTAAAACAGATAAATAGGATAGATATTGTGTTAGGTTAGAAAGCTTAACAGCATACACATTTTACTGTAATTTAATTATATGTATAAGAAATGTGTACTATAAGTATGTGAAAAAGGATTTGCCTTATTTGTAATGAACTAACCTGAAAATATTTAATAATAATAATATTTTTTTTTTTGCTATAGTGTAAGAAGTATACCCAGTTCCTCGATCCAAAAGAAGCTTAACATTGTCAATATCGATACCTATAACCTGCCAGATGCACTACGCTATTTTTCGTATAAAACGTATAATATGTCTGCTTGTCTGCTTTTGTAAACGGTTAGCTCAAAAATATTTTAATTATTTTTCCTAAAGAAATATCAAATTTGTTTTATTGTTTTTTTGTTAATATTACATCCTTTTTAGTTTGGCTAACCTGCTTTTTTATAAGTATTGTAACTAGTCTATAAATATTTGTTTCTTCTATTTTTTTTTGTTAATATTACCTAGGCCGTACTAGCAAAATAAAAATGTTCAAATATTTGTCATGGTAAAAAGTTCTCAGTAATTATGTCTAAGTATCACTTCCCTACTGTCACGTGATATTCATCTAATATAATTTAATTGTTGTTGGTATGTATAAGAAAGGCGTAAGTAGTATGTGAAAAAGGGTTAGCCTTATATGAATTTGATTACAAAGCAGGGCATGATAGGGGATCTTGCAGAGTTTTGGAAAACTATATTCATTTTAAATATCATATTATGATGAATATAGTTTGCTTAAGCTATAGCTGGGGTACACAATGAAAAATTGGTTTTTGGTTGGTGTACACGAAGAAAAGCGTTGCGCTATGGAGCTTTCTTATTTTCCCCTATATAAATTTTTTATTTTATTTTTGTAATATTAAGATAACAATACATTTGTTTTATTTTTATATAAAAAAGGCAATAATCCTAGGATTACATAGTATAAAGTGATTTAGACACCTTTTTACTCACTGTGGTTTTCTCACTGTACCTACTTGTTTGTTTCTCTTTTTTATTTGAGGTGTACGTGATTTTTTATCGTTGATTTAAAAAGTTCTCAACAAAGGGACTTAAAATGTGGATATTACCATTTTTTTTTGTAATATAACAATGAAAATAAATTTGTTTTTTATTTTTATTTTAAAGCAGATTCCTAACAAAGGATAATCACTAGTCGACTTTCTTAGTTGCATTCCAACGTTGTCTGTATGTCGACCACAGAGTCAGGGTGTGTAAGCTTCTATATCATATCTTGTCATTTCTTTTTTATTTATTAGTTGATACGATTTTTTAAATATTTTCATATGTTATAAATACCTACGAGTATAATATAATACGATTTTAGGAGGGAAAAGGCATATTTAAGCTTTTAATTTAAAAACTCCCCAATTCACGCTCCTGGCTAAGGGATTTTTTTTCAATAACAATGGTAAATCCTCAAGTATAACAATAGCTTGCGATAAATTCAGCATTGTTTTTATAGCCTACATTTTTTATTTGAGGTGTACGTGATTTTTTATAAATTATTATAGAAGTAACATAAAAGAGAATCCGTAATATATTTTTTATAATTAGTAGATTTCAGTATAATGCTTTAAAAGACACAAAAAAGTTGTCCGTATTTCATACTTTTTAGGGATGTTTATTTTCTATTTACATACCTACCTGCCCCCGAAAGGTAGGCTATCGCATGAGCGTGTTTTGTTATGCTAGCATTATGCAATAAAATATTTCTTTTGTTACATATGGGTCGACATTCTTAGTTGCATTCCACCGTTGTCTGTATGTCGACCACAGAGTCGGAAATAATCGAAGAAATGGTTGAACCGCTTATTATAAACGATATTAATAAAAGGTCATCTTCCGAATCGGACTGTGATTAAGCCATAACGACAAAATATTATTCGATTTCTGAAAAATGCTTCGTGTGTAAGATTCTATATCATATCTTGTTTTTTTTTTTATTTATTAGTTGATACGATTTTTTAAATATTTTCGTATGTTATAAATACCTATGAGTATAATAACGAGTGATTATTAATTATTTTGCTCAAGGGCGGCTGTGACCCAGTATACATAGTGTAGCAGTAGCGCGTAGATTAAATCATAGGGAGAATTTGCAAGAAAGCAGCGTTGTCACGTTGAAAACCTAAAATAATGTTTTTTGACGGTATGTAATATAAAATCTTGAGCTATCTTACTTTGAAAGCCTACTTTATACGGCCGCCTCCTACTTCTAGACACCAAACTTTCAACAATAAAAATTTTTTGTGCTTCACTAAACATTTTTACTGTAGAACTTTCAATCCGGCAACAAAGCTTCACCAAAACTTGATACGCTGAAAAATAAAAAAAAATAAAAAATTAAATCATATCCTGCAAATAGCACTTTATAATAGTCAAAAGACGACTCCCCGGAGAAATATTAGTTAAAGCAATAGTAACCTACCTTCAAATAAATGCAAAAATTAAAAAATTTCTCCAATTTTTAAACTTTACAAAATACACAAATTCAAATAAGACGTAAATGTCATAAAACAATCATGTCATCTTATCTACACAGTACGGCCATGATGCTTTTAAAATGCATGGCCTTCCTTGAGCAAAATAATTAAAAATCACTCGTTATAATACAATTTTAGAAGGGAATAGGCATATTTAAGCTTTTTAATTAAAAAAAACTCCTTCAATACACGCTTCTGGCTAGGGGATTTTTTTCAATAATAATGGTAAATCCTCAAGTATAACAATAGCTTGCGATAAATTCAATAATAATGGTAAATCCTCAAGTATAACAATAGCTTGCGATAAATTCAGCATTGTTTTTATAGCCTACATAAAATATTAATACTTCATTAAATTATACATGTCGCTGAAAAATAAAAAAAATAAAAAATAAAATCATATCCTGCAAATAGCACTTTATAATAGTCAAAAGACGACTCCCCGGAGAAATATTAGTTAAAGCAATAGTAACCTACCTTCAAATAACTGCAAAAATTAAAAAATTTCTCCAATTTTTAAACTTTACAAATACACAAATTCAAATAAGACGTAAATGTCATAAAACAATCATGTCATCTTATCTACACAGTACGGCCATGATGCTTTTAAAATGCATGGCCTTCCTTGAGCAAAATAATTGAAAATCACTCGTTATAATACAATTTTAGAAGAGAATAGGCATATTTAAGCTTTTTAATTTAAAAAAACTCCTTCAATACACGCTTCTGGCTAGGGGATTTTTTTCAATAACAATGGTAAATCCTCAAGTATAACAATAGCTTGCGATAAATTCAGCATTGTTTTTATAGCCTACATAAAATATTAATACTTCATTAAATTATACATGTCTGTTCAAGAGTTAGAGCCAAAAATGTAGGTAAGTTTCCTATGACCCTATGAAAAACTAGGGTTTTTGTGACTTCCCCCCTATTTACACGAGTATACCATAAAAAATAGCAGAATGTACGTATATAGTAAAAGCGGTACGGGAAAACCTTAAGAAAATAAAAATGTTCAGGCGCTGAGAATTCAGACGATAAAAAAGCAACATTTTTAAAAAAAACCGCCTATTCAATTTAGATACGGTGTTGAGAATCATTTTTATAGGAGCAATAATCGTGAAAGTAACAATTTAAGTGATTTAATAGTATTTAATACACTTTTCTTACCTGTATATGCCTCAGTATATTGTTTTGTAATTTTTTTGTTAATATTACGCTGCCTTGTGCTAAATAAATATTATTATTTTACTATATTGCGAAGAATAAATTTTGTTTCATTTTTTATATAATCCAATAGCCATAAAGTCAAAATTTAAGTGGGTTTGCTCTACCTGCCGCCCGAAAGGTCTGCTGTCACACGATCGTGTTTTGTTATGCGAGCATCATTCAATAAAATATTTCTTTGTTACATACTGGCAAATGTGTACTTGTTACATTGTTCGAATGTTAAGAATTGTATCTAAATACCTAAAAAGAAAATCCATAATATATTTTTATAAATCATAGATTTCAGTACTGTTTAATTAGTAATAATGCTTTAAAAAAAATACAAAAAGTTGGCCATACCCTATACTTTCTTAGGGGATGTTTATTTTCTACTTAGATACATACCTACCTGCCCCCCGAAAGGTAGGCTGTCGCACGATCGTGTTTTGTTATGCATGCATTATTTAATAAAATATTTCTTTGTTACATGCTGAAATTTTATTGCTTATGTCACATTATTTTTATATATTTAAAAAGCGTCAGTTGTAGTGCATGTTTTGTAAATTTCTAGCTTTTTGTTAGCGTCTATAGCATTTCTTATTAAAAATAGCAAAAGGTACGTATAGTAAAAGATACGTATAGTAAAAGTGGAACGGAAAAACCTTAAGAAAATAAGAATTCTGGCGATAAAAAGCAACATAAAATCGCCTAATTCAATTTAGATACGGTGTTGAGAAATTTAGAGAAATTATTATTATTTATATATATAATTTATATATACAGGGTGTTATGGAAATGACTTATTATATTTTAAGGGGCCACTCCTGAGGTGGTCTAGAGTTACACTTGATAGTTTTTTTTTCTAAAATCGGAAGTATTTTGAATTTTGTAAAATACCTTAAAACCGGACCATCTGTGCCTCTATGAAAGTTCATTACCCCTAAACACGTGTTTTTGACATGACAAATTGGCGGAATTTCTACAGACAGCTGATTACCTTGCGACGTTGCCAAGTATTCGGGAAAATCTTTTTTTTAGGTTTTTTAAAAAAGATTAAATCAAAAACTATACTGCGATTTCAATTAAACAAGCCTTATTCAATAGGTATAGTTTTTACTCACCCCATGAAATTGTATTGCTATCATAATACTTCGCTGAGTAAAAATCGTAGATACCAACAACAAGCCCTATGTCTGGAAATTTACACAGATAAACTATCACATCACAAAACATTCCCATCACATGTGTATTATTATATAAAGTGGGCTTTAATTAATAACAACGAAATTCATATTTAGTCTTTAATCTTGTAAAACTTTTGTGCAAATGATTATAAACAAATCTATTACTTTCTTGGTGATAACAATACCTTCGCCATGTCTAGAATCACTCTCATAACATAAATTCAGAGGGCGCCACGTATATCAACCACAGAATAACAAGAACAAGCAATATATCTATCATGTATCACATTATTCAACAACTATACACTCCAGCAGCAAAACGCAAACAAATTTTATGCCGTTGCAAGTAAATGAATAATAAGAAATGATATTAAAAACAAATTTATGAAGCCATTGACTTTGAACTGCTCAGTACCCAATCACAGAACAGCAACAAATCACATTTCCCGCCCCCTGGACTATCGTGTTTAATAACGGGCACTTGCACCAACATATTTTAAGGAAGACTTAGGCCTAACTACGCCTTAAATAGCTTTTACGTCTTGCAGCAACGTTAAGGATCCCTTAATGCCTCCCTTAGTTCCCGATTTTTAAGTCTAGAAAATCGACCACTTAAATGAGTTGTCTCCCTTTTATTAGTTTTGTGAGGTTAGGTGCTGCTGTGTTTTTATATTTTTTATCTGAATTTGGCAAACAATGGAAAATTTCGTCGATTTTGATTTAATAGACGACGATATAGAATTGATAGACCTTATAGAGGATGGTTTTCCTCGAAAAGTTAACGAGAGGACAAATTTTTTCCAAACAATGGATCCTCTAAGTTTTTACAGACGTTTTCGTCTATACAAAGAAACTGTCCTCTTTGTATTGTCGCAAATTGAAGAAGATTTGGAATACACACATGATAGGTAAGATATAAAATATTTTGTAATACTTTAATAACTTATCTAGTTTAATCACTACCTATTTTTAATAAACAATAATTAATACACCTAACTGTTTTTCAGAAACAATAGTGTTGCCCCTATTGACCAGCTCTTATGCACTCTGCGGTATTATGCGAGTGCAGGTCACCTGATGCAAACTGCGGACACAATGAATATGCATGAATCTACCGCATCTCGCATTATTTCAAAAGTATCAAGAGTTATTGCAAGGTTGTACATAAAAATATTACTAGTTTTTTTAACTTACATAATCAATTATTTTGTTTTAAGATTGTTTCCACTCTATGTACATATGCCTGATAGACCATCCATTTTAAAAGAGCAAAACAAGTTTTACAATTTATCAAGATTTCCTCGGATAATAGGTGTTATTGATGGTACACACATTAAAATTCAGTCACCGGGTAGGTTGTTCATATAACTGTCTTCTTTTGTTCTCTCAGCTGTTGTACTAGTTATTTAGCTTACCAGCATATTTTATGCTATTTGTTGGTGCGACTACATGATAATATACTTATATAAAATATGTTTTTAGGAAATGATAATGCAGAAATATTTAGAAACCGAAAAAGTTACTTTTCACTAAATGTGCAAGTTGTGGGAGATGCCGACCTTAAGTTTATAGATGTTGTGGAAAGATGGCCAGGCTCTAGCCATGATTCGACAATCTTTGGTCACAGTAACTTAAGAGCGCGGTTTGAGGGGGGCGAGTTTCCAAACAGTGTTTTATTAGGTAAGAATCTGCTTTTTGACAGTTTATAGAGAAATTATTAAGTTAATTGGTATGGAGTGTGTAAAATTATGTATGGTTTAATTCTGCTAGACTACATAATATATTAATTTAAAAGTTTCTTTAAAAATATTTTTATATTATAGGGGATAGTTATATTCATCACTTGAACATAATTTTGTTTGAAGCTAAAAGAAATAATATAGGTTTATTTTAATTTAAAAAAAAAGTTCCATTACTTACCTCTTCTATGGCATCTGTAGGCAGTGGTCTCTTTAAAGCAGTGTTCTTCCTTTGTGTCAAATCCGACATACAATGCTTTTTCCAACTAAGTTTGGTTGGTTTAATTTGCATTCCAGAATAACCTGCTTTAATACTACTTGGTGGTTCCAAGGACTTATCACCTGGCTCATCAACCTGTTGCTAAAAAAATACTTGTTTAAAAATAACCTAAATGCCAAAAGAAACATGATATTATTTTGCAAGTAGGTTATAATTTGGGGTTAGTTTAGGAAAATTCTTAATTCTTATAAACTTTCTGTGGTTTTAGTACAATTACCTCGAGTTCATAACAAAAATAATCATCTTCTTTGCTGCCACTATTTTGTTTTTGATATATTTCAGCATTTTGATATATTCCAGCATCTGACCCAAAGGGGCCCTCCCCACCTAACACAGTTTCTGGGTCCAGAATTGACAAAATTATGTCGGATTGAGGGTCAGCTTTTGGTGGAGCTGGCCCACCACCGGTGAGAAAAATTTCTTTTCTTTCCGCCCCCTTTTCTTTTCTAATTATGCGTTTCTTGTTGTCCCACCATTTTTTAATGCTCTCCGCATTACGGGGAGCACCTTCCGGACAGGTAGCATTGAAGTTATTTGCTACCTTTTCCCATGTTTTATATTTGGTTTGATTATTAATTGCATCCGTTTTTTTGTTTTCAAGGATGCTTTTACTTTCACTTATTAAAGATATTAGAATCATAGCCTCTTTGTCCGTGAAATTTTTACTTCTTTTTCTTTCACTCATGTTTTGCAGTAGTTTTCCGAACACCAAAAAAACTAATTTATCAAAAAACGGTTATATCAACTTAACTTATAGGTTATATTTTGCCTTTGAAAGCACATCAACAACGTTAGGAATGACAGCCACTGTTTTAAGCCGTCCTTTATTAAGCAGATGTCAAAATGTTTTGGTGCAAGACATTCGTTCCTTAAAATGCAAGTGTTCCTTAACTAATTACTCCTTAACAAAAGTTTGATGCATTCGGCAAGGAAGGAATTATTTCTTTAGTTTAGAATAAATTAGAGAGTCGTATAAAAATGTAGCAGTACCATTTTAATACGGAAGATGCTGGAAATGTGCCCCATTTGCCGCCAAACAAGCATGTGTTCTTCTTAACATGTTATCGCGAACTCTCCAAAAAATGTTATTCATATTTCTTATTTCTGCGGCTGCCATTTCTATGCGAATCTGTAATTCTTCTATATTTTCAATTTCCTCTTCGTATACTAATTCCTTCATTGTTCCCCACAAAAAAAAGTCGCAAGGATTTAGATCTGGAGATCGTGGGGGCCAGAGCACAGGAGCGCGTCGTCCAATCCATCTGTTTTGAAAGTTTTCATTCAAATATTGATTAACGATTCCCGCATTGTGACATGGAGCTCCATCATGTAAAAGCCACATATTTTCCCTTACTGCAAGAGGAACATCTTCCAACAAACCTGGTAAATGGTTACGTAAAAAGTCCAAGTACCCTTCACCGTTTAATCGTACCGGCAAGATGTAGGGCCCTATAAGGTGGTTTTCGACTATCCCTGCCCAAACATTTAAACTGAACTGCCGTTGATGGTGCATTTCACGGTACGCGTGAGGATTTTCCCTGCTCCATACATGAGTATTGTGCTGATTGAAAATTCCGTTTCGAGTAAAGCCAGCTTCGTCTGTGAACAGCACATTTCGGAACCAATCGGGCTCGTCTTCACTTTTCTGCGCGAACCACCTGCAGTATTCCCGACGGGAAGCATAGTCCTGTGGAAGCAGAGCTTGTACTTTTTGTACATGGTAAGGGTGGAGTTGTTCTTCATTAAGAGTACGCCAAGTAATATAATTCGACGCTCGCCCGACTTGCGTTGTGATACGCCGGGTACTTAAACTGGGATTATTTTCCACTGCGTTTAAGATTGCCTCTTCTGCAGCCAACGTATTTGCTGCTCGGGGTCGTCCTCTGTCGCGTGCAGCACCAAAGCCGTGAAAGGTTCCGTGGTCCCTTAGTTGCTGAGTCACAGATACAAATGTTCTTTCACTAGGCGGATCGCGACCCGGAAAGCGTTCAATATATAAAATACGCGCTTGGCGAGCATTTTCGTTCGCTGCACCGTAGCATAAAACAATATCGGTTAATTCTAAAGATGTTCTAGGCATTTTAAAATTTCAAAAACCAAAATTGACAAGTAATTATTAAAATTTATTAGAACTGGGGAACAAACAATTGAAAGTGGCGCGTCAGTAAATTCAGCAGAGCGTCTTCGTATTGGTTCATATTCCAGGGCCGCCTTCGTGAAAATAAAAGTCGAAAGTAGTCTATAACCACTACCACCGATATAACTCGGTGGTAGTGCTATAACAACCTCTTATTTGTTTTGTGTCTATAACCTAACATTTTAGTTTTGACTCTGTTTTAATGTTAATAAGGTTTTAATTTCTAAGTTAAAATTATATTTTAATTAAAATGGGAAATCCATACCATAATAAAAACTTTTGAAGATATTTCATTATCCGTTTTTTGGTTATAAAACAGGAGAAAAAGTATAATATTTCGAATTTGAATTAATAACGACCTTGAGTACGTGTATCTTCAGGTTTGTAAAATATTTGGAATGCCCGACTTATTGAGAAACATAATTATTCTATTATACTTACTGCCATGTTAAAAAAAAACACAACTATATTTTTTTCAAAATCGAGGTATGTATCTGTACCTAACTACCTATGGGTAAAGCAAAGATCTTGCCCTACGTTAAAAATAACAACCAAATATAATTTTTACCTTAAGTACACTACCTACAAATCGTAATATAAATCGAACACCATTTTCTGAACGTCCTTGTTGAATCGATTTATTTTTTGTTTGATGTATGGTTTTGGGTTTGCCTGATATTGCCTCAGCATTCTCCCTTTTCCTTTTATCATTTTTAAAACAATTAGGTGGTAGAGGATATGTGTAATATTGTTTTTTCGTCGTAGGTGTGTTCTGTAGTGCCACTTCCATAAATTTGAAGTTGAACTGGTTAATTTTTCTGTTGTGATTGTGTTTAGCTCATTTGCTTTTATGTATTGGATGATCTCCTCATTAACCTTGTGAATTTGGCATTTATTGAAGCTGTATTTAGGAGGTGCTAAAATAGGTCCAGGACGAGTATGTATTAGTGTCAATCACCATTTTCATGGCAAGATGGTTTGAGCATGTAATAAGTCGATGGTTTTTATATTTTGTTTAAGGTTGTTTGTATAAAGAAACAAGTCTGGTGTAGAGTTGAACAATAAACATGTAGGAGGTGTATTTTTTTTAATTGCTCTTCTGCAAGAAACCATTAATTTGTTTTTTATTTTCTTTGTTTACATTAAAATCACCAATAATTATGGAATATTTATACAGTAATGCTTTTCCAATTATAGTTTTCTCAATTCGAGAGGTTGGATGCATGTAAACCAAAAATATGTGTAATTGATCATTTTGGAAAGGGATGGGAACATGCACGCATTCGTTTAAAAAATTGTTTATTTGGGGTGTTTTAGCTTTCTTCATTTTTAGTGAAGGGTGCACTTGTGAAATATTTCCAAACCCGAGTATTAGTTATCACATGTCCTTGCAGTTGGTGGATTCTGTGGTTTTTGTCTCTACCAATAAAATGCAGTTTATTTTTTCCCTTTCTACAGTATTGTACAGAACACTTTTTTGTCTCTATAGCTATTTACGTTGTTGTCAATAATGTAAAGATGATTATCCATCAAACTGAATACTATTTTCTCCGTGTAATGGTTCTGTTGGGTCGTCATCATCTTCTTCCTTTAAGCCGTCTTTACTTTTATTTATTTTGTTACAATCTTTAGCAATTTTTTTTTTACGTCGAAGTTCGAACCTTTGAGTACTGCCGATACAATAATAAAAATGTAATATTTTACATTTCTTAACTTTTAATAATTGGTTCAACTAACTTTTAGGAATGTATATTGTTACTTCTAGTATAACCTAGGGTTTATCCAAATCATTTTGAATTTTAAAGTTGCATTATACTTCTAAGTGCTAGTTTTAAATACAACTCCATATTTTTATCACACTTTAAATCAAAAAATTAAAGAAGGGAGATTATACATGATCTTCTTTATCACGAAAATGTCAAAAAGAAAAATTAATATTCATTAGCCGAAATGCTAGCCAAGACATTAATATCACAGGAGTAATGACCATTGAGAAGCTTCTGTCTCGATCAGATCGCCACGTTTTCTTTTGACTTCCATAATAATAGCCCAAAATCCTTAAGTGTTTCTCATAAGAAACATGACTAAGCGCAATACTAATGAGCGATTATTGAACTTAATCTACGAAAGTCTAAATTTTATTCTAGTTTTTACCAAACGGTGTCGCTTAGTGTTCTAACGGTTAAAATTCTACACACTTTATTATGTACAAACTTCGCTTTTGGTAGGTACTACTATGCTAAAACTAGCTCGAAGGGTTTTCTACTCTTTAGCATTATTTTTAACCCAGTGTTGTTAAGGAAATGGATTGGCTTAACATTCACATGGTGGTGAAGTTTATGTCCTCTTGGAATTATTTTTCTTGACATCTGCCCTCCATCATAGCTCAGAGTCTAAGGTGACATCTAAGTACATAGATGTGTTTAAATTGAGTATTAAGTTATTATTTATGCTGGATAACTTTAAGGTCAATAATATTATGTACTAATTGGGTCCCATTTAATTTTGTCCCATCATTAATCTGGTTGCAACTGCTAAAATAACAGTAACATCAGCAAAGTAGCTATAGAATCGTTTCCTAGTGTAGGTATGTCACAATTGTATAATAGGTACAGTACCGGGCCTAGTACGTACACCTACAGTACACTAGTACACACACTTGATATACCTGCTATGAAGTCTGAATGGGATTCTTGTTGTATTCTGAAGTATCTTTCTGGGATGTAGAATCCAAGAACTTGCTAGTGTTGTTTGGGAAGAAATAATCTGAGATTCTATAATAATTCAGACTTTTCAATTATTGGCTTTAATATAAATGATGTAAGGTGAAACTTCGTGTAGTGGTTTTTCTGGCTCTGGGATCAAATTTGTTTAGAATATAAACATAAATGGATGAGAATATTCTCAAACCACCGCAAAATGCGTTATACAATAAGGATTAAACAAATATTGCCAGAAACAGGTACTGTCCGGGCTATATGCCTCTCGAGGAGCACTGAGTTATATAGAAAAATTTGCTGTATTTTATTCTAACACAGTTAGATAGTAAAATACTAGATTCTAATTGTAAGAAGCTACCAAAAAAAGGAGGAATTATTTCTCTAGTTTACAATAAATTAGATAGTCGTATACAGTGGCGTAACTAAGGGTATGTGCGCTCCCCCGCAAAATTTTGAAAGCGCCCTGCTATTTGGCACCTGTCTGAATCCTTCACACTTACACCATAGTAAAAAATATTGTCATTTGTAAGCGTTGTTTAATATAGAAAGATATAAAGTATTGTAGAAAACAATTTTTTGTTGTAAAAATAATGAAATTTTAAAATAATGTAGGTACTGTTATTGGGGTATAATAATAAATTATTGAAATTGTTAATTATCATTTACTACGTTACCCTTATTTTATATCTACTCACATATTACATTATTTCTCATTCATTATTGTTTATTTTTAATTTTAATATTGTGACAATGATGAAACAAGGGATTTGAGGGCGCCTCTGGCTTTGCTGCGCCCCCCCCCCCCCCCCCCGCCTGCGGGGGCGGTTTTTACGCCACTGGTCGTATAAAAATGTAGCAGTACTATCTGTTTTGAAACTTTTCATTCAAATATTGATTAACGATTCCCGCATTGTGACATGGAGCTCCATCATGTAAAAGCCACATATTTTCCCTTACTGCAAGAGGAACATCTTCCAACAAACCTGGTAAATGGTTACGTAAAAAGTCCAAGTATCCTTCATCGTTTAATCGTGCCGACAAGATGTAGGGCCCTATAAGGTGATTTTCGACTATCCCTGCCCAAACATTTAAAGTGAACTGCCGTTGATGGTGCGTTTCACGGTACGCGTGAGGATTTTCCCTGCTCCATACGAGTATTGTGCTGATTGAAAATTCCGTTTCGAGTAAAGCCAGCTTCGTCTGTGAACAGCACATTTCGGAACCAATCGAGCTCGTCCTAACTTTTCTGCGCGAACCACCTGCAGTATTTCCGACGGGAAGCATAGTCCTGCGGAAGCAGAGCTTGTACTTTTTGTAAATGGTAAGGGTGGAGTTGTTCTTCATTAAGAGTACACCAAGTAATATAATTCGACGCTCGCCCGACTTGCGTTGTTATACGCCGGGTACTTAAACTGGGATTATTTTCCACTGCGTTTAAGATTGTAGTGTAACGTATTTGCAGCTCGGGGTCGTCCTCTGTCGCATGCAGCACCAAAGCCGTGAAAGGTTCCATGGTCCCTAAGTTGCTGAGTCACAGATACCAATGTTCGTTCACTAGGCGGATCGCGATCCGGAAAGCGTTCAATATAATTAACCTGCGACTTGCTCCAAAATTAAATCCTAATCAATATCATCTGAATGGAATTTCAAAAATAAACAATAATTTAACAAGTAGGGGCATAAACAGATGGCTGGTACTTATTTTTTGTTTTAGGGTCTTCACTTCTACGTTTCTCAGTATCAATCCTAGAGATATTGGATGCAGCAAGATGATATCAGAAATATTAAATTATCCTGAGAGTGTATTCTTGGAAGGTATTTTAATTTTATTATTTTATTAATGATTAAATCTTAATATTAATATACTATAACCTACACTCGGGATGAATGTGCTTTATGTTAAATATGCTTTATAACCAAAAGGGGTACTTTTCTGATTGACAAAGTAAAGTACAATAAATAAAATTTAAAAAACAATATTTTTAAATTTTATAAAGGAAAACAAGACACATCCATATGTAAAAAAAAAACAAAAAAATAGATAGGTAGGTACTTATCGCCCCAAGACAAATCAGTAAACTCTCACATTCTTTCTTTGGTCTAAATTTATACTATGAAAAATAAATAAATAAAATTTATAAATCGCGCGGACAGTAAACTAAAAAGTTTTGATTTTCCCGGGGGTAAGTCAGAACATTTGTACTGGACGTACAGCAGACATGAAGAGATCCATTCCTACCTATTGCAGAACATTTGTGTTGTTTCTTCAAGTCCTGCGTAGAAATACTATTGTTAACTAAATAACAGTCTACTCATACTGATACTTTAAAGAAAATACTACAAAAATGTATTTATTTTTTGATAATTAGTATTTTTTACTTGTAGGTACAGATTATGATGAGACTTAATAAGAGAAGGGTTCTAAAGGTCCTTCCAATCTGGAGGATTCCCATTTCAAAGCAAGAGTAAATACCACAATCGCTTATGGCTGTCAAAATGTCTCCCGTATTGTGAAAGTCAGAAAATAGGTAATGTTAATATAATTCATTACAACTAGGAGACTATTCTTTAATGTACGATAAGTGAAATGATATGTTTCTTACAACCTTTTAACGTTTTGTTTCAGGACAATCAACAGGTTTAAGGCCTTACAAGTAACGACAAGACATGAAGAGGTTATACAGAAAAAGCTTGATACAACAATTTTTCATTTAAAACAAAGAAAGCGTTCCTACCCTAAAAGAAGAACATGAAAAAACTAAAGAAACGCAATACATAAACTGCAAGGGTGTAAAACATACCTTAACAAGTAACGAGCAATCCACGACTAAAATAAAAAGAGAAATGAGGCTCCAGTAGGTGTAGGTCAAAGGTCACCTAACTTATAACACAGAAAAGAATAGAAGTGAAGATGAAAATATAGACAGATAGCCCTGACCTTCCGGTTGTTGTAAACGAAAAATTAAATAAGATAATTAAAGACTAAATGGGACTTGAATGTAAACACATCGTTCATACAAGTAAGAATGGGGCTCTCCATGGCTCGTCCTATTTCTAGCTTCTCCAGTTAGTCAAGTTTTTTGCCCCTATTGTTTTTTGAACTTTTCCAGGTGTTTTGCAATCAAGTTTAACTGTAATGGTGCGTCTTCACGCTCGGTGCAACTGGCGCAAGTAGACTTGTCATGCCAATTTGCGCAAATGAACTGAGTCATTGAATCCTATTGAATCCTATTGAATTCTGTTGAATTCTGGCTGGTGCAAGTTAACGATTTTGGTTTTCACACAACAATTTACTTGTGCAAATTTGCAGGTACAAACCTATTTGCGCAAATTGCATGAACGTGAAAACGCACCATAAGAAAATGGTTGGCAAAAGCAGAAGTACTGACTGAACTGACAATCCGGGCGTAAAATTTCCACTAGAGTTCAGGAATAACTTGGTTTAGGACCATTTTTTATTGCTTGTTTTCCTTAACAGTTTGTGAATCATAAAATAAAGAACTATTGTTAATTCGCTTATTATTTTTAAACATTTCCCACATCTCGGGTTGAAGCATTCACTGCCAAAATTAGACCTTGAGGGCTTGTTATCTGTGATTTGCCTTGAGGTCCTTTTTTTGAAAACAAAAAATTGAGCTGTTCAATCAATTACTTTCTAAAAATTATTAGCAAAAAGGGCTTACAAGTGCTTCGAGGTTCCTGAAGGGTTTCAGGCTATTTTAAACTAAAGTGGTCCCTACTACCCATCTGAAAAATCTACGTGGATACACATACCAAAGGAAAGGTGTAAAATTTTAGTTAGATAGTCTAAACCGTTAATTTTAAATAAACTAATACTTTATCCATACCTGCACTAAACACGATTCGGTGGCCCTACTTAAAAGGCAATTACATTATAAAAATATTGGATAACTTAGATACCAAGCCCTTGATATTTACAATACATTTAAATACTTTTATTTGAGTGGGTAGGTATACAACTCTGCATTCTACTTATACATTTTTTTAGAGCAAATAGTGCCAATATAAAACTTCTTTTGAATAGTTTGTGGTCAGTAAATATTAGTTACGACTAGTAATGCACAAGCCTTCTTAAACAATGCGAGTGCAACAAAGTGGGTCAACATTTTTTTCCGAGGGCCCTCTCAAAAATGGTCGTTTTATTTTTTTATGGATATTGCCTTTCTAAAGTATTAAAACTCAAGACTCATCTGTAACATTAAATATGTATGCTGCTATCCTATTCTAACACCTAGAAGTTCCTAAATTGATATCATTTTATAACATTTTTTAAATTAACTCATTTAAATCGCGCGCCAATTGAAAATGACGACCAATCGGCTTAGCGAGCGTTTGACCGCATCTGATTGGCTGATGTACATAACCGTATCAAACGTGTGTCTGGCCAAAACGCGTTGTTTTCAATCCGGATTTTGTTATAAAGTATTAAGTCTATAACTAATAATTTCTTGTATTAATAACACAGAATTAAAGAGCTAATAACTTGATAATGTCCCGAACAGTTAATGTGTTGTTAAAGTGAATAAATGTCCCGCTAGAATCATTTGAAATGGTAACGGTATAACGTGGATTTCTTGCCGATATGTTTTTTATTTCAAGGTATGTACAAATAAAACTAGAGCAATACGTAGACAATTTTTCGTGTAATAGGGTAGAAACTAAAGCATATTAAAGTTAAGTAGAAAAAATTAAATATTCAAAAAAGGTTATCTGATGAAACTGATGTAGTAAATGTGGCAACACTGCTCAAAACACATGTTTTGGGCTGATGATATCTAAAGACAATATCTGACAGTAACTGTCAGATTTTTGTCAACAATATTTTTTTTGACAAGTAGTACGAATCAGCTGTTTGATCATTGGCGCGTAGGTGTTTTGAGCTAAATTTTGGAAGGCATTTTTCTCGAATTTCTAGCTTCGAGCGCCATTTAACGCAATTTTTCCCCAATTCGGCCCGACCTATAGATTTACGGGTTAAAAAATAATAAGTCATTTCCATAACACCCTGTATAATAGGCGACAACTAAAAAACTACATTCAAAAGTCTTTTTGTGGCTCTGAAAAGAGCCGATTTGGTTGACACACGGTTACTCTAAGTACAGATAGGTTACATAATGTACAGGTGTATGTGTAAATAACCCGTATGTAGCATTCATTACACTTTATTGCATGTTGGACAGTCTGAAGCCTCCATTTCTAGAAAACAAGGCTTCTTGCACCATTTGCAGTGCGGCTTGGGTGGAACATTTAGGTTACCGGGCCACTCATCTCTTAACCACAATTCGTGGTATACAACCTTTTCTGGTGCCAAATCTCTAAATGGCTGCCACGAATACCAGCACTTTACACACGTTGTACTGTTAGGTGACGACGCTCTGTGGTAGTAAGAGTACACAAAACAGCAACCATCTAGAACCAAATCCGATTCAATTCCTTCGTCTGCCATGCTGATAGCTGAACGAACGAACCAGGAATAAGGTGACAAGATGCAGCAACGTAGGCTATAAGAGTTGGGGGTGGAGGGGGCAATGAAACCCCGGCTGGTTTGGGTGTTCTTTTTAGGTTCTGTAACGTTTTTCTCGCGCAGGGGTGAATCGGGGGTGGTCTAACGACACAAGGTATTGGTTTTTAGACGACCAGTCAGGCATTCTGGGTTAGAGTTTGAACCAATGTAAAGACTGTAACGTCACAAGGTATTCTTAGTGGTCTAAGCGGCCGTCAAGTAGCAGGCTCTAGGAGGGGTGAGCTTGAAGGTTTAAAGTGGTAGTGGATACACGCATTATCGACTGGTTACAGAGAGAGAGAGTATGTGGGGCGGGGTTTGGGGCGGTATCATTCAGATTAGCTTTTACAGCATCAGTAGTCTATAAGCTCTAACGCCATTTTGAAGGCAAAGTAGAGCCATACATTCTGGGGGGTGGGGAGGGCCGAATTTGAACCAATCTAAAGACTTTAACGTCACAAAGGTATTCTTAGTGGTCTAAGCACCCGTCAATGCGGGGATGTAGTGCCAATTGGAGTTTAGGACGGTATCATTCTGATTAGCTTTTACAGCATCAGCAGTCTATAGGCTCTACGCCATTTTGGTATCAGTACCTATAGGCTAGGGGGGTGGGATTTAGGGTGTATTATTCTGGTTAGATCTCACAGCCTTGGTTGTCTATAGGCTCTAACACCATTTTGGAGGCAGTACCTAAGATCCCACAGCATTGGTTGTGGCTCTAGCGCCATTTGGAGGCGGTACCTATAGGGGGGAAGGGGCGGGGGACCCTTAGGAAAAGAGCGGCCTCTATGCAAATTAGCTCCTTCCACCCCCATAACAAATTGTACCTATAGGGGGTAAGGGGCGGGGCCTTGGGGAAAAGGGGGCGGGCTTTAGGGGAAAAGGGGCGGCCCCTATGCAAATTAGCTCCTCCCACCCCCATAAAAATTGTACCTATAGGGGGTAAGGGGCGGGGCCTTGGGGAAAAAGGGGCGGGGCTTTAGGGGAAAAGGGGCGGCCCCTATGCAAATTAGCTCCACCCAAATTCCCACGAGTTAGCGACATAGTATCTACTTATATAAGTCTTATTCTGACTCTATATAATATTTATTTAATAACACTTTTTATGCCTAAGTATTTATTCTAACTTAAAACACAAATTAAACGACTTCGTAACTTTAATGAAACTTTTATTGGTCCGACTATTATTATTACAACTCCCATAAAAGTCCCAGTTTATGCTTTAGGGTACTTTTAGTTAAATGCGTAATTTACATTTAATTACTTTGAAAACAACTCATCAACTCGAGTTGTGACGTCATATGATGACTGCAGCTAATTTGATCTTGATACTTCGAACCCCCGTGAATGACTGAATGTCATACAAAATTGTCGGCTATTTATAGGCAATTTGAGTGCTAAAACACTCTCCAGCACCATTAAAGCAGTTCCTTTGTATAAGCAAAATTTTGTAAAAAATTTATAATCATCCATTTCTTCAAAATAATTTCGCCGTTGAAATATGCGCCTAGGGAAACTATGTTTAATAACCTCCAAGATTTCCAAATCATCGAATATATCTTAATAATATTCAATATTATACTCTATTTTAGAAAGATGTAGAGTAATAAGAGCTCATTAGGTATGCAAAGGGACTACAAAGTGTCCCAACGAATATTTAAGCCTCTTTCATAATTTGGCATTGATTTCATTGCAAGATTCTTTTCATCAAGTGCAGATAGTACCACCCGGGTGCGGGTCAATTTATGGGTTTTGCCTATTGTTATCCATTCACAAATACTGAAAATGGTGTGACAAAGGCGTTCCGGTAGGATATTCGTAAAAAGGAAAGAATTTTATTTTAACAGAATAAAAAATAGACACTATTTTACATGGTATTAGCTACACTTATTTTTTATTAAGCATTTTTAAAAAAATACATACAGAAATTAAATTATACTCGTACGTCTCATCAAGATAAAATCCTTTCTTCTGCTCTTTTCTGTACTGCTTTATACTTCTCAAGTATTTTCGTCGCCAGCAAACAATTTCATCGCTTTCCAGTAAAAGTGATTTTTATGGTTATGCTTCCCAGACAAAATCCATATTTTTTAAAGTGGTCTTACGCAATTACTTGAAATTTTAATATTACAAACAATACTATTTTATCCTAATACCCGTTAACCTAATTCTCTAAAATTTTTGGTTAGTTATCATAAATAATTTAATGCACAAAGTTTACCTGCGCCTATGGACGACACCGAAATTGAGCCGAACTGGACGGAATTTCCCATTTTATTACTCTACACCTTTCTGAAATAGACTAATATATAAAATATTAATTCCAGAAATTAGGTTCACAAAGCAAAAACAAAATTAAAAAGTTTTAAAACGCTAATTGTGCACGTAAAACAAGGTTTACCCCTGTTGTTTGAAGTTAAACCATCAACTAGGGGGGTTTAAGTTGGTCCAGGATTAAAATAACTAACCTGAACTAAGTGTTAAGTGATGCAAGACAATATTCGAAGTTGAATTAAGTTTAGTCTTAAACTTTAAAAGTTAAGCTTGGTGCAACTATCCATTAAATAGAGTAGGACAATAAAAGTCAAAATTTGTTGATTAGCAATAAAAACTGTTGTTTTTAATTCCAGCGCATCGGTAAGAGTTCGTCGTCGAGCGGACGCCTGGAGTTGTGTGGTGAGCAAGATGTCATTGGGTCAGTGGTTATAGATAAGCAGGTAAGTTATTTTTTTGTTTAAGTTTATAGAGTGTGCCCCTGGATGACGTAGACAAGACCTATTCTTTATTAAAAAATTCTGCTTGCCGCGAAAATTAGTTTACCATATACAACTTTTAGATATGAATTGATATGATGAAAATGCTTTTAAGAGAAAAGTATCATTATCTATTATTTTAGACCAAATGTTAATTAAACAAGTTTATAATTCCAAAGTTTATAATCTGAATTCGGAATTTTGTAATTTTAATATCGAATGCCCTCGATAATACAATTAATTTCACGCATAAGTCTAATAGAAGCAGCGGCCCGCATTTTTTTGTGATGGATTGGATAACTACCTATAATAGAGAACGAACACCATTGCCAGGGAAAAATTACAGAACCTAATTTTTTCTATTATCTATTACGAATGCTGCTAATAACAAATAAACTGTGCTCATTTGTAATAATGTTTGACAAACAGTTTACGGTCACATGTAGCAAAACAATTACTTATGAAGTTCATTTTTATCAACGTTTATGCTGGCTATTGTGCCACACTGAAAAACTTTCTAAAAGCAAAATTAAAAAAAAATATTCTTACAGCACGACACGGCGGTAGACGCTATATGAATATGGCCAAATAAATGTTAAATAATTCATTTTATATACATAGAGGTACCACCAGAGCAGTTCGGTTTTCGAGCTGGTCATTGCACGGTGCGCCAGACAACTAGACTGTCAACTAATATACTGAAAGGTTTTAATTGCCGCCTGTTAACAGGAGCAGTATTTTTTAACGTTTCGAGAGCGTTTGATAAAGTTTGACACGACGGTCTCATATTGAAATTTGTAAGATTGGGTATGCCAAATGGGCTTATAAGAATAATTATATCATACATCGAGGAAAGGTTATTCGCCGTGTTGTCTGAAAATGCACAGAAGAATCAAAGCAGGGGTGCTGCAAGGCTCACCCTTAGCGGCGATCTTATATAATATATATCGAGCGGATATACCAAAGCATCAAATGACAACATTATACCTGTTTGTAGACGACACTGGCGGTAACTGCCACCTCGGGGGTGCCCTGGATAGTAGTCTAGATTGCAACGCCATTTAGTCATTCTCCATAAGTAGTTTGATGCCTGAAAATTAAGGTTAAATGAGAGGAAAACTTCTACTATCTTGTTCTCGAAGGTGTCCTGGCACAATTCGCCTTCGCTTCCTTCTTCAAGGGGCTTATCCCTGGAAGTTGCGCGGCTAGCTGCAGTCGTTGTCTCAGGGGCGGCGATCTGTGCAGGGCAGTTTGAGACCGCCCCAGGTGTTGGTTTGGGGTCGGCCTCGGTGGTAGAGAGCATGTCGTGATTGTCTTCATCCTCGGCCATCCGGGCTGGAGGGGTTACGTCGTGCAATGCCATATTCTCGGCCATTACAATATTTGACACGTGGTTTTCACGCTTGGCCGACCTGGTGCAGGTTATGCCCAGGTGGTAACTTCTTATATTCGCCTCCTCGGCGATGGCGTCGACTGCTACAGTTGCGGCACGGCTAGTCCAAGGTTGGCAGCGTCGACGATATTCGGTTTTCGTATTTCTTCTGCTTAAACTTCGTTTGCCGTCAGGTTTTTCACTCTTGCCGACCTGGTGCAGGTTATGCCCAGGTGGTAAACTATTGTATACGCCTCCTCGGCGATGGCGTCAGCTGCTACGGTTGTGGCACAGTTAGTCCAAGGTGGGCAACGTCGGCGATGACCGGGTACCGTATTTTTCTACTCAAAATTAGTCTGCCGTAAGTTTTTACTACTTTGCCGACCTGGTGCGGGTGATGCCCAGGTGGTATACTATTGGATACGCCTCCTCGGCGATGGCGTCGGCTGCTACAGTTGTGGCCCAGTTAGTCCAAGGTGGGCAACGTCGGCGATGACCGGGTACCGTATTTTTCCACTTAAATTAGTTTGCCGTTAGGTTTTTTACTCTTGCCGACCTGGTGCAGGTTATGTCCAGGTGGTAAACTATTGTATACGCCTCCTCGGCGATGGCGTCCGCTGCTACGGTTGTGGCACAGTTAGTCCAAGGTTGGCAACGTCGGCGATGACCGGTTCCGTATTTCTTCGGCTTGAAATTAGTTTGCCGTAGGGTTTTACTTCTTCGCCGACCTGGTGCAGGTTATGCCCAGGTGGTAAATTATTATATACGCCTCCTCGGCGATGGCGTCGGCTGCTACAGTTGTGGCACAGTTAGTCCAAGGTTGGCAACGTCGGCGATGACCGGGTTCCGTATGGTTATTCTTAAAATTAAGTTTCGGTCTGGCTTGTACCTTGGTACAAACGCCGCGGATCAGCTAGGAACCACTGTTTCCTCACAGTATCGGGCTCGACTACGGCGTCCTTCCACCGGTGCTTCTTCAGCTACGCTTTGCTTTAATCTTCAGGTTCACGTATGCCGCCTTGACATACCCAGGTGCTCGGCAGTTCCGAGTTCGACTGGCAATTTTACTTGGCGATGGTCGTCCAAAGAAAAAGACTTATACAGATTTTAAAGCCGGAACAAATGCTCAACTATTTTAATAGGGCTTGTCACTTCATGGTTCTGTACGGACTGATCGTTCCCTTCGAAATCGCGAAAAATAATAGCCAACGCACCAAGGTACACACCGATAGACCTACTACACAGAGACATGAGAATAGAGAGAATTGGCAGTATCTGAAAACCCATTAAAAGTAGCATCACACATACAATTCACCAAACAGCAGAAACGCAAATATACGACTCCCACCCTAGAACTAAAAGAGATAAACAAAAGTTGAAAATATAAAGAACGATAAAAATCAAAAATAAAATCATAAAACAATGAAAAAACTCAATCCAAAGGATTGAAACAAAAAATTCCATGATGTTGCCGAAAAGGAGAAACGAAAAGGGAATAGGAGTTAAAAGGAGAGATTCCTAACTCAAGTAACTAACAGTAAAATGATTGATACCTAGGTATTGTCTTTTTCATCATACAAAATTATGGTTAGAGGCTCAGTATTAGTTTTTCTGTTCACTAAAAATACTACCTGTTGCCTCCCCGTTTCTCTTGATATATAATATGACAGTGGCAACCTTTTCTCATGGACAGCAGGTCGTCACTCTCTGCTTATGGTAGCTCTTATTGTAGAGGCACTGGGTCGTGGTCCATTACATACATACACCTTCCCTTCGTTGGCTTGCCTTGGGCGCCACCTGGTTTGATGGACGTCCAAACCAGGGAAAATACCGAATGTCAGTGCTATTGGAAGTCTATACAATACATAAAATCAATATTTTGCCACAATAAAGTTTCTGTTAAACAAGGAAGTGAAAATAAAACGAGGTTGATGCAAACGAAACAAAAAATAAGATTCACTTTATATTATTTAAATTTGTGAATGAAAACAGCTTTTCTGGACGCAATGATTTAAAATTAAAAATGGGGTTTACCTACGAAGATTCTAGAATCTTAATAACTTTAAATGCTGTGTGGTTATAATAGTGTGACCTCTTGTTAAAATAACATTACATAAAAAAAGTTATGGATTAGGTTTTAGTTAATTAACATAAAAAAAAAGTAATAAATTGAAATGGCTTATTGTGAAAGTGTTGTGGTATTCGCCATGTGGAAATCGGCTATAAAAAGCGCGATTTCGCTGCGAATAGCCAGTCGGTGCAGAACCATGAAACAGTAAATAGCTAAAAGTGTTTGGAGCATTATTTCTGGGTTTTAAAATCTGCATAAGTCTTTTTCTTTGGACGAACGTCACCATAAAAATTGCCAGTTGATCTTGGAGCTTCCGGAGACCTGGGTATGTCAGGAGGGCATACGTGAACCTGAAGCAAAGTTGACTGAATAAATAAAAGTTGCCACACTCCCCAAATACCCTTTGATGTTGGAGATCAAAAGCGTGCCGCGACCACCTGCATGCAGTCGCAAATTCCTCGCGTTACGAGGGGTCTCGAAATGTAGTTTTGTTGCACGCGGAGAATACTTGTTTACCTGGGGGTCTCTAAAATTGTGTGTTTACTGCGTGAATAAAAATTGTAATGGGTTAACAAATTAGTTCAATAAATATTTTATTTTTCATATACTTATGTGTTATATTACGTAAAAAAATGTTGAACATACAAAATGTACTATATACAGTGCGTATATAATTTTCTCTCCTGTTAACTTTTGATTAACAAAAATGTAAGAATAATGAAATTTTAGTATGTTCAATAATCGCTGAGATACTACTTTTTTAGCATAAATTCTTAAGTTTTCAAAGATGGCGGCAGGGCGCGATAAACAAAGTCGATTATCTTCGTTAATAATACATTTGGACACTTCAAATTTTCACAGTATATAGGAAATGAACTGTACATGTTGAACTGTTAAAAAATTAACAACAATTTTTAAACATTTTTTTTTTATTTTGATATTATTTGAGTAATGCATAAAATTAAATATAAGTCGATATAAACAAAGTCGATTATCTTCGTTGATAATACATTTGGACACTTCAAATTTTCACAGTATATAAGAAATGAACTGTACATGTTGAATTGTTAAAAAATTAACAACAATTTTTGAACAGTTTTTTTTTTAATTTTGATATTATTCGAGTAGGTAATGCATAAAATTAAATATAAGTCGATAGGTATAAACAAAGTCGAATATCTTCGTTGATAATACATTTGGACACTTCAAATTTTCACAGTATATAGGAAATGAACTGGTCTTTGGTATCACTCGACCCTACGGCGCCATCTTTGAAAACTGAGTCCATAATTTATACTAGAAAAAAAAGAAGTATCTTACCTAGCGATTATTGAACATACCAAAATTTTATTATTCTCACATTTTTTGTTAATCAAAAGTTAAACGGAGGGTGGGAGATTTTATACGCGCACTGTATATAGGTATAATAAAAATATAATGTAATAAATACCTAATAAACGAAAACTACAAATGTTGTAGGATAGTGATTTTTGGATTGGCTTTGTTAGTTTTACCCGTTTTTAAGTCACAATTCAGGAATTTTAATGTGTAATAGATGCGAAGCCTTGTATATAAAGAAAAGAAATATTCAAAAGGAAACTTTGTACATGGATGATAGAAAGTTATCTTGCAAAATTCATTCTTAAGTTTCCTGCCAACAGCTTGTTGACAGGCTATCTCGTTGAATTTTTGAACAAAAATATTCTCCATCTCTATAATAGAGTCCACGAAATCTCTAGAAGGTATGGTAAGTCCGCCAAATTCAGACTTAGAAGTGGTATAGGCCTTAAGCTTACAAAAAATTGTTTCATCATTCACCAGATTAGTTGAGCTTGTAAATTCAGTACAAATTTCGCAAGAATGTTGAATTAAGCACTTTTTTAATAAATATCCTGCAACATATACCAAACCATTTCCTTCTGGACTTTGTAGATTAGAGTAATCGTTTGTGAAAACTTTAAGTGGCTTGTTTATGGGGGGTGGCACGTATAGGAGTTCATTATAACTAGCGTTTAAATTCTGATCTAAATGCAGGAGAACTTCATTCACATCTTCCATGCAGTTTGATCCCTCAGTTTGATCAAAAAATCTCATAGCAAATATTTTCTTAAATGCCCTGGAGAACTGTACAGGAGTAGGGTTTTTATTGTTACCGCAACAGTTTCGTATTTGTCCAAAAAAATTTTCTAGAGGGTCCTGATTAAGGTGCCGTGTAAATAGATATTTGTACCCTTTTTGTTTTAAATCTTCCCATAAAACGAGTATTGATTTTATGGTAATTCTCCACCCGAAAATAAATTTTAACTGTTTTGTTACGTCCTTTCCGTCAAAACTAGATACTTTAAGACGTTCAAAGAGACTGTCAATTTCTTTCAACATTTTAAATTGCTTTTCAGTTCCCATAAATGCTTGGAAACTTCCTAGGTTACTAGAATTTAGAATATCAAAAAGATCATTCATTTTCTTAATGAAATTTGCCGTTACACGAGCTTCCTTTGGGAGAACATTAAATTCAATATAGGTATGCATGGCAACTGCTACGGAGTGACTAAACACTTGCGACGCTAATTTCACCTTCATTTTTTTAAAATTATTAGGATAAATATGGTCATTGGTTAGCTTAGGAGCAAGTCTAAATTGTTTAGTTTTATCAACATTACACAGTGTTTCTAGATAATGTTTTCGTGTCTCGCCATCATCTAGTTTGAAAATATAGGAAAAAAAATTGTTGCGTGTTGATTTCAGTAGGTGAGGTACGTCGAATAGATATACAAGTTTGCGATCATCGACAAAGAAGTAAGGATTATCCACTGACAAGTGTAACTCAGTTTTCACTAATTTAAGGAAGTTGGGTCCTTGATCTGAGACAACACCTAACACATTCAATCCAGTAGCGTTTATCTTACGGACACTTTCGTATAAAATATCTTTGATATCGTTGGAAGGTGCCGACGTTCTATAAAAAAAATATGCGATAGGCTGCTTCCAGCTACTCGCTATTCCTGAGGCCATTACCACTAATGCACTGCTGGCAATGGATGATGTGTGCTCGCTGTTAGAAGCTTGGAACCCAATAATTTTGTCTTTAGAAATATCGTAAAAAAGATTTGATTTCAAAGATATTTCATCAATGCAGAGCACACAGTCTTTCTCCTTATCTTTTAGAAGCCGAACTCGAAATTCTGTTATACGGAACAAAAAATCGTTAAAACCAGGATTCACCATCCATCGTTTAGTAAATCGCTCAAGAGTGGCTTTCGACGGGAATCGACACACACGAGACATTTTTTTATATGCTTTTGGACCTAGAAAATAAACGCTTAAAGCGAACTGTTTAAACTCATCTGTATACCGTGATCCTTTTGGTGCCTTATTAAGTAAAGAAAACTGGGCTTTGAAAAGCTTATAAGACGGCTCTGGATAGTTCTTCTCGCAAAACTTCAACACGTCTTCCAAGGTTGTTTCAAAGTTAATCGCTTTTCTACAATCACGAGCTTCTTTCTCCAATGATTTTATCCTGTCTCCCATCATGACTTTTCTTGGAGTCCTTGCTGAAAGTTGCGCTGCTGTTTGTGTAGTTTGATCTGAAAAACAGTTCTATAAGCCCATTTTACGTGAAAGGTCACTGCGATATAGTCATGTTGTAATCGATGCTTTCAAAAGTAGCTGATACTTTTAGGTGAGTATCGGATACATTGTATTGGATAGTCAGATACTAATGGAAATATCAAAAACCCTCTTTGATAAACACTTTTATAGTGGCCTCTATGAACTAGAAACATAAAACCGTAAATGCAATAAGGAAAAGATTAATCGGCTATCAGACAATTTTTTAAAAATTGAAATAGTTATATGCCTCCGCCGGGATTCGAACACGGGATCTCATGTTTTCGCGGCAGTGGCCTTACCAACTAGGCCACGGAGGCTCTCGAGTTTATTCAACGACTTCAGCATATAACTTATTCAATGTTTGGCTAGTATTATACCAGATACAGTCTTCGGCGACTGTAACTGGGGGGAGGGTGTTAGAGTAATGTGGGAAAACAGGATATCCCGGGTTCGAATCCCGGCGGAGGCATAAAACTTTTTCAATTTTTAAAAAAATTATCTGATTGCCGATTAATCTTTTCCTTTATTAACATTTTTATAGTTAAATAATTATTGTTATAGTACCTTTATGGTTTACACATTCTGACTGGCATCCCACGTCTATGGTTTCACTTTCAGTCTGTATGCATTCATCTTTTTTTCTTGCATCCTGATCTTTGATTATGTCTAAAAAAATATATAAAAACTTCTATCCATATTCTAAGTAACACCCTGTATCACTTTGGTAAGTATAAATTAGAAAAAAAAAACATAATAATTAATGAATAAACTTACCTTTGAGAACGCAACTAGAGCCTAGTCTTAAAGAAGGAACCGCAAATTTTAATAGACGATTTCGAGTATTGTTTGCAAAGCTATCTTCACTAAAATGTAAGCAACAAACCCTTATTCGGGTATGACTTTGCTCCAATGTTATATTGGCATATTTATGGGTGCCTGTGAATTTCAGGATATTTTTCCAAGCTTTACACCTACAAAGTACAACATTGAACACAGGAAATTTTAACGAATAATTTGCCATAACATAATCTAATTATAATCTAAAGTAGGTAAACATAATTAAATTATCTGCATAAATTGGGAAAGTGTTATTGCTTTTGCCAAAAGTTAATTTTAATTCGTACCTGGCTTCGTCTAGTGGACACCGAAAAAAAGATAGTTCTCCACCTAGTTTACTAGGACAACCTTCCACAACACAGTACGTAGCAGACATTACAAGAAATACTTTTGAAATCTATTTTTATTTGGACCACCTCGTATTGCACGCGTAAAATCCGTTTACTGCTCTAATACGAACGTCTCGAGTCACGGTGTACCGTCTCGATCAAAGGTCACCTACTGCCAAACGACTGCGGTTTAGACGGGGAATACGTTAGGTAGCAACGGTCAATCGGCGGCATTTTAGGGAGTGCGGCAACTTATAGTATTCAGTCAACTTTGCCTGAAGATTAAAAGCAAGGCGTGCTGAAGAAGCACCGGCGAGAGAGACGCCGAGGTCGAGCCCGATACTGTGAGGAAACAGTGGTTCCTAGCCGTCTCAGAAGTCTGTACCTGGAATACGGACAGATTTTGCAAGCACCTAGGGGAAAGAGTCCGCTCACGATCGTCGGAGGAGGGCCAATCGTAGAAGCACCATTCCACCTAGAGAAATAATTTTAAGAAGAAGTGTACGACGAGAACCGGTCATCGCCGACGTTGCCAAGCTTGGACAATCCGTGCCATAACCGTAGCAGCCGACGCCATCGCCAGGGAGGCGTGTACAGGAGTTCACCACCTGGGCATAACTTGCACCAGGTCGGCGAAGACGAAAAAGCCTACGGCAAGTTAGTTTGGAGCAGTAGAAACACGAGAAAACCGATATAGCCGGCGCTGCCAGCATTAGACAAGCCGTGCCATAGCCGGAGTAGCCGACGCCATCGTCGAGGAGAAGCCTACAATAGTTTACCACCTGGGCATATCCTGCACCAGGTTGGCAAGACGCGAAAACTACGTGGCAAGTCCGATTAAAAAAGAAATACATCGAGAACCCGACATAGCCGGCGTTGCCAGCGTTGTACGGACCGTGCCACACCTATAGGAGCTGACGCCATCGCCAGGAAGGCGTGTGCGAGTGAATACCACCTGGGCATAACCTGCACCAGGTCGGCGGAAGACGAAAACCACGTGGCGAACGTGGTATTTCGATTAAATAGCGAAGGACAGGCGACGCCAAGAGCTGGACGGTGAGGCCTCACCTCCAGTACCTAGTGCCGACCCCCAGACACCGAGTACAAGGACCTACCACCTGGGCATAACCTGCCCCAGGTCGGCGGCGAAGAAGCCGAGTACGGCAAACACTGCAGTGACCGGAATAATGGCACTACACAGTGAGAACCCTCCAGCCCGGACGGCGGAGGACGCAGAAGAACACGACATGCTCTCAACTACCGAGGCCGACCCCAGGCAAGGACCTGGTGCGGTCTCAAACTGCCCTACACAGATCGCCGCCCCTGAGATATTGACTGAGCTGAGCCGCGGAACTGCCAGGGATATGCCCCTCGAAGGAGGAAGCAAAGGCGAACTGTGCCAGGACAAAAGTATGGCGATAAACATTAATTAAGGCGACTTTATACTGTCCTTTATACCGGTCTGTGCAGCTACGTCAGGATGGCCCTATGTAGTTTCTTTCGGTCTACTCCTGATAGGTCAGGTGGAATTGACTCGGCACAGTCCAACTACTACCTCTAGCTCTTACGTGAGCCTTAAAATTCCATGTGGTAGGTGGTTTCCTAGCCTACATGAATTCTGAGCGGCAGCAAGAACCGGCCGAAACCCAATAACAAAATAAGCCGCAAAACCAATCCAACAAACCAACAAAACCCCTAAAAATAATAAAAAGAAGATTACCTACTGAATCGCAACAAAAACAACAAACAAAAAAAAAATAATAATAAAAGGAGCTTACCTCTAAAAGGGGCGCGAGACCTCGTGGTCTTTCGACAAGAAAATGACCTGCCAGTGAGGCACAACTTTCCTCTAAAGGTTTTTTAAAAAGGACGAGACTGAAGGCCAAGAAAGCTCCTTGGAAACCCCTCCTTCTGAAACAAACAATTGCCTGCAGTGTTGCCAACTTAACATAACCCAAAAAAACAGAAGAGAACAAGAGACACCCTACAAAAGACTAGGACGATCGATAGTCTAGACCAAAGAGTAAACCAAGTAATAAGAGGCGAAAGTAAGCGTTCCCGCCTGTTCTAATTTTTTATGCGTATGTGCAGCAAGGCGGCCATTTTTCAAGTTTTATCCGCAGCTAAATTCACAGCGTTCACAATCTGTCAAATCGTTTGTTTACTTCTAGAAAACCAAACGGACCTTTATTTTTCTGCAGTTTAAAGTGAAAAGTGACTTGTTTTTCTTCGTTTTTTACAATTCAGAAGGGATTTCTTTTGATTTTAATGTCGGGAGTAAAGAAGCAGAAAGGTAGCATATCAGTGCTTAGCCCGAACGCCCTTTTAAAATCGGCGAAGGAATATCATTTTTTAGATTTGCTGAGGATATCACAGGTATGTATCTATATTATAAACAAATATTATGCTTTCGGAAACAATATGTGGATTTATTAGGTATTTATTTACCGGCACGGGTGATTGTTAATAAATTTATTCTAAAAACGAAATAAACAGTAACAGAATTCATTAAATTGAATAGCTTTTAAAATGTTAATTTTGCAGTAAGACTTGGTTTATGCTGTATCAGTTACCTGCAATTTAGTAGCAAAACTCTTGGCTGGTTTTAAACTAACCTGGGTGTTAGAAAATAAAATAGTATGTACCTACCCCGGTACCTACTTTTTTATTAAAAATCTGGTCTTATATCGTTACCTGTATATAAAATAAAAGGTTGTTCTCATTTGTACCTAATTTATAAGTGTTTTTTTTTTAACTAAGGCCTGGCTTCCCAGTCCGCAGGTGCACGTCAAAATGACCTCATATTCTGGTGACTTATTATTATATATGACGTGACCATATGACGATAATATGACGTAAAAGTGACCTAATGTCACAGACCATACGTCAGTATCTCACGTTATTTTTACGTTTTTAAATGACGTGACTTTCACGTCTAAAAATATTTTATTTTCACCAGTAATCCACTTTCCATTAAACTACTAAATACATTGTGTAAGCCTTTATTAGAGGTAAGTACATACTTTAACCAACGAAACCAAAGCAAAGGTAAGTACCTACTATTAATTGCAAGGTATTGCTGCTGCATGACAAAGGATTCATTGATTTCTAGTATTGAACTTATGTTAGTCGAGTTTTATAGACGATATCTCTAATTTTTAGTGTATTTGTGCTTAATTTTCTAGTCAAATTTATCTTTTATCCTATTGGCATATCCTTATCGCCATGCTGGATTTATGAACTACTTTAAACTTTATCACTTTATGCACTTTAAATTATTGGACTTTCAAGTTAGTTTTTATTTATTTAGACCTTTTATCTAGGTACTTAATATATATGCATTAGATTGATGAACAAATTATTGTGAATATCCCTTAGTATACGTTCGGCCAATTCAGATAAAATAATTCTAAGGCATTACATTTATCTGCAATTTTAAGGTTTTTTTTTTAACTATATTTTAGGTTCCTCGTGAGTAAAATCTTTTACTTGCCTGGAGACAAGTATAGTTTATCCAAGATCCAAGTTATCCATTGTGTGATGTTGCAAGTGAGTATTATATAATATAAAATAATTAATATGTAACATTTGTTAAACAAGACTACCAATTTGTAAAATACTTAAAAATTAAATACGGTTCTGATACATACCTCAATTAAAGCACCAGTAATGTCAAATGGTACTAAGTTTTTTATTAGTTTAGTAACTTGTTTTGCAGTATTCAAGAACAAATAATGATTGTACTAATTAATATATGCAATTACTCAAAAAATAAGTAAATAACTTATAGAAAATAATAAAATTTGGTCGGCGAGTCCACCATACAAGGACCTTCAAAAAAGTCTAATACAATTTTGATGTAAAATTAACAGGAGAGCCAATATTTGATGGTAGCAAAATTTCAAATCTTTTAAATTAAAAAAGTCCTGACCCTGTGAATTTGGTTCTAAATGAAATTTAAAAACTTACTTTTGCTGCAGGCATATCCTGCCTTGACAGCGGGCCACCCTGTAAAACTTTTCTTTTTAATTTTAGGATTATCTATGACCCCACAAGTACAACTGCCAAGTTAAAGTAAAATTTTAGAAGGGCTGACTTTAGAAATTGGAGGTAAGTTTTGGCCTAAAGTCATAAGGATGTCGCTAATTATTCATATTTATTGACATACTAACATACTAATCAATGCCAGAAACAGGTTGTTAACAAAATTTGAAAGCAATGGAAGTATTTTCTATTAGGTAGTGGTCTAATTACTTATAGG
This sequence comes from Polydrusus tereticollis, assembly GCA_963920685.1. NCBI lineage: Eukaryota > Metazoa > Arthropoda > Insecta > Coleoptera > Curculionidae > Polydrusus > Polydrusus tereticollis. Next base: position 100,958,048 of record OY987333.1, read on the forward strand.
ATTTATTTTTTAGATTAAAGTTTGATATGAGATCAAAAGGATCGGGGCAGTACATCTCTATTATCCCTGTCAACAAGTACTCAACCATCAATTCTTTTTATTCCTGGAATTCCAAGAAAAGAAAAAGGAAGCGAATAAAGGCAGGAAGATTCCCAACCAAATTATACTTGAAATTAATCTTATTTATGTTTAAAGTACCTGGTTATTTGCATATTATTTATTTTAATAACCTTTTCTAAAATCTACTTTTACAGATTTTGCACAGTGAATGTATAGTAAATTATTATTATTATATTACTATAATGCACTATGTGTGTATTTTTTTTAATAAAAATTGCATCTTTAGGATTTCATTAATATAAAGTATACTTGTACTAACTACTGTTTTGGAACTCGATTTTCCTATAAATAGCCGACTTTCGCGCTGTTAATTCGGTCATTCACGGGGGTTCAACCAGTTAAGATCAAATTGGCTGCAGTCATCATATTACGTCATATCGCGAGTTGATGAGATATTTTCACAGTAAATAAAAAGTATTCTTTGTACTTGCATAAAAGTTCCCTAAAGCATAATCTGGGACTTTTTGGTGGCAAATAAAGTGTTGTCAATTGGATGAATAAAACTCTCTTTTGAAAGTTAATAAAGTTGTTTATTTTGTGTTTTTAAGTTAGAAAAAATACTTAGACATAGAATAATTTTAAGAAATAAAATATCAAAGAAAGTGAGAGTATAACTTGACATTTCAACTACATTTTAAATAAGCTGTTGGAAGTCAGACACATGGCTGCAGATTTCGCAACAGTAATAACTACAATGCAAGAAGTGCTGCTACCGTCTTCGCCGAGCGGCTTTCTGGAGGCCTGGATCATCGATGCCATGGGTTCTCCGTCTACCCAAGGACAATCAGAACTCCAGAGAGTTAGCTATGACTCATCCGTCGACGCTGCGGAGGTGGCAAAGGGCCCAGACCGAGATGCCAATCCTGCCCTTGGCTTTCAGGACCTGTTAGGGCCTTCTAAGCCTCCGTCCTGCTGGCGGCCTGGTGGCGTAGAAGTGGCAAGCGACCCAAACCCCGTGGGTGGCTCAAAAAGGCCAATAACAACGATGCCTGAAGAAGAGGGTCTCTGGTCGTGGAGTAAAGATGTGCAGCCGTGGGGAATGCTGGGTGAAGATGAAGGAAAAGACGTTTACGTCGAATTAGCTGAACGTCAGCTTGTTAGAATTTGTGGTGAACGTGCGTTGGAGCTACCTGGGATCGTAGAACGCACCTTCCACTACATGGCGCCCGAGCAAAAGACCGTTGAAGGCAAGGAAGAATTAAAGCCCTTCGATACGCCTAGGTCAAAGACCCAATTTAATTTTAAGGAGGAAGTTTTGAAGAAATATGACGTGGCTGAAGTGGTGCCCCATCAAGAAGAAATAGATAGGGAGACGGTCTTGTGGCTACATGGCAAATTGGAGAAGGAGGCCCCAGGTGATGGGCGGTGGATAACCGCACTCCTAGGGATCGTTGGAGCGCAAGCAATAGACCCGGCTGCCAGGGACCTGAGAGTAAGTCTCCAGGGAGGAGCGAAGGTGCCGCTGGTTGACCGGCTTGGAGTTGTGGGGCGTCAGGAGGAAGATGGAGTGGCGGTGTGGTGTCCGAGGACCCACAGGAAGAATATACTCAATTTGGCACATGGAATACGCCACAACACGCGTGAAGGGATGAAAGATATTATCAAAAGATGGTTATGGTGGCCGATGATAGATAGGGATGTGGACGCACACTTCAGTCAATGTATGTTGTGTCAACATTTCAAGGATGATGCGCTGTGCCACGGCATGTTAAGACCGTGGGGCACAGTTTTAATTACAGTAATAGAAAATTTACCAAGGACCAGACACAGTAGGCTTACAACAATCTACTGTGCTGTTGACGTTTATAGTGGATTTGTAGAAGCCAGACCACATAGAAGTATTCACCCAGCTTCCTTAGTAGAATTTGTACAAGCCGAGGTGATTAGCCGATGGGGAACACCCAGTTTATGGATGCTAATGCCGGAAGTGGCGAAGTACCGAGAGAAGATTGCCCACGCAACCAATATTACAACAGTTGGCACGGCAGAAAAATTAATAACTTCCACGATGATACCATTCGAGCAGTTCAAGACAAAAATTTTAACAATGACCAGAGATGAGTGGCCTCTACAGTTGCAGTCCCTGCTGAATCAAGCTAGGAGCCGCAGAGATGACCACAATGGAGCTACGGCCAGAGAGATGGTGACCAACACCAGGACAATCCTCCAGAACAAGAGGATTTAAAGTGTAGAATAGTGTAAAAAATGTAAATATTTCGTTGTTGTTTTTCGACAACAGCTAAATTGATCTCTTTAGTGGGGGGATGTTTTGGAACTCGATTTTCCTATAAATAGCCGACTTTCGCGCTGTTAATTCGGTCATTCACGGGGGTTCAACCAGTTAAGATCAAATTGGCTGCAGTCATCATATTACGTCATATCTCGAGTTGATGAGATATTTTCACAGTAAATAAAAAGTATTCTTTGTACTTGCATAAAAGTTCCCTAAAGCATAATCTGGGACTTTTTGGTGGCAAATAAAGTGTTGTCAATTGGATGAATAAAACTCTTTTTTGAAAGTTAATAAAGTTGTTTATTTTGTGTTTTTAAGTTAGAAAAAATACTTAAACATAGAATAGTTTTAAGGAATAAAATATCAAATAAAGTTAGAACAGAACTTTGATATTTTAACTACATTTTAAATAAGCTGTTGGAAGTCAGACACATGGCTTCAGATTTCGCAACAGTAATAACTACAATGCAAGAAGTGCTGCTACCGTCTTCGCCGAGCGGCTTTCTGGAGGCCTGGATCATCGATGCCATGGGTTCTTCCTCGTCCCAAGGACAATCAGAACTCCAGGGAGTTCGCTATGACTCATCCGACGACGCTGCGGAGGTGGCAAAGAGCCCAGACCGAGTTGCCAACCCCTCTCTTGGCTTCCAGGACCTGTTAGGGCCTCCTAAACCTCCGTCCTGCTGCCGGCCGGGTGGCGTAGAAGTGGCAAGCGACCCAAACCCCGTGGGTGGCTCAAAAAGGCCAATAACAACGATGCCTGAAGAAGAGGATCTCTGGTCGTGGAGTAAAGATGTGCAGCCGTGGGGAATGCTGGGTGAAGATGAAGAAGACGTTTACGTCGAACTAGCTGAACGTCAGCGTATTAGAATTTGTGGTGAACGTGCGTTGGAGCTACCTGGGAACGTAGAACGCACCTTCCACTACATGGCGCCCGAGCAGGGACTAGAACGCACCTTCCACTACAGTATTAAACTTAATAAATAAGTTTACAAAACCTTTTGTTTTATTTCACTATTGGCACAAAGACAAACTATTGTTAGAGAAACGATTCTAAAGAGTAAGCGTGGAGGGCCATACAAATTTACCGTTGTACCGAACTTAAAAAAAAAAGTGGCAAACATACACAACCTATTAGACAGGGTTATATGATATTGTCTAACGATCAGTCAGTGGCCCAAATCAACAGTTGATGAACATGCCTGGGGGTCGGTAAGTTTCAGTACAAATAATATAAATACCAATTAATATCAACTATCGGGATTAGGAATAAACTACTTAAAACTAATTTATACAATTTGGGTTATTCAAATATTACAATAAGGGCGACTTTGGGTGGTCAACTAAGCAAGGTAAGCGGCTGTATATTGGAAAGGCTTCCAAAAAAAAAAGTTTAATTGACAAGTGATCATAACAGATCGAAAATATATTTAAGTTTCTAAAATTACCACCAAAGGGTAACAGCTATCGTCTAGTAAAAAAAGGACTTTACGAGATTCATCCCATGATGACATGAATATAATTGGTTCTCATTCCTTATATTTGGGTTCTTTCTTGATTTACACTTTCCTCTATCTCTGATTTCCTCTATCTAAAAATAAGGTGGTAGGGGAATGTTAAACTTTTCTTCATATAAATACTCATAAGTAACTTAATTATTGTTTGACCAAACTTAAGCAGCTTGGTCTCGATTTTCTTTTGCTCTATTTGTTACAATTTTAAAATTTTCTTGACTTATTTTAACCGCTAGATGACGTTTGACAACTTACTGAATATTCTTTTCTCGGAAATTTTATATTAAATGTTATACAGGGTCGTTGGTATGTATGGAAACGGTCGATTATTTCTTAAAGTAAACAGGTAGCAAAAAATATTTAAAACAAATGTTTTATGATTTTGTAAAGATTATTAGAATTAAAAAAAGATAAGTATACAGGATGAGTTAGAAAGCCGCAGAGGAAAAAAGTTACATTTTTTTTAATAGAACACCCTATATCTTAGAATGTTTTTGGATTTTACATAAAATTACAATTGAAGACCTTAGAGCAATACAATGGTAAGCCACACTTTGCCAGAAACCTGTTTTATTGCATTAATCAAATGGCGAAAACTATGTTAAGCCACTAAAAATTTAATTCGACTGTATGGCAATAGATGGCGGAGCGATCGTTGTATCGTGTTGTTGGGGTCGGCCAAATTTCGTCATTTTTTCGCGTAAAACATGGTAAGCCACATCACAATGGCGTCGACCTCCGGTACACGTGCTCGTTCAAGTGCCGTTTTTAGTGGAAATAGCAGTTCTAGTTCTGATTTTGAGGATAGTGATGACAGTTGTGCCGACAAAGACTTTGTACCAAGTAACGATAATATGTCGTCAGGTTCTACTGAGGTACGCTATATATTTTTGTTTTTTTGGCTTACCACGTTTTTATGTAAAAATATTTTGTAAATAATTTATGCAAAAATATGGTATGCCATGTGGCTTAACATGCTATTGCGCAAACTTTTTTTTAAATATGCAAATTAATATCTTGCATTTTAACTCCTACTACATGGTCAAATAGATCACCAGTGACAAAGGCTCTTAAGGGGGGGGGGGTGTTTTGGATCCCGATCTTGGGAAACGGCTATAAATAGCGCGTTGCTCAAGACAGTGATCAGTTGGTGCCGTACCTTGAAGTGGTAAAGACGTGTTGGGCCTTTGTCACTGTCTAAAAGCGGCATGGTGGTTTTATTTGGGGGGAAGTCCCCTGGGGTGTGTCAAGTGAAGGCACAATGAAAGTCCACTAGGTTAGGAGGTAGGCGGAGGTGGTTCGTCGTCGGACACCTCCGGCCGTTGAAGAAATATATAGTGAAGGAACGAGAATCAATTTTAACGTATGGATGTCACACTAAGTTTAAGTGTTTTCCACCTGGGCATTACTTGCGCCAGTTCGGCAGCCTAGTGGAGTGCGAAGGGAACCGGTCATGGCCGACGGTGCCGCTGGGACTACCCGCGCCGTGATAGCTGCGCGCCGGACGCCATCACCAGGGAGACGCGTACGAATGGTTGGACCTGGGCATAACCTGCCCCAGGTTGGCAAGCAAAGAAAACTAAGTGGCGAACTGTTTTACGTTAAGAAATTATCGACTGTTTCCATACATACCAACCAACGAATCTGTATTTTTTTTAGCATTACAAGAAAGATGACAGAACTCAAGTGGTGAAAACCGCAATTATCTTTTTTTAAAACTTAAATATAAGGGTAAAAATAAATTCGCCGATAACGCCCTAGCCCTAAAGAATGTGATATATGTTGAAATAGCTTAAAATATAAGTTGGTGGTCACGCCACTGTGAGACCCTTTTGCTTTGACCCTTATTTGTTCCACATCTGGGTAACTGTACATTCTTTGTGAATAGTAGCTTTTATAGAAAAATAAAGAGGATAGTCTATGTTAAGAATCCATCGAGGGCGTTTTATTTTAACAGGCTATGAACCCAGTCTCGCGAAAATCGTAAATAAAACAGTTTTGTGCTCGTTAGTATTCGGTAAAACATAAGAATGGCTGCAAATTACCTAGTAAATATTCCTAAGCTAAAGGGACGTGAAAACTACGGTGATTGGGCGTTTGCTACGGAAAACGTTCTGATTTTAAAAGGATCATCTAAATGCATATCAGGAGTTGTGGAAGCAGATGACGCCACAGCAAAAGCGAAACTTATTTTAACAATTGACCCATCTCTACGTTCACATTAGGGATGCGAAAACAACAGTGGAGTTATGGACAAAGTTAAAGTTACTTTTTGATGATAACGGTTTCACTAGAAAAATCGGGTTATTGCGAAGTTTAATCTCGATGCGTTTGGACAATTGTGATTCGATGATTAATTATGTAAATCAAATCGTGTAAATTAGTCAAAAGTTGCGCGGCACGGGTTTTAATATCGATGATGAATGGATCGGTTCGTTGCTGTTAGCGGGATTGCCAGAGAAGTATTCGCCTATGATTATGGCAATCGAGCATTCCGGTATAGCTATCACAACAGACTCCATTAAGACGAAACTATTAGATATGCAAACAGTCTGGCGGTAGTGGCAGTGCATTTGCTGATAAGTCCAACAAACAATTTGACAAGAAGGAACTTAGGTGTTTTAAATGTAAGAAACCAGGACATTTTCAGAATAAGTGCACATCAGTGAAAAAGGAGACAAAAACGTCGAACGCGTTTAGTGCTGCATTTTTAAGTTCAACATTTAACAAATCGGACTGGTACGTGGACTCAGGTGCAAGTGCTCATTTGACCGCTCAGCAAGAATGGCTTGAAAATGTTAATGGCCAAGTTAGTGTTCAGGAGATTATAGTTGCCGACCAAACGAAGCTTCCTGTGAAATGTTCGGGTAATGTGAATATAACTACAATTATTGGCCATAGTAATTTTGATATTGTAGTTAATGATGTTTTGTGTGTTCCCGAATTAACAACAAACTTATTATCAGTGGGCCAGTTGATAAAAAATGGTAATGTTGTTAAGTTCGAAGCCGATTATTGCAAGATTTACAATAAAAAGGACGTCTTAGTAGCGACAGCTGACTTAGTGGGAGGTGTACTTTTTTCCCATACTTTTTTTCCCATACTTTTTTTTCCATACTTTTTTCCCATACTTTTTTCCATACTTTTTTTCCCATACTCTTTTTTTTCTAGGACTCTTTTTTTTCTAGGACTCTTTTTTTTTCTAGGACTCTTTTTTTTTTCTAGGACTTTTTTTTTTTCTAGGACTCTTTTTTTTTTCTAGGACTCTTTTTTTTTTCTAGGACTTTTTTTTTTCTAGGACTCTTTTTTTTTTCTAGGACTCTTTTTTTTTTCTAGGACTCTTTTTTTTTTCTAGGACTCTTTTTTTTTTCTAGGACTTTTTTTTTTCTAGGACTCTTTTTTTTTCTAGGACTCTTTTTTTTTTTTTTTTCTAGGACTCTTTTTTTTTCTAGGACTCTTTTTTTTTTTTTTTTCTAGGACTCTTTTTTTTTCTAGGACTCTTTTTTTTTTTTTTTCTAGGACTCTTTTTTTTCTAGGACTCTTTTTTTTTTCTAGGACTTTTTTTTTTTCTAGGACTCTTTTTTTTTTCTAGGACTCTTTTTTTTTTCTAGGACTCTTTTTTTTTTCTAG
>OY987333.1:100973044-100976044 GCA_963920685.1 Polydrusus tereticollis
GTTTGGCATGAATAGCGCACAGATTGGTATCTTCAAAAAGACCAACCAAGTACGCTTCACTGGCTTCTTGTAGAGCCATAACTGCGGAGCTCTGGAATCGAAGATCGGTCTTGAAATCTTGAGCAATTTCACGTACTAGTCGTTGAAAAGGTAGCTTTCTGATTAACAATTCAGTACTCTTCTGGTAACGACGAATCTCACGAAGAGCGACAGTGCCTGGTCGATAACGATGAGGTTTCTTTACTCCTCCTGTTGCTGGTGCGCTCTTTCTTGCAGCCTTTGTAGCTAACTGTTTTCTGGGCGCCTTCCCGCCCGTTGATTTTCGAGCAGTTTGCTTTGTACGAGCCATTTTCTTTAATAGTCACAAATAATTTCTTTACGTCGAAACGAACTGATGAATCGGTGGCGTCTCTAGTAGAAATGATACGGACCGTCTGAGAATGTCTGGTTTTGTTAGCGTCTGATGCCACCGTATTGGTCAGAATGTTAAAAAAGGGGCGGGGTCAAATTTCTTAACAAAACTGGGTGATTTTGAAAGGCAGGCACAGTTGTCTACGTACAAGTGCCCGCTTCACTTGTATATCTGAATAATTCGAGTTAAAAAAAAAGCATCTCATCAAAATGACCGGCAGAGGAAAAGGTGGAAAAGGCTTGGGAAAAGGTGGTGCGAAGCGTCATCGTAAAGTTCTTCGTGATAATATTCAAGGCATTACCAAACCTGCCATCAGGCGGTTGGCCAGACGTGGTGGAGTAAAACGTATTTCTGGTTTGATCTATGAAGAAACTCGTGGAGTTTTGAAGGTGTTTTTGGAAAACGTTATCCGGGATGCCGTTACCTATACAGAACACGCCAAAAGGAAGACCGTAACTGCCATGGACGTCGTTTATGCATTAAAACGTCAAGGACGTACGTTGTACGGTTTTGGAGGTTAAACATATCACGAAAGCTAGTAATTATCAGCAAGAAACAAAAAAAAAACGGTTCTTTTCAGAACCACAAAATACTTAATTAATAAAATTCGTTAAATAACTAGAAATTAAGAAGGGAAGTTCCCTTTTCGCCGTTTTGATTAATTTACAATGCTGTATGAATCATAGATTTATTAACTTACAATTTAATACTTTCCTTGCGAAAGAGAAGAAAAGAAATTTACGTTGTTTGAAAGCGAATAGGGCGCAAAGAGTATACTTACTGTTATAAGAGTGCAAATTAGTTTTGTTCCTTTCTACAGAGAATAACCGTTTGTTCGTAACTAAATGACGTTTAATAGCTTTAAAAATGAATGTCTTTGATCAATATGATGTTATTTTTGTAAGTAATAAGTAGGAACCTAATACCTAGTTATGAGTGATAAACGACAGTCATAGTCATAAGAATTTATTTGTTGAAACAACCTATTGGCATAGAACAGTGCAAGGTATTTGCTTGAACTTCGCCTTTTGTAATTTTCTTTGTTTTAAATTACAATAAGGTCATAATTATTAGTGAAATTAGATTATTTAAGAATGGACAAGACGTAACCGATCAAATAATGTATATTATGAATGCGGGTGTCGCTATTACACTAAGCAGCTGGAGAAAATCACAGTTTACCATGTGGCTAAACCGCAAATTTCTTGTCCCACTAATAAAAAGTTTAGGGTAACGGGACGAAAAATTGGGATATTTAGAATTTACATAAAAAGAAGTGTACTTACAAAGAAAAGAACGGATTTTTGTCTTCCTAGTCGTTTGAACAAGCAAAACTTTTCGTGTATTCTAAATACCATGATAGGCCAAGTTGTAAAATGACATGTAGAAAGTTTTCGAATTTTTTTACTATTAAAATTTATGTTGAGGATGTTTTCGTTACGAAATATGATTAGAAGATATTTATAGGGTTCGTTACGAATAGAAAGTAGGGAGAAATATATATTACTTTTTAAAGAAGCAAGGTTTCAAAACATAAATGTTTCGCTTGAAATTCCGAAGCACGTCACTTTGTCCGTGTTTATACACGGTAAGGTCTTGTAAGAAGTAAAGATTTCCAGAAATAAAAGAATCTTTATAGTACTGACAACGTTACTGATCGTTTACCGTTTAGTTTTTATAAGGATTTATTTAAAAAATGGTTAAATAAAGAGATTGCGACGAACGTGTAAAAGGTATAAACGAAGCCGGGCCAAGAACAACGTCGAGATCGAAACGTTCAGTCCTCCGTCCGTCCGTTCGGATATACGGTAGAGTAATCGTGGTTTTGCGCCTCATTCTATCTTTCACAGTTGGTCAGTGAGCGTACACTACTACTGAGATCCGTCGACTTCGTTTATATTTTTGAGAAGAATTGTTTAAGTGTGTTTTAGTCAGTCAGTCAAATTATCGCGTTATTTAAAATGGCAGATACCGAAGCAGCTCCCGTTACAGCTTCGCCTCCTACTCAATCGCCAGCGAAAAAGGAAAAGAAAGCAAAAAATCCACGTGCAAAACCGACACATCCTCCTACATCCGAAATGGTAAATAATGCCATTAAGGGTCTTAAAGAAAGAGGTGGTTCTTCACTGCAAGCCATCAAAAGTACATCGCCGCAAACTACAAAGTAGATGCAGAGAAGGTGTCTCCGTTCATTAAGAAATATTTGAAGTCTGCCGTCGTTTCCGGCGCCTTAGTTCAGACAAAAGGCAAAGGTGCATCGGGATCATTCAAGTTAGCGGCCTCCGGTTCTGGTTCTACGAAGCAGGCGTCTTCAGACAAGAAAAAAAGTGCCGTTAAGTCGAAGAGGTCTCCTGCCAAGAAGACGACGGCGAGCGCAGCTTCCGGCGGTGATAAACCCAAAACAGCGACTAAGAAAACCGCTCCGAAAGCAAAAAAAGCCGCAGCAGCAGCAGCAGCGGTAGAGAAGAAGTCTCCAAAAAAAGCAGCAGCCGAAAAGAAATCAGCTAAAATATCTGGCAGTACATCGGCGGCTGCGGCACCAAAAAGTAAGGCGCCGTCCAAAGCCAAGAAGTCCAACAAGGCTGGAC